>CM068956.1:118710992-118722002 GCA_035128595.1 Eptatretus atami
TTCCAGTCAGTTGGGATGATGCCTGTGTTCCAGGAAGAGCACAGACCTGCATGCAACGACATGGTACAGCATTTCCACCAGCCTTGAGAAGTTCAACACGGATGCCACAGATCCCAGGAGCTTTACCTTCAACCGGTTCACCGCATCCTATGTTTCCACAAAACAAGAGGATCACAGTTGATTGGAGGGTCAATAGGGATAGTAACACCCCTGACATCCAACTCAACGACAAGTCAAATCGTCTCCTGCATCACAAAGTTTCCTTGTATTCACCATTCTTCCAAGGCAAAACCTTTTCTCTTTTTGTCCATGAAAACGTGGATACGATTTCAATATGTTCAGAGCATGGCGGTCATGCAATATAGTTTTAATTATGTCGAACATTATCAGCTAATGGATGACTTTGTAAAAAGTTTGTCAGTGTGCATAACATAAGTTAATGCTTCCACTGCGAGGTCCTATTATATTTTGAGAGTAAAAGTAAATCTTGCAGCTAATGCTGGTGCTGGGTAATACAGTGGAACGTGGTGATCCTGCCTGAAGCTATATGTCATGCTCCTACCAACAATGTGTGGCAAGCGAATGGTAACGATGTAACAGCCCACCCACAACCCTTGCCAACAAAGGCAGTCATAAGCTGTGTTTCCAGCTCCTTAAAGCATTTCAAATGTCAGGAGCGCACACTCTTTCATGGAGGAGACCAGCTCTCGAATTGCCGTCACGTGTACTGTTTTGTTTAATAGACATGGACAGTCGGAAAAAAAAGCTCAGATGTGGCATACTTACTTCAAAGTTGTCGAGCGTGTTTATTTCCTGGCAGAATGTGAACAAACTAAAAACAATGCAGTTCATCTGCTCTACAAGCAGGACATTTGCTTTCCAGGCAAACAAAAAAAAGTATTGGGCGTTTTATTCTACCTTTTACATTCTTATCCATCCATCATCATCTTCTGTGTCCATCTTGCCTTCCTAACCGCAGTTGTTACGGCCTTTCACCACTTTAAGTACAAGACACTGTGAATGCTAAACGCAAACCCAAGCAAAAATCCATCGATCTGTCAACCATTCTTTCCATGTTCCATTGTGACATCACACTGCAAAAAATATTCTTCTCCCATAGCTGGCCAAGATAATCTTGTACCGGAGCCAGTTATCGTACCTTTGCCAAATTGTTCTTTTAATTCCACTATGCTTTATGAAAGAAAAAAAAAAACATAGAGGAAGTAATTTCTACCCAAATAAATTCTAAATTCCTTCCTGGTCTGCAGCATTACTCATGCTTGTAACCTCTGCCACCGAAGGTGGGTGGAGGCTATGTTTTCACCCATATCTGTCTGTCTGTCGACTGTTTCTTTGTCTGTCTTTCAGCAAGATATCTCAAAAAGTCGTGGACAGATTTGGACGAAATTTGGTGGTCAGATTGGTGTGTGTGACAAGGACGAAATGGTTAGATTGTGGTGAAGATCTGGCTATGGATCCAGATACCAGAATTTTGAAGTGATTCTTCACTATTGAGAGATAGGGCCAAAAATTATGTACACAGTGGAACGACATATCAAAAAGTTGTGGACGGGTTCAGTCGAAACTTGGTGGACAAGTTGAGTGTGTGACGAGGAAGAATTGATTCAATTTTGGTGAAGAGCCGGATCCGGATCCGGATCTGATCCTTTTTTTTTGTGATTCTTCACCATTGAGAGAGGGCCAAAAACGATATATAGCACAATATCTCAAAAAGTTGTGGAGGGATTTTGGATGAAACTTTGTTGACAGATTGGGTGTGTCGCAAGGACGAATTGATTCGATTTTGGTGAAGATCCGAATCCGGATCCGGATAAGAGATTTATTTAACTTTTAAAGTGATTCTTCACCATTGAGAGACAGGGCCAAAAATGATATAGTACTGTATAGCATGATATGCTCTCGTGGATCAGACATTACATGGCGGAGGTATGCGCTCCACCGAGTGCCGTTCTAGTTTTCCTAATAAAACGATTAATGTTTTATCTATATATTACTAAAACTCTCATCTTGTATGTATGTATGTATGTATGTATGTATGTATGTATGTATGTATGTATGTTCCCGAAATACAGCCAAAATGGGACACGATAGCGCAAAAAATTTTAGGCCCACCTTACTCACCATTCTCCTGCGGTGTGCAGTATCAAGTTTCATTAAAATCGGGCAATGAAAAAATTATTTAAAAATCAATTCCAGATTCAGTCAAGTGCTCTTCGGGAGAATTTGATCAATGCAAACAACTTCAGCAGTATAGTTCACTGGAGCTATCTTTTTTTTCTTTGTTGTTTTTTTTTAAATAATATTTTTTTATCAACTGCTGTCATAACGGGAACCCAACGGGTTCACGGGTCATGTAGTATATTTTAAATTTTTGGGTTCCGTGCACTTGCCCAGAGACAAAGTAACTTCCTCGCGTTAGAATCACCATCATTGCTTCAGCAGCTATTGAGGTAGATTTGGCTGCAGTTTTATAATGTTTTTAGAGGGGAATATTAAGTCTTGGTAGTTCAGAAAACACTCAAGAATAAAAGTTATGGCTCTTAAATGCTGATGACTTTATAATAATCTGATGGACCATTTAGATGACTTATGTGCGTACCTCATATATGTATATATACCTGAAATATTTCTGAAATGTGATAATATTGACTTCAGAAGAACCAGCAGAATCTAAGCTTTAATTTTGGTAACTCATTACCTCCACCACCGAATGTGAAGGAGATTATGTTTTACCCCTCTCTATCTGTTTGTTTGTTTGTTTGTTAGTCTGTGTACAGGATATCTCAAAAAGTTGTGGACGGATCCAGATGAAATTTAGTGGGCAGGTTGAGTGTTTGACAAGGACGAACTGATTAGACTTTGGTGAAGTCGACTGTTTGTTTGATCCGGATCCGACTACTAGAATTTTTTTAAGTGATTCACACAGCAATGTGAAAATGTGAAATTGTGATTTAAGTGATTCACACAGATTCACACAGGAGCCACACAGCACCAGAAGGCAGACAGGCAGCAGCAAGGACAGGAATCTTGGGCAGAAGAGGCCGACTCTGAAAAGAGCCCAGCCATTTGCTCTTACTAAGGCTCTCCCTAAAGTTTCGTCCTCCAGCTTCCTTCCCCTCAAGCCCCCCGAAGAACACACACACCCCAACATGTTAAGCATGGCCTTTTATTGTTCCTGGTTCCCTTAACTCCGCCCGTTTCTCCTCTGTGATCTGCTTGAAGTGGCCCTGATTGGATGGTTAATTTGGGGTGTGAACTCTTTCCGATCTGCTTGATATGCCCCACTGATTGGTGGCATTATCAAGGTGGGGGGATAGTTTGTAGCATGACTGCGTTCGCTCCCTGATTGGTCCTAGCTCGGGTGGGCGTGTGTCATTGCTGATCCGATTTTGGACCAGAAAGGATGCAGAACTTACAGTTGGTTCCCACAGGCATTGGAAGGATGAGACAGATTAGGGAAAGAACATTCAACACCAGACAGCAGTAGTTATAAGCACAATATGGAAAGGTTTGGGGGGGGGGGGCAAAACATATACTATATCTAATACATACACGATGCATATATAACCACATATACATCAGACATGTAATGAAACAATGTACATTTCTTATTACGTGAGGATATAAGATTCCCCCAAAACGCAACAATATCGGCCTAGAGGTACGCACACTCGCCTCTAGGCTGTCTAGCATGGGTTCGCATCCTGACCCAGCTAAAACCTGTCATTCCAGTTTCACCATGCAGGGTGATTTATCATTGTGTGTGCCGTCCCTCAAATGGACCTTAAACTGGGCATCCCATTTGCCTGTATTCATTTGTGGACCTTAAAGATCCCATGGTTTCCTTCACAAAGTGTATGCGAGCTCTTGCCGGCACCATGGCCAAATTCATGCCTCAACTACTGCTGGGAGGACAGAAAACCACCCAGCATGACCCCAGGACAAGAAACTGCTTTGGAAGCACCAATGCTCTGTGGCACAGGATGGTGTATCAGATCTGATAATATACACAAATAACCAACATTCTATGTTCTGGAATTGCCTGTAGCCTTCCCATCTGATCTGGCTCATTATATCGGGAAAAGAAACCTTGTACCACACTCATTACAGAGTATGAGTGTTCCTTAATTACCCCCTTACTGCAGAGACAAAAGATGGTATTGCTGGCACCCAGAATGCACCGGGATATTTGGGCCACCCCCCCCCCCCCCCCCCCCAGATGATTTGCTGTATTTGACGTCAAGCCGGGGACTGGTGTTGTCTAATGCCTGTCTGCATGTACCAGATCCTCCATGAGCCTTAGAACCCATAAAAGAAAATCCAAATTCCTGCCCTGAATGTACCGCTGGGAAGGAAATGACAAACCATGCAGCATACACACATTCTGGCTATAACTGCTTTGGCAGCTCTAAAACATTGCATCGGAAGATTGAATGAAATACACCTTGGAGATTGCATCCATAAAGAACTCTTTTCAACCTTTGATTTATCTGTTTTGTGCTTTCCATACATCCCAAAATCCCTCTGCTCGGACTAACTTTCCAAACCAATTTCATTCTCTTTCAGACAGTCGCAGAGTTAAAAATTCAAAACAATATATTTAGCTGAAAAATAATAAAGCAAAGCAGTAAAAGCATCATGAGGTGCACTGTTGTCTCGTTTTTGGTTAGACTGTATGAATGGAGGTAGGTGGGGGGGAGAGACCTCATCACCTTCTCATTTTGGTTGATGACTAACGTACCTATTCCTCCATGAGCAATAATAGCAAATATAACAATAAATAATGTTGTTATCTCTCTCAACCGTTTTAAATTTAAAAAAAATCCACAAACTCCCTTCCCACATTCTCCTCACGTTTGATATATTTAACTTGTTTCAAAATCTACGAATAGTGTGAGCAAATCAAGGGACTGGTCTCGAGTTCAATTCATGCCTTATTTTCACCGTAATAAGGAAAAACTTTGTGCACATAATGCTCAAGGTAAATTATATATCAGCCACACTGAAGGAATTCCATTGTGGGAACAGATATTTCAAACTTTTGTGTTAAAAATTATCTTTAAGCGCATTGAAAGAATTATTAAACCCATGTGCACGTAATGCTTCTCCATCTGCTATTCCCTGATAATATAATGCAAGCGTCTGCCTCGACATTGGCCATGGAGCAGCAGGAATAAGAAGAAATCAGGCAGATGGCCAGCTTCTGAGCTTGGGCACTGATGCAAAAAATTGCTTTATTACATTAAAACTTATTATTGATGGAACACTTGGATCTAATAATCAATCTTCTTTGTGTATTGCTCAATTAAACATTTCTGGGCAAACATCACTTTTACTTGTCTAGTCCATCGCTCAGTTATGGAAAAAAATTATATATATATATATATATATATATTATTTTATTAGTTATATATATATATATATATATATATATATATATATATATATATATATATATATATATACCGGGCGTAGTGGCGTGCGCCTGTAATCCGGCTACTCGGAGGCTTGGGTTGGAGGATCGCTTGAGGACGGGGGCTCTGCGCTGGGCTGCGCTATGAGAGGTGTTAGGGCAGCCCGGAATCATGGTGAAACCCAATCCTTATCCCTGTGTCGTAAGAGGCGACCAGGGTTGCGTCAGGAAGGGCATCCGGCGTAAAACTATGCCAAATCAGTATGCGGATCATAATGGATGATCCGCTGTGGCGACCCCTAATGGGAAAGACGAACAACATATTATATATATATATATATATATTATATATATATATAATATATATATATTATATATATATATATATTTGAGGTACACACACTCGCCTCAAAGTTGTCTAGCCTGGGTTTGAATCTTGGCCCAGCTACAAACTGTCATCTCGGTGTTTCACACAATCACAGGCAGGGTGATTTCAGAAACATGAGTGCTGTCCCTCAGATTGATGTTAAACTGGGTGTCCTATCTGTTGGACCCGGGACGCTCCATCCTCAAACTCAAGCACCACACCAGCTTCCTTTGCTGCACAACCCTGCCGGAGGGGGTCACCCATTGGTCTTCCATGGTCACCAGGAGTCCTCCGCCCTGTGGCCGACCTCACCAATCCTCCTCCCGGCGGGTTTCCCTTACCCAGTTACAAGCTGGGCTACTGGGGACGGGACATGGCGGAGCTCCACATTCCTTGCTCTCCCTGAGAACCTGTTCCACCAGCGAACACACACCACTTCCCCACCCACAAACTTTACATGCAATGAGCCCTCCCCAGCTGCCACACATTCTCCACCTATAACTGTAATACACGCTAAAAATGATGTTCCTACCTGCCATGGCCTGCAGACATGCTAAATCACCAATACACAAACAACACTACCACCAGTGGAAATTATTATATTCACAACACAAATATTTTAACCCATTCCACCCAGTGCACAAGCTCAGCTCTCATGGCCACTCTTGCCCATCACCCATGCCAATTCCCCAACTAACCTGTATACCCCCAAAAGCAAAACATGGCGAGTTGTGCCAATGAGCAAAGACAATTTTAATAACAATCCAAATTAGCACTGGGTATCCTGTTCAATACCAGGAGCACCTTCTGCAGCCAATCTTCCCATGTCTCCCATGCCAAATTATACCCAGGGCTGTCTTCCCAAACTGAGAACCCATTCATCACAGTGGACCATCTGTCGAAGGTTATGCAGGCTTCTCTGGGCATTTCCCAAACATTCCATAACTTTCCACAGATCAAGTTGTTGTCCAATAGTCTGTACTCCTACCTGGTCCATGCAGTTTGATCCGTATCCATAGCCACGCCCAGCATGGCAGGACCCTCATTATGGCTGTCCCAGAGCCTCAGAGAGTGGCTAATTGGCCACATGCCCGGGCGGTCACCTCGCCAGGCCCTTACTGGCCCTCAGTGGTACCACCACCAAAGCACGACCCGCAACACCACCCGCTCGTGGTCTTCACAGTGCACCATACCAGGCGCACACGATAAACCACCTTGGACCCTCAGAGGTTTCAACCCCCTCCAGGTTCCGGCAACCCCAAAGGCCTGAGACTCGCTCGGACGGTGCCCCGATGGACAAGAGATGCCACACTCCACTAGACTCCCCATGGGGCACGGTCCATGCTACAACACCCTAGGTCGGACTCCACATCTAAATCCTGCCAGTGCAGCTCCCCAACTGCCTGGCTCAACCCAATCACCTAGGGGGCAATTTCCCACGATGACAACCGCCTTAACCTCCCGTGGTCTGAATTCTGTGGCTCGGGGACCAACCCGCTCCAAGGTTGCTTTAAAATTAATTTGTATATGTTGGTGTCACGTGTGCAAATGCAGCTGAATATAATTACCCTGTAATCGAGGCTTTTCTGTTAGTCCCTGCAGCTGCTGCAGGCCTTGAACCTCCCGCTTTCCAACCTTACTCCATTTTCACGAGCCGCCAGCTGCTCATGACTTTCAGCCCCGACCTCAATGCTCAACCACCACACACACACACACACACACACACACACACACACACACACAACACACACACTTTAAAGCAATTTTTCCCTGCTCGAGCGGGGTTAGCCTTGCGGGTCCCATGACAATCTTCTATCATGGTTCCCTTTTTGAGGCAATGGTTTTATGGCCAGATGCCCTTCCTGATGCCAACCCTTTAGTCGCCTCTTACGACACACAGGGATACGGTGTACCTATTCTAAACGGGGCCACAAACCAGGACATCGCAACAAGCTGGTACTCATTTTGCCCACCTCAGGATGACAGGAGTGCTCACCACTTCATCAATAACCAATTGGGGCTCATACTGACACTGACACACATTGGCCTTTCTTTTTCTAAGTGTCCCACCGTTCAGCTTTTTCCTTCTTCCCCGCCTGCTAACAAACACCCCGTGTGCAGCGAGTCCACGACTCTGGGCTCAGACTCGACCCTGACAGGGTCAAACCACGCACTCATGAGTGCTGTACCACGAACAACAGAGGTCGCTTCATAAACCATGGGACCCATCTTCTCCCCCTCTAAACCATCAATCTTCTTCATCTCTTGGACGATCTCTTTATGGGGCAAAGCGAGATCCACTCCAGCACGATGTTTTTCCAGGCCATTACCAAACAAACATGCCTCCGTGGATTATCCTTTGTCCCTCCAAAATTAAACCAATCTGCCATTCCACTGCCCCAAATTGCGCGACTAAAATTTCATTATTTTTATTCATTTCTTCACCCATTTTATTGCAACATGCCCTGGATATACATCAGACCACACTCCTGATCCCCACTCGTGCCTGAAGGAGAAGGGCTTCAAGTGATGTCAGGAATGAGTGGCATTCCATTGCTATGCTCCTCCCCACTCGGCCCACCCCCAGCTTGCCTCCAAGCAAGTATTCCTCACCATCTGATCCAACATGAACATCTGCCATTTTTCCATGTTTCCCGTGTGTTCAAATGGTAAAATAAAATTTTAACACTGCAATTTGATTTTAAATTTTCCTTGGGAGAAACTAGCAGCTTTTGTATATCCAACTGCTGACCCCAATTTAAAAATCAAGGGGGTTTGAAAAATCCCACTTCTGATAAACCAGATGTCGAGTCCGACTATTCGTGAATAAAGAATTCCTCAGAGCCGGGACCTTTCGTCCTGAGGGATGTACCAAGCGGTCATTTTAGGCACTGCGTTCAATATTGCTTTTCTTTTACCATTCCCCAAGGTCACCCAAATGAGCCCAAATGATGGAAAACCAGCACGGAAAGCAAACCGCTGAAACATGCTCTTACCTGTTAATTTATTTTGTTACACAAAGCACAAGGAAGAGGGTCGACAAGACGCTATAATAACGGAACAAATCAAGCGAGTCAAAAAGACATAAAAAATTGAGAATGAGATACGCAAACTGATGTACGAGTGTGGATCAGCTCGCTACGCTCGCTCACCTCTCCACGCATCATTGCAGATTTGCTGTGTTGTCATGATTAACATATATTGTAAAATGTTAATCATGACAACAAAGTGATGTTATATTTATCTGAAATTTATTTGCAACTACCAAATACAACCCTTCGCTTCACTGACAGGAATATTAAGGGGAGGGGGGGGGAAGGTAGAGGGAGAGAGGAGGGATGGAAGAGCATACCTGCCAACCTTTTTTGAAGGAAAAGTGGTAGGCTGGCGTCGCACGCGTCCCTAGGGGGTCCGGTGGCATGCCCCCCCGGAAATTTTTCAAAAAAATGAAGCAAAAAGGTGCAATCTCCTGCATTTTGAGACCACAGTTAGCTTGAAACATAATCAACATATTTTTTAGAATGAAAGAGAAAAACTTAACATGTTGATCTACTCACCAATTTTTATTTTTCTAAGACATCATGATCATCAGTCACGTTTCCATAAATTACTGACTGTCCAAGCTCCACTGTATGTGCCCATACGTGTACACAGAGTTTACATAAACTCACTGACATCTTTATGAATGAAATGACTGCCACTCTCGATTTCATAACATATTTACAGTTTACCTCACGCGAAGCCTTGATACACTTGAACTCTGCTGTCCAACTTGGCTTAAACTCGTTGACCCAGCGTGGTGGTGGTTTTTCTTTTCTGGTGTTTGCATGTTGTCGTGCACTGAAGCGATGAGTACCTCTCTGTTAACTGCAGTCTTTGATCATGAACGGAAAATGGCGCGTTGTCTTGAAATGAATGCCCGCTGTTTCTCTGTCGTCCCATTTGATTGGTCATGCTTAGTTTGGAAGCAATAACCAATCGCTGACGAGATAAGAAATCAAGGTCAGGCACGAGTTTTGTAGAATGTAGAAGCAGCCGCGTGTAATACGATCTTGTAGTGAGAAACGAACGCAAAACTGAAAAAACACAACTATTTTTTTTCCAATAATAATTTCAAATGCGGTTTGTCTGACTAATAAAATCGGTAGGCGTTGGGAGCTAGAGAAATCGGTAGGGTTGGAGAGAGGGAGAGTGATAGGGTGGAGAGAGGGGAGAGCGATAGGGTGGGAGATAGGGAGAGAGGGATAGGGTGAGAGGAGAAGGATAGGTGGAGAGAGAAGGATAGGGGTGGGAAGAGAGAGGGATAGGGTGGAGAGAGAGGATAGGGTGGAGAGAGAGGGATAGGGGTGAGAGAGAGGAAAGAGAGAGGATACAGGGGCAGAGACGGAGAGAGCGATAGGGTGGGAGAGAGAAGATAGGGGTGGGAGAGAGAGGAAGGGGTGGGAGAGAGAAGGATAGGGTGGAGAGAGAAGGATAGGGGTGGAGAGAGAAGGATAGGGGTGGAGAGAGAAAAGTAGGGGAGAGAGAGAGGATAGGGGGTGGCAGAGAGGAAGAGAGCGATAGGGGTGGGAAGAGAGGATAGGTTAGAGAGGGAGAGAGAGTCGGGTGGGACAGAGGAGAGAGCATCGGTTGGAGAGGAGAGAAGGGAGAGAGCGATCGGGGTGGGAGAGAGATAGAGAGTGATGGATAGGGAGAGAGGGAAGAGAGATAGGGTGAGCGAGAAGAGGGATGGGGTGGAGAGAGAGGGATATGCGTGTTGAGACCCAAAGTGAAGAGGAGTGGAGAGTGAAAATAGGGGGGAGTGAAGGGTGTGAGAAGAGGAGGGAGGGGGGATTCCAGCAGATGTGATGCCCAGCTGAACAGCCATCCGAAAGACGGCATACACATTGATGAATCACCGGGATGACAGTTTATAGCTGAGTCGGGATACGAACCCAGGCGAGACAGGTTAGAGTGAGAATGCTTACTTCTCAGTTTTCTTGCCATGATCTGATGATTCATTGCTTTATAAAAACTGAATTGATCTGAGCAGCAGTTCTGACTGCTAAAAATATAAAAAGAATTAAAATGAAATTAAAAAGCTTTCATTTGGGCAATTTCCACATTCTTTGACACTCTTTCCTCTCCTCGACCTCCGGAGAGTTGTATTGTGGAGAAGGGGGGTTGGGAGTTGGATAGAGTGAGAGAGGGGAAGGGAAGGCAGTGTGAG
>CM068956.1:118724616-118752198 GCA_035128595.1 Eptatretus atami
CGGGGGTGGGAGAAGGCAGCGAAAGGGTGGGGGGAAGCAGCGTGAGGGGTGGGGGAAGGCAGCATGGGGGGTGGGGAACGCAGCGGTGAGGGGTGGGGAACGCAGCGCGAGGGGGGTGGGAGAAGGCAGCGTGAGGGGTGGGGGAAGGCAGCGTGAGGGGTGGGGACGCGCGTGAGGGAGGGGAGAACGCAGCGCGAGGGGGTGGGAGAAGGCAGCATGAGGGGTGGGGAAATGCAGCGCAAGTGGGTGGGGAAAGGCAGCGCGCGGGGGGAAGGGCAGCACGAAGGGGGAGGGGCAGCAGGAGGGGGGGGCAGCGTGGGTGAGGGCAGCGTGCGGGGGGAGGGCAGCATGCGGAGAGGGCAGTGTGTGAGGGGAGGGCAGCATGCTGGGGGGAGGCAGCATGCTCGGGGGGGAGGGCAGTGTGCTAGGGGGGAGGCAGCAGCTCGGCTGGGGGGCAGTGTGCTAGGGGTGGAGGCAGCATTGTGGTGGAGGCAGCGTGCTGGGGGAGGCAGCATGTGGGGGGGGGCAGCATGTGGGGAGGAGTGTGCGGGGGGTGGGAGGCAGCGCGTGGGGGGAGGCAGCATTCCCCCCCCGCCCCAGCCCCACGCATTCCTCCAACCTCCATACTAAACATACACGTGCACTGGCAATATATCTCACCTTTCACTCGCACCACATGCATTGATTCCCCAAACATACTGCACTGCATCGGGCACGTCCACGTGTCATCGATGCCGCAGCCAGCAGTGTCACTCCACAAGGCTTCGGCACTGCAAAAGTACATGGTTCGCGAGACGTTTGCATAACCCCCCTCACAGCGCCACGCATCACGGGCCCGAGTTCGAGTTCAGATCAGTCCAGAGCAGTAGAAAACAGCCGCACACACGTAAAGGCCCTGTCAACCCCTTGACGATTTAGCCAGCATATGCCTATTTATGAAAAATTTGTCTAAAACGCTGGTACACGTCGAATACGTTATGGGTACGTTTTGTATAAGTATAGAGCACACTGAAAACACTGCCATACGTCATAGTACGCTGGCTTTAAACGTTGTACTTTTGGGTTTTCCTCAAATTTTTTCATGCTTGAAATTTTACGACGTATGCCGCGTATGACTCACACGTTCCGCTACGCTGGCCATAAGTTGTAGGCACGTTATGCGATCGTTGACACACGTCGAAACACGTTACTTGTAAGTTACTCATAAGTCGAAACACGTCGAGGTAATTGTTAGCGTACCCGAAACTTATTTCTAACCTATGAGTACCGTTTTGTAAGCACGCTCCACGAACGTTGTTCACACTTTGCACACGTTACTTGAAAGTACTACTACTACTACTACTACTAGGACTATGACTCCTAACCAAGAACAGACACGCACACTCCCCACGGAGAGTCATTTGTTCCCATTTCTGCCACGTCCATGTGTGCTGGCTACGTACCTCTTCGCTTGCAGAAACTACCGACTATGAATATTTTGCAGTAACTATTAGTATATTTATATCAATATTTTGTAATGAAAGCACGCACAAAACGGTGCCAAGCATAAATAAAAAGCCTCTTCATGTGCAGCAACAAAAAAAGTTCCTCCGCTTGCAGAAACTACTGACATAATATATTTGCGGAACTATAATAGCATATTTATATTAACATTTTGAAATGTAAGCAAATAGCTCAAAACAGAAAAAGCAAACTGCGTATGTAATTGCCGAAAAAATGACCCCTGTGGGCTGTGCCATCGTGGATTGGAAAAGCAGGTAATGAAGTACGGTGTTTCACTCAAAAGTTACACTTTCTGCACATTCCATCATCTTTTCTTCACTAAATATAATCGTCCAAACAGGAAAAAAAAAAAAAAAAAAGTTAAGTTCAATGCTTTGCTTAAATAAATACACGAAGTTATAAAAAATCGCTAATTTATTAAAATTTTCGGATTTCACTCAACATTTCAACACTTATTTTGTCCACCAGATCAGATTCTCAAATCTGACATATTTCCATTGTATGCTTTAATTAGTCTGTGAGAGTAGACCGTGTTTCCAAATTGAGGCATGTTTGAATAGGCCAAACCAATACAAATGGTGAATTAGGACTCCCATCGAGGGTGAGCGAGGTGTCCGAGGGTGTCCAAGGGTGCGCCTGATGAAGGATATAATTAAATAAGGCCGTTAATTATATTCAAAATGGGTGTTTTAATGAACCAAAACACCCAATATTCAGTCATGCACTTCCTTGGAGTTTTCTTAGTGTGCCTGCAAAGTTTCAAGCTGCTAAGTTTCATGGTTTTGGAGTTATGGAGGAGACACACTGACATTTATGAGTATAGATATAAAAAGGTCCAAGTGGTCTCAATGGTCAAGGGTATAAGCTGTCTCATCTGTCTGAAGGGTGGAAGGGGTCCAAATGGTATTAAGCTCTAAGGGGTCTGAAGGGTTTTAGGGGTATTTTGGGTCTTCGAGGTCCTTTAGATCCTCGGGGACTTTTGGGTCCTTGGGGACTTTTGGGTCATTTGGTCCTTAGTCCTCGGTGACTTTTGAGTCTTTTGGGTCCTCGGTGATTTTGGGTCTTTTGGGTCCTCGGTGACTTTTGGGTCTTTTGGGTCCTCAGGGACTTCTGGGTCTTTTGAGTTTTCAGGTCATTTTGGGTCCTCAGGGTCTTTTTGGTTCTCTTTGGTCTTCAGGGACTTTTGTGTTATCTGGGTCTTTTGGGTCCTATGAGTCTTAAGAGTCTTCAACGGTCGAAGGGGTCTCAGCAGTCTAAAGCATTGAAACGTACATTCCAATAGTACGTAATTAATTGACGTATGTGTGTGTGAAGTGAGGGTGCAACTTATGTTCAAAAAGTACTGTCGAACCCCGCTATTCGCGGTGGATATGTTCCTGGAAAATGCCGTGAATGTCGGGGTCCGCAAATGTCGAGGCATTGTTTAAAAAAAAAAAATTATCTTTTTTTTAATACGTGGTCTTAGGCTCGTGGAAGAGCAATTACACATAACAAATCAGGACACAACATAACAAAGGAAACAGCAGGAAAAAGTGGAAACAACAACAGCAGGGCGGAGGGAGTAAGTTTTCGGAGATGGACAAACAAGGGATGCAGGTAACGATGAGGGGTAAGGGAGAATAAAAAAGGGTGGATAATATGGATACATGAGCAAAATTGTGTTTGCGCAGTTTGTGATTTTGTCAAGGTCTGAGGAGAGGCAGAGGTCAGAAGGATAAGAGATGTCACAGCAGAGAGTGGAGTCATCATCAAAGAGATAAAAAGGATTTTCCAGAGTCAATGAGATCATTGATGAAGATTGGGAGTAATATGGGGTCGAGAACACTGCCTTGGGGAACTCCAGCCTTGACAGGAGAGAAGATGAAAGGGTTCCGTTGAGAGCCACATGTTGTCTACGAGAGGGGAGGAAGTCAGTACGGTAATCCAAGATTGCAGTTGGCTTTGGATTCCACTGGCAGACAGTGTTTGGAGAGCAAGGCAGGATGCCAGACTGTATCAAAAGCTTGAGATACGTCCAGAGAGACTAGACTGCCTTGATCTGATATTGAGGGCCTCCACCATTGTTGCGAGAGTATAAGCAGCATGTCCAAAGTAGATTGACCAGGTCTGAATCCAAATTGATGATCTCAGATGAAGCTGTTGGAGAAAAGGAATGATATTATGTCAACTGTGATGATGGATTCCATGGCCTTGCTGATGATGGGATGTGCAATAAGCTGATTGGGCTGTAGTGAAGGGAATCCGTTTTTGCACCTTTTTTATGTAATGCTGTGATGTTGGCCGATTTCTAATTTTCCAGGTGGATAGAGGAATCCTGAAGTGTAAAAACAATTTAATTTTTTTTTGTTTTTTTAAACCGCGACTGCACGAAGTGTGAATGTCGAAGCAGGTCACACTTTGTCACCCACGAATAGCAGGGTTCAACAATATGTAATTAATAGACGTACATGCAGTCTGCAACCGATGTTCAAACAGTACGTAATTAATAGACATATAGTCACACAGCTTCACTGTGAAAGAACCATTCCAATAGTACTTAATTTATAGACATTCCTGTCGTCTGCAACTAATGTTCAAACAGGACGTGATTAATAGGCATATCGTCTTCCCGGACTGACTCGCGGCTTCTCTGCCTCACCAGGCTTTTCATTTTTACAAATATAGAGAGAGGAGAAATAAAAGCTCAAATCCTAACCCACGAGGCACCAGAGATCACACAATAATGGGGGCGGGACTTCCCTTTTCTTTGATACACAGGATGGGCACAGTTCAACACAATGGTGTCCGCTTCAGAGACAAGGAGGGAGAAAAGAACCAGTAACGAGGAGGGCCAGCAATGGGTAGGCCTTCAACTTGGCCACGTGGTCCCCTTTTGTCTTTTTTCCCCTTCACCTCAAATATCCAGGGCCTTCGCTCTAACCTGACTGATCTCTACATACAGTTTACTACTGACAAACCAGACATAATCTGCTGAACAGAAACTTTCCTCCTTCAAGACGTCTTTAACTCCCTGGTTTCTCTCCCTGGTTACTTCCTCCTCTGGTATGATAGACCTGAGCCTCGTCCTGACGGAAGAGTTGCTCTCTTCATCAAAAAATCTATTCCTCACTCTCCATGCGCTGGCCTCACTCCTCCACACCCCCAGGAATACCTCGAGCTACGGATTCTCTCCGCTCCCACCTCTTGTTTATCTGTGTGTTCTACCGTCCACCACACAGTGATGACTCCATTTACATCTCGCTCCCCGAAAACATGCACGAACTTCTATCCACTCATCCAAACTCACTCTTCCTCATATGCGGTGACTTCAATTGTCATCATGCCAGTTGGCTGGGTGTGGGTACCTCCCTCACCTGCCATGGCACTTCAGCAAAAGCCTTCTGCGACTCATTGGGACTGACTCAATCGGTCAATTTCCCGACCCGGATCTCAACCAATGGTACTCCATCTCTTCTGCATCTGATTTTGACAAATTTCCCAGAAAATGTCTGCTGTTCTTCTTCTGCTCCAATCAGTTCATCTGAGCATATGCTTGTTGAAGCGGTCATCTCTCTAGCTGTTATTAGAGAACCACCTCAGCACCGACGAGTCTGGCACTTCACTCAGGCTGACTGACAGGGTCTTCAAGCAGCCATCAAACTTCTAGACTGGTCTCCCATTTCTACTTTCTCCGCCAAACTCATCCTGGGAATTCTTTCAAAGAAATTTGCTCTCTCAAGCACAGATGTATACCATCTCGTCTTCAGTTGTCCTACCCTTCCTCCCACCCATGGTACACTGAAGCTTGTGGCGAGACAGTTGTCCTGAAAAAAACTTGCCTTCACCTCATTGAAGGCAAATCCTGCTGAAGGCAATCTCAGTTCCTTCCACAAACCTCGGAACAAGAGTGTCTACGCTAAGGAGAGCTAGGAAACAACATTTTTCTAGTCTCAAGTCCGAACTCTCAAACCTGTCTCCCTTCTCCAAATCCTGGTCATGTCAGCTCAGGTCAGGTATGGAAGCATGTGCCGGAGCAGCACGTCACTGCGTCCACTTTCCACCGGAACTCCAAGGGCCACTGTCTGGCCATCCCAAAGGCAGATACCTGGCCCATCCCCATCTCCTTGAAATGCTGATCAACCTGCTGCAACCGCGAGGAACATGGTTGGCCCATTGGTCTCCTCCACTCACGAGGCTCCCCCACTCAGAGAATATGGGAAGCCACATGTCCATACAGCCGCAGCTGATGCTCATGGACTATGCAGGTAACAAATCTCATTTGAATCTCTCTCAGCAACCCTTCGTTGGACACAAAGTCTGACCAGTGATAGCCAAGGATTCTCTGAAGAGACCTGGTACCAAAGGAATTAAGCTCCATCTCAGATGACTCATCAGAATCTAAGTCTCACATCCGTAGAGAAATAATGGAAGCACAAAGGACCTGAAGACTCGGACTTTCGTCCTCCTGCACAGCTATTGACAGTGCCACACCCCATGATCCAGTGAATCCATGACTCCCAGGCCAGACCCAGACGTCTATTGACCTCTGGCTCACAGCCAGCAGAGACATGAGTATCACTGCCATGGTACGTGAATCTCTCCATGACCTCAACATCCTCACCATAACAGGTACAGCCAAGATAGCAGCATCCAAGAGGTCATTCAAAGCCTGGATCTTAGTTTTGACCAGGAAAACCCGTAATCCCAGCAGCTCTGACTCCTCATTCAGTGCTGCGATGGCCCCCAAAAAGATCTCCAGAGTCTCTGCAAAGATGACTGCATCGTCTGTAAAATCAAGGACAGAGATCTCGACATTCCCAAATGATGCACCGCAGCTTGATCTCTCCGAGATACTCCCCAGAATACAGTCCATACAAGTGCTGAAAAGTGTGGGGGACAGTAACACACCCTGGCAAACCCCAGTAACAACTGAAAATAAGTCAGAGATGAGGTCACACATCTCACAGCATTCTCAGTACCAGAGTATAGCTCAGACATAAGATTGTCAAATCTGGTCTCCAAACCAACAAATCCAGGTGGATTCTAGTTAAGTTCATTTCTGGTGTTTGTTCCCCCTCCATCTCCACCCTTACCTCAAATGGCCACACAGCTGACACTGCACGTGAAAAGCTGAATCCCTAAATTCTGCGTTTGCTTCTAAATCTTGTGTCCTAAACCCATGGCTTTCTGTACCCACCTTAACCAGTCGCTCCCAGCAGTTCCTGGACTCTGTGTCCTTTTCTCCTGACAAGGTGGAGAGCTTGCTGTCAAACTCAACTCAAGATTCTGCAACCGGTCCAGATGGCATCAGCCCTCAGGTCAGGTCAGGTATGGGAGCATGTGCCAGAACAGCGCGTCGCTGCGTCCACTTTCCGCCGGTACTCCAGGGCCTCCGTCTGGCCATCCCCCAGGCAGATGCCAGGCCCATCCCCATCTCCTCGAGATGATGGTCAACCTGCTGCAACCACGAGGCACGTGGTCGGCCCACTGGCCTCCTCCACTCATGAGACTCCCTCGCTGAGAGAATCTGGTGAGCAGGATCAGCGTCAGGAAAACGAGCCACATGTCCATACAGCCGCAACTGACGCTCACGGACTATGCAGGTAACAAATCTCATCCGAGTCTCTCTCAGCAACCGCTCGTTGGACACAAAATCCGACCAGCGATAGCCAAGGTCTCCGAAGAGACCTGGTACCAAAGGAATTAAGTCTCCGTCTCAGATCCTTGGTCAGAGTCCAAGTCTCGCATCCATAGAGCAAGACTGGAAGTACCAAGGACCTGAAGACTCGGACCTTCGTCCTCCCGCACAGGTACCGGCAGCGCCACACCCCATGATCCAGTGAATCCATGACTCCCCAGGCCCGACCCAGACGTCTATTGACCTCTGACTCACAGCCAGCAGAGACATGAATATCGGCTGCCGAGGTAAGTGAATCTCTCCACGACCTCAACATCCTCACCACAAACAGACACAGACAGGACAGCAGCATCAAAGATGTCACCAAAGCCGCTGGATCTTAGTTTGACCCAAGAAACCCGTAATCCCAGCGGCTCCGACTCCTCATTCAGCACTCGAGGGCCCCAAAAGGATATCTAAAGTCTCCGCAAAGATGACTGCATCATCTGCAAAATCAAGGTCCGAGATCTTGACATTCCCAAACGATGCACCGCAGCTTGATCTCTCCGACATCCTCCCTAAAATCCAGTCCATACAAGTGCTGAAAAGTGTGGGGGCCAGTACACACCCCTGACGAACTCCAGTAATAACTGGAAATAAGTCAGAGATGGTACCACCACACTTCACAGCACTCTCAGTACCAGAGTAGAGTTCAGACATCAGATCGATCAGTTTTGGTGGCACCCCACGAAGACCAAGAATCCTCCAGAGGGCATCCCGATTCACTGAATCGAACGCTTTACAGAGATCAACATAGGCTGCAAGCAGCCCATGCCGAACTCTCGTCTGCGTTCGGTGAGGACACGAAGAGCAAGGATCGGTCAATCGTTGACCTCTTTGGTGTAAAGCCTGACTGCTCTGGACGCTGGTGCTCAAGCAGATGGTGGCGAACCCTATCAAGAATTATCCGAGCAAAGACCTTGCCCGGCACTGAGAGCAGCGTCACCCCTCGGTAGTTGTTGCAGTCTTGGCGATCACCCTTCCCTTTCCAGAGAGGAACAACAAGGCCCCTCTTCCAATCAGTTGGGATGATGCCTGTGTTCCAGGCAGAGCACAAAACTGCATGCAACGACACGAGTGCAGCATTTCCACCAGCCCTTGAGAAGTTCAGCATGGATGCCACAGATCCCTGGAGCTTTGCCCCGTTTCAACCGGTTCACCGCAGCCCGTGTTTCCACAAGCGAAGGTGGACCACAGTTGATTCGAGGGTCAGCAACAGGGATTGTAACACCCTTGACGTCCAACTCGACAGCTGGGGATCAGCCTGGTACAACCGCTCAAAGTAAGCGGCCCAGCGGGCCTTCACTTCAGACTCCTCTGTCAAGAGCCTACCACTCTCTGCTCTAACTGCAGTGCTCCGAGAGATGGGCTTGGATGAACGCAATGCGCGAATTCCCCTGTAAGCGGGACGAGAATCACCTGTCCACAGGTGATGCTCTACCCCCTCACAGATTCCTCGCACTAGGCCTCCTTGTCCACCTCAGTGCACGTACAGTTTTACGCCCTCAGCTCCCTGAACAGCTCAGCTCTGCCATTCAGCCTGGCCCTGCGACTCTGGTCAATGGTATCCAGTGTCCCTTGAGAGACAAAATTCTTCTTTGCCCTGCGTGAGTTCCAAGACATCCACCGGCAACATCAAGGACGGTGGTCTTGAAGGCACTCCACAATTCTTCAGGACCCCCAAAGCACCCAGACCCCCCAAGTGTCCACTCAGCCTGTTCGCAAACTCCTTAGCTACTCTCTCATCCTGGCTTGCCAACATCCAGCCTAGGCTGGGATGGTACCATTCTCCAGGATTTAAGGTGCAGCTTTAGGGTTGCTACAACAAGCCTGTGGTCAGTATTGAGGAACTGAGCACTCCGGTAGACCCTGCAGTTCTGGATCATCCTCCAACGACCGTCAATGAGGACATGGTCAATCTCCTTTGCCACACCGCCAGCGTTGGAATACCAAGTCCAGCGATGAGCTTGTGGGCGCTGAAACCATGAACCAGCCACCCTAAGTCCATGACTTCTTGCAAAGTCAAGGAACTTAGTGCTATTCTGGTTCATAGTTCCTGACCCATGGGGACCAACACACACCTCATAACCATCCCTATCAGTTCCAGTCGATGCATTGAAATCCCACAAGATAGAAGTGTATCTCGTCTGGGGCACTGATCAACCACAGACTCGAGCGTGGCGTAGAATGCATCCTTCACGGTGAATCACTCGCCTCAGTCGGAGCATAAACAGAGACCAGGGAAATGACACCTAAGGAGTGACGAATCCTAAAATCTCATAATACGCTCGTTGACCGTGTTACCTCAATTATCATTGGGGTCAGCTTATTGGACACAGCTACAGCAACTCCTTGGGTATGGTAACATCAGAGCGACCAGACCAATAGTAGGTGTAACCACCCACCATTATCTCGCCGCAATCCGGTCTCCGAACCTCAGAGAGAGCTGCAATCCCGATGTCCAAACGCTTGAGCTCAATGATAACAGAGACAGGTGATCATCCTCTCTTAGGGATAGGACATCCAGGCACCCACCCGAAGGGACCGCCTCAGGTTAACCCAAGGAGACCGCCGTCTGGTGGACGACACCTCAGCACCACTCCGACACACTCTCCGCAATCTGACCCAGGGATGTTACCCCGTGGTTTCCCTCCTATCATCAAAGATTGGGGGTCCCGAAGGCTTTGCCCCAATCCCGTCATCCGGTGAGCTGCCCTGCGAAGGGAAGCTGCACAGGAGGTACTCCCACGGAGTGGGTTTTCAGATTTTTTTGCGTTTTTATGTTTTGCGGAATGAAGGGTTTTACAGTGCGGAGTGCAAATCCTGCCACCAACCTCCTAATAAAAAGTAACCCAACTGCAGGAGGACGTCCGCAGACACAGTTGGGCACTAGATATGGATGGCCGTTGGCTCACAAGGAGCTCCTCCGCCCTTTGACAGGTTTTGTTTTTAATCCTGCTGGGTGTCCATATCCAAACACCCTCCTCACCAGAAAACCTGGTGATCACAGCTGACATCAGCTGTGATCCCCATCAGCCCTCGAATTCTAAAACCTGCTCTGCTGCTCTTGCTCACCTCTCTCTGTTCTATTCACCCTCTAATTTACTCAAGGTCATCTGACACTTGCTTGAAATCAGCAAAATTACCACCCTGCATAAAAAGGTGCAAAAACAGATCCCTGCAACTACAGACCAATCAGCCTGCTCCCAATCATCAGCAAGGTCATGGAATCCATCATCGCTTCCAACATCAAATCCGTCCTCTTCTCCAATGGCTTGATTTCCAACCATCAATTTAGATTTCGACCAGGTCACTCAACCCTGGACATGCTACTTGTGCTTTCCCAATAATGACTGGAGGTCCTAAATGCCAAACATGGGATCAGAGTCATCCCCCAAGACATATCATGAGATTTTGATATGGTATGGCATCCAGCAATGCTCACCAAACTCTCTTCCTATGGTATCCAAAGCCATCTCCACTCATGGCTCATGGAATTCCTTTCCTGTCGTAGTCAACACATGGTTCTTAATGGAATGCTCTCATCTCTTCCCGTCCAGGCTGGAGTTCCTCAAGGCAGTGTTCTTGGCCTGTGCTTTTTCTGGTTTTCATCAATGATCTCTCAGATGCCGAAGAAAATCCTCTATCTCTTTGCTGATGACTCCACCCTCTTCCGTACCATCCTCCGTCCCTCTGATTGGCAAGCAGCAACCTATTCACTCTTTGCAGACCTGGATAAAATCACAAGCTGGTCAAACACTTGGAATATGTCTTTCAATCCTGACAAACCTCACACCCTCGCCATATCTTTCTGAAAGGACTGTCTGGAACCACCCCCCCCCCCAACCTCATCTACTTATCAACAATCCCCTTGAAGAAGTCCTTTCATTCAAGCTTCTGGGTCTCACCATCTGCCACGATCTTTCTTGGAAAAGCCACATCTCCAAGCTGGCTTCCAAACCCAGTCGCCGACTGGGCATCCTGCGCATTGCAAAGTTCTTCCTTGGAACACCTGAGCTTTGAACATTTACAAACCTTTCATCTCCAGTCTGATGGAGTACTGCTTCCACCTCTGGTGTGGTGCTCCTGCCTCAACACAAGCTCGACTTCACACTGTTGTCTTTGGTCTCTCACTCTCTCACCGCAGGCAGGTCAGTGGTCTTTCTGTGTTCTACCATCTCCTCTCCGGTCTCCCCCCCCCCCCCCCCCCCGCTCTGTCTGAGATATATCTCCCCCCCCATATTTCCGCAGAGCGCTCAAGATCCGCCAGCAACACCTTTCTGGTAAAACTTCCAAAATCATGAATCACTGCTCACCTTCACTCTTTCATTCCTCTTTTTTCCCACCTTTGGAACAAACTCCCACACTCTCTTCAATACCACTCCTCACTCGAGGTCTTCAAAACAAGCTGCTCACCACCATCTCATCTCTTCCCCCATCCAAAATCTTGATCTTTACTGCCCCGTTAATCCACCCCAAACCACCTCCTTCAAATTCCCTGTTTTCCTTCCTGAAAGTCCCTGCAGTAACATCTGTTTACCTCGTGTACCGCCCCCACCCCTCTCCCTTCCACAATATCCTATTGTCTTTGTTCCCCACTATTTTGTGCTTCCCTCTCCCACCCGTTTCCTGCCTTTTTATAATATGTTCCGTGTATTAGCTCTTGCATGAGCCTCGACTTGGTACATCAAAAAATATATTTAAATTATAAAATTAATTTTTTTTTTAAAAGGCCATCCAAAAAAATCGGAGTCATCCCAGCTTGGGTCAATTCCCCACGAGGCTTCTCCTCCAAGTGAGTTCTCCATCCTCCTTACACATGAGCCTCTTTTGGTTCTGTCTGGTGAAATCATGAGCCTCAACTCATCCTCTCTCGTGAACTCTTCTGGTGACTCTCGTTTTGACTCCCCTGCGGGACGTTCTCTTCTTTCTCCTCGGCAGAGTCTTCCTCTCGGGTCCCGCCCATGGGGGCGGCCCCTATAAAAATAAACGAACACCTTTTCTTCTGGGCTCGACAGCCTACTGCGCTACCACGGCTGGCACACACTGGCCAGAGAGATCATAATTGGCCTTTCGCACATGTGGCACGTGTGCCTCTGAGATGGGAAGTCCACACCTAGCCCCACCTCTCCAAACAAGAGGTTTTACATGTACATAATTGATGTGTTTCCCCTGTCTATAAATTACATTCTCTGCCTCCTCAGCATTACTTGTAACAAATGACTGACAAAATCCTGTTACATGGCAATCTAACCGATGCGAAACACACGGGACCATACTACTCCTACCACAGTCTAGCTATGGATCCCTCCCCCTCTTCCACGTAACAATATTTAAATGGTTTTCTATAGAATGTCTAATGAATAATATAGATACCAATAATTCTCTGCAGTTTTATAAATATTTAAATGGATCTTTTGTAGAATGCGTAATGAATTGTATAGAACAACCGACCTCTCCTCGGAGTTCTATGGAATTTCATCAGGTTCCATAAAAGTTCTGTTGAGTTCTTTTGAAATTCTCTTGAGCCCTGTAGAATTTCTATAGAACATTTTTTGAAGGGGTTTCTCACCATGTATCGTCCATGAAAGGTTTTGTTTTATTATTTGAAGGGTGCTTCAGTTTCACCTTTCCACTAACTGAGAGTTCAATTTTGGTCCTTCTGGGTGATGAAGTGTCATAAACCAAGCAAATACCCTGCCTGTTGTAAACGGTGAAATGGTACAATTTAATCACAAAAGTCCTCTGAAGAAGGCACTTTAAGCGACCAAGCATATTTGATAGGTATTCATAGACTCCATTATTGCATCCCACATAATTATGCTCTTCTGAACTGCACATCACATTCAGAAAGATGAGAAACTTCCTCTGTTCACTTTTTTTTCTCCAAACGTTCTAATTTTCCAGTGCTTTTAAAATCCTTACCTGGGGAAATCATCCCGTGCTTCTCATAACATTAAGATAAAACAATCCTTCCATCTCAGCACTCACAGAACTATATTTTTGAATTTAATTAGGATCATTTTGCCTCCCCATAAAGCACCATCTACAAATACACGACTTTCAAAATGATGTATGAATGTTAAATGAGGCCTTTTGGGTGTGTGTGTGTGGTGTGTGTGTGTGTGTGTGTGTGTGTTGTGGTGTTTGTGTGTGTGTGTGTGTGTGTGTGGTGTGTGTTGTGTGTGTGTGTGTGTGTGTGATCTCCATTTGTGGGTTTCAGGAGGTGGAACGGAGTCCTCCCAGGAATAAAAGTATCCTCCTCTGCTTCGATAAGGGATCACAGTTCATGGACCAAGCTGGTCAACTTTTGTTGTTCTCAAAGTTTTGTCCCAAGGGGTCTTTTCAGGATCGTCACCGCAATGAACTTTCTCCAATTGTAGTGTTTGTTATAATATTCCTGTGGATGATTTTTAAAATCTCAGTGAGGTTCTCCTTTAATATTACCCTCCCCAGAGGAGAGGGTATTGCATTTGGGTCAGTTTGTCTGTCTGTTTGTTACTTGCAAAAATCTGATTTTTCAAGTACATTGATTGCTCTTGTGCGTTATTCTATCTCCATCATCACATCGTGGAGTTTGTCATTAGCAAGAAGCCTGTTTTTGAGGTCAAAAGGTCAATATAGGCCAAAGGTTAACAACTGTCAAATTTCTAATATCTTCAATTTTCATCCAATTGAATAGAAATTTGAACAGGATTTGCATCACGGGTCTGAATTCAATCACCAATTATTTTTTAAGGTCAACATAGGCCAATAATTATATGCCTGGTGTTGGCTTAATTGTTTGGGTGGTGGCCTTTGGATCCCAGGGTCCCGAGTTCAAATCCTGCTTGGCCGTTGAATTAATACCAGATGGAGTTGACTCAGCTTGTCATCTTTCTTTGAGTTTTCTCTACAACCACTTGTCAGATTTTCACCATTGGTGCTCACATAGAATGTTTTAATGGTAATTATGACGTCATCAGTCACGTGGTTCAGCAGCCATATTGTTTAAACAAACAAACAAAAAACACTTCAAAATCTCTGAAACGGCTGAACAGTTCGAGGCAAAACTTTACAGGAATGACCACCTATCCATGATGAACAAAACATTCACACCTATGATGTCAGAGGTCACATGGTTTGGCAGCCATATTGGATTTACCCTCAAACCCATTTTAAAAATCTTTTTCTCCAGAACGGCTCGAAAGATCAAGGGGAAACTTCACACGTGTTCCCCAAGCCTTGATGATACCAGGGTGTTCACAAATAATTGATAGGTCACATGGTCTGGCAGCCAAAATGGATTGAGCAAAAATCTTTTTTTTAAATTCTTTTTCTCAAACTGCTTCATCAAGTGATGTGAAACTTCACTATTATGATCTAGTAGTGATGGGGAATGTAGGTTTTAAATTTCAACCTAATCGAACGCATGGTCTGACGGCCAGAATTGTTTGTTTATTTATTTATTTATGTTGAATAAGGTTCACTTGGTTGCACCTGGATGGTTTTGAGGGTAGAGGAGTATCAGCTGAAACCCGAATCCTATCCACGTTCCTCCTGATGACTTCATCTTTACTTTTTGCTTGTTTGGGTTCCTTCTGATGACTCCAATGCAGGACTGTACTTATTTGGTCTTCCATTTGATTTGAATTGAATTTATTATAATCCCATTCTGAATTAAATTGAATAATAATAAATGTCATAGGTTAGGGTCAGGTGTCCAATCAAAACGGGGTTGCATCAAAGCGGGATGTCTTGATACCCGGTCATCACTGCCAGCAGTTATAAAGTGGCAGTTCTAGTTTTGTCTATTATTAATTACGTAACACACCAGGACACAAACACCACACAAAACAAATCCTGGCTAGGGTCTGCAATCTCAGATTGCTATTTTTCTTATTCCTATTGCTCCAATAATTATCACTTCATCTTCCTAGATCTCTTGATCTCACTTTTGAGGTTCTGGTATTTGATCATTTTCTTGATTTGTGTGTTATTTAAGCCAAAATCGCTGGGTATTGATATCTCAATCAACAATGCTGTATTTTCCTTTTTAGGTCATCTTTCGAGCATGACCCTAATAATATGGGTGTCGATGTCCTTCGATCCGTCCGTCCGTCCGTCCGTTCACAATGAAGTTGAAGCGGGAGATCTGGTCATTAGTGATCCTGAAGAGGTCGATGAGACGTACACGATGGTATGACTTTCAAGTCACCGAATGTCAAGGTCAAGGTCACGAGGCCTTTGAAGTTGCGAAAATGACGATTTTCAAATTCTATTTCCTCCGCCATTTCTCAAGCTATCTTGAATTTGATTATAGCATATGAATGTATGGGACAATATCTAAATTTGGTCGGGACGGATTTTCGAATTTCGCTTTCGTCTTCGCGTCACGTGACTTCAAAGTTTGCAAAAACTGCCCTACCTTCAGGAGGCTACATATTCTCTTACTGGGCATGGTAAAAGTTAGTGAATGGTGTCATTGCATAGCAGCTGACCTTGTATATTTATACATTTTCCGCCGAAGGTGCAAAAGGTTTCAAAACCCGAAATGTAAACTTCGGCATATTTTCAAAATATAATTTCGCGCGCGCGCGCCAAAATGCCGAGTCATCTTTAACAAACTGCGCAGTTCGAGCTGCGAGTAGTCTTGGTCATAACTGAACATTGAGAACTGTGGTATTATAGAGATGACCGTCACCCCCACACGGGGGTAATTTTTGTTCATGAGTACTATGTCTGTCGCTATGCTTTGTTTTCTATGTTCACCCTCGATGGGATCATCAGGTCTACGTGAGCGTGGCGAAACTGCGAAACACGATATTGATTTCCTTCAAAGTGGATGACTTGGAAATGATTTTTCTAATTGAATGGTTGGTCTGTCTCACGAAGATTTTTGTCCGTTTATTGTTTTCTCTGTGATGAAGTTTTGATCTCGCAGTTTTATCAATTTTAT
This sequence comes from Eptatretus atami, assembly GCA_035128595.1. Taxonomy (NCBI): domain Eukaryota; kingdom Metazoa; phylum Chordata; class Myxini; order Myxiniformes; family Myxinidae; genus Eptatretus; species Eptatretus atami. The sequence continues at coordinate 118,740,714 of CM068956.1, forward strand.
CTCCTCCATTTTGTTGGTGAACTCTTCTTCCAGCCGATGCTGCTCTTCATTATCTTCACCCACCTCCTCTCCCTCATTCTGCTGCTCTCCCCTGTCTTTCTGCCTATCATTATCCGCCTTTTCCACTCTTTTCCCCTTCGTCTGTGCCCGTGTCACCTGATCCTAATCTCTGAATAGGTCTTGCCTCTCTTTCATGGGGACTCTCTCGTTCTCTCCTTTCTCCACACTCTTTCTTTGCCGCTCTATAGAGCCTTTGGACCGGCTCTATGCAGGGGTTTGGGTACCCGTCTATTCGCACAGCCAAAACTTCCTCTCGTGCTATCTCGCCCAAATCCCTGCCATCCCTTTCTTCACCTTCAAGCGAGCACTTAGCTCCCCTCGCTCTAATCTCTCTTGCCGCTTGTTGCCTTGCCCTAGATGTAATTTATTATATTCTATCTTTAGCTCGGTATCTTTTAATTGTTGAAAAAAACGTCAAATTTATCAAGAGGGACTCTCTCTCTCCACCCTAGTAGCCAATTTCGTTTTTTTCCAGTTGGTCCCTGAACCGCTCACCCTTACTGCCTATCATCATCCGCCTTTTTCACTATTTCCCCCTTTGTTTATGCCCGAATCACCTGGTCCTTGTCTCTGACTCGGTCTCATGTATGGAATACATTCTACATTAGAGGATTATCTCCTTCTCCTCAACACTCTAGGTTTGTGTTTGTAGTTTTATTTTCTGCAATGTTGCTTTGATGGTGGAGAGGCAGTCAGCACCTTTACAGCTTCTTACTTTGGTGCATAATCATGTCTCTTTGCCAGGTGATGTTTTTCCTCGCAGGTGCAACCATTATTTGTTACAGTGCACTTTCCTGCTGCTCGGATTGGCCGCAGAGTCATAGAGTTTCTCCTACAGTTGGCCTGTGCACTTTGCTTGAGATATTTTTTCTACTTTTTATCAACACAAGATGCTCCGCTGTTTCCCCTGCTTTGGCTTCATCACCTCCTCCAGTTCTACGAAAGGCCCCTCCACACCGGGAGTCACCATGACGCTCGCCCAAGACTCAGGACCATGCACGACTCACACAGCATCACACTCCACTCATTTTCCCCCCAAACTTAATTGCCAGGGATGACATCTACCATCAAGATTGATAGCCCAGATTTTTCCGGCACCACAATCGACGCATCACCACGGTCTGCCTCACAGCGCCACCCCGACTCGCACATCAGAGCCGTGCACATTTAATTTTGACCATCTCCACATCCCAATGGGCCCCTTAACTGAGGCCAAGCCAATCCTCCTACAAACCTTAGCTTCTGGCGTACCAAGTTTCACGTGGTTCATCGGAGCCACATCTGTTCACAAAACGCCATCTCAATCTATCGGACATGGTTAGTGGGGCTTCGTGGGCATTCACATTTCCGTATCCATTTGCAGCCCCTCCCATCCTTATCACCGACATTCTCCCCTGCTCCACAATGGGCCCCTCCTCTCCGGGGTCTGCCATGTAGCCCATGCAGATGTCCGGTTCATACGCAATCCACAGGGCAGCATACCTCGTTTGTTCTTCTCCTGTCGATGGCCATCTTCAGCGAAGACGCTCCAGAATTGTCCAAGGTCCCGGCGGATGCCCCGGCGGTTTGGCCCACCTTGCAGCGTCGATTCAAATGGCAACAGACCACATTCGTCTTTCTCTCGATGTTCGCCGCACGGGCAGGGGCTTCAAAACCACCTGGGGTCCTGGCAGACATCCGGTGTCTCAGTCTGCCTCGCAACACCGCTCATAGTCCACAAGCCGAGGCAAAGTCATAGGCCACAATTAATAGACTACAAGCTGATGTTCACTCTGCGATTCCTCTCGGACACATCTTCCACGGCAAACACAGTCAACCATAGTCTTTGTGCATCTTCCCTCCCGGATTCTCTCATCGGTAGCCAAGACCGAAGTCGGTCAGATCACCGTCGACAGTTACATGTGGGGGAACCGGTGAGAGAACTGGTGAGGCATGCCACTTGTGTGTCGCCATCGTGTTGTGTGTGTGTGGTGTGTGTGTGTGGTGTGTGTGTGTGTTGTGTGTGTGTGTGTGTGTTTGTGTGTGTGGTGTGGTGTGTGTGTGTGTGTGTGTTGTGTGTGTGTGTGTGTGTGTGTGTGTGTGTGTGTGTGAAGCTTTTTCGTTGATTTCTATACAATTCCACATCCCTGGACCATTCTCCACCAAATTTTGCAACTCTGTGCTGGGGGACCCAGGTTCAAGTCATGAGCAAAATAAAATACCTCCACTCTCCCTCCCCAATCACACAAGGAAGTTATCTGCATCGATGTGTGTGTAGGTCTGAAATCATAGAAAAACTTAGAATGACACTCAGTGGAGTTCATACTTCCATCAGGCTGAACAGCTTACATTTTGTAGCCTACTGATAGGCTGGATCTGCATCCAGATCTTAACCAAAATCTAATCAGTTTGTTCTTGTAACAAACCCAACATTTCCCCCAAATTTTGTCCGAATCCATCCATACCTTTTTTAAATATCGTGCTATGTGTCGTTTTTGGCCCCATCACTCAATGATGAAAAATAATTTCAAAATTTGAGTATACAAATCCAGATCTTCATCAAAATTGAATCAATTCGAAGTTTTCACACACCCAACCTGCCCACGAAGTTTCGTCCAAATCCTTCCATAACTTTTGAGATATTGCATCATTTATCATTTTGGCCATATCTTGCAAATATGAAGCTTTAAAAAAATTAGTGCGTCCAGATTCGGATTCGGATCTTCACCAAAATCTAATTATTTCGTCCTTGTCACAAACACAACCTGTCCATCAAATTTCATCCCAAACTGTCCGAAACTCTGAGATATGCCGCTCACAGACAGATAAACAAACAGGACAGACAGGGGTGAAAACACACCCTCCTTCCATCTTTGGTGTTAGTCATAAAATAAAATTATAAAATTTTTGATATTTAAAATAAAAAATATAATTTTTGGTCAGAAAATACATTTGAAACAAGACCGGCACTCTGTTAAGCGCGTACCTCCACCAGACTGAACAGTTTACTTTTTGTATCCCACCGATAGACTGGATCTGGATCTTCACCAAAATCAAATCAATTAGTCACTGTCACACACCCAACCTATCCACCAAGTTTCGTCTGAATCCGTCCATAACCATTTTTGAGATTCATATTTTTTTTGTATACATTGTCAAAGCTCGTATGAGAGCTAACACACAGAACGTGCAACAAGGGGTGCAGGAGACAAGAGGGGCGGGAGAGGGAAGGACAAAACAGCGGGGAACAGAGACATTAGATCTGTGGAAGGGAGAAGGATGGGGCTGGGTACACAGGGTAAACAAGATGGACACCACAGGGACTTTCAGGACCTCACACAACAAGTGTGGAGGTTTCGGGAAGGAAAGCAAGGAATTTGAAGGAGGTAGGTTTGGGGTGGATTAACAGGGGTAGAAAACTTTGTGGTTTTGGGGGAAGATAAGTGATGGTGGTGAACAGCTGTTTTGAAGACCTGGAGGGAAGAGTGGGATTGAAAAGAGCGTGGGAGTTTATTCCAAAGACGGAAAAAAAGCTCTCCACCTTGTCAGGAGACAAGGACACAGAGTCCAGGGACAGCTGGGTGCGACTGGGAAAGGTGAGTCCAGAAAGTGATGGGTTTCGAACACAAGATTTAGAAGCAAACACGGTGTTTAGGCATTCAGCCTTTTCACGTGTGGTGTCAGCTGTGCAGCCATTGAGATATGGGGTGGAGGGGAACATACACCAGAAACGATAAGAGCAGGCATGGTCAAGGAGCAGGAGGGCAATGGAAGATGCTGGGGGAGAGGAAAGTTGAGACTTGGTGATGGTATGGAAAGAAGGGAGTGGGCAGGGGGAGGTACAAGATTTGAGGATTTGGGAAAAGGGGGAGTTGAGATGAGAGGAAAGGAAGAGCATGTTTGTGGTGATGAGTGTACTGATTGAGAGAGGGAGATATCTGTTAGGTTAGAATGGAGCCCACAGATGTTAGAACGCCACACCCTTTGGGACAACAGAGGAGGAGCTGATACTGAAGCAGAAGACAGTGATGAGGTGCTAAGAGTGGAGGTAAAATAAGGGCCAAGATGGGAGGGGTAAGGAGAGGAGATAACAGGTGAGGGGTTAGGAGGAGGTAGGTTTATGTAGATGGGGTGAATTGGCACTGAAGTTGGAAAAAAAATGACGATTGATGGAACACGAACATACATTGCAAACTGGGAGTTTTAAATTTTTTAAGTCAGAGATGCGATTAAAGACATTACATGAGGGATGCAATTAAGGAGAACGAAGAGAATGGAGAAAAGAAACGTCGTAGCAGTGGGACGTTTTAGAAGAGGTATGAAGGAAAGATCGAATTGAAAGCAGTCTGTTGAAATAGAAAAAGAGTGGTGAATTATGATACATTAACGAGAACCACACGAGTGAAAGAGGAAGTTGAAACATTATAAGAGATCGTTTTTATTTGGTTTTTTTTTTGTTGTTGTTGTTTTTTTGATAGAGATTGCATAAAGTTAGGTAAAGGAAAGGTTGAAGAAAAATCGTGAGGTCAATGGTGAATCTGGATCAGCAAAAGAAGAGGGTAGAAATAATTCCAACAGAAACATGTGATTATGGGAGTTGTATAGTTAGAAGTGAAATTGTTTTAAATTAATATATGAATTAATATATCGTGATAATATATCGTTTTTGGCCTGATTTCTCAAAGGTTTTATTATTTTGTAAGCAGCCTATGGCTGCTGCTTGCATCATTTCCGGGAGCACAGCTATTCCACTGTTGCAGTGCCCCCTTCTTCGCATAAGCTGGTACCTATTTTGCTGACCTCAGAAGGATGGCAGGCTTAGTCAACCCACCTGGTGTTATTTATCGGCACAACAGGGGCTCACATCCAAGACCCTAAGATCTTTAGCCAGCCAGCTTAACCGTTAAGCCAACACCCGGCTTACATCTCTTAATGGTGAAGAATTACTTTTTAAAATTCCAGTATCCCGATCCGGATGTTCTCCAAAATCTAATCAATTCGTACTCATCATACACCCAACCTGTTCACAATGTTTCATCCGAATCCATCGATAACTTTTTGAGATATCCTGCTCATAAATAGACAAACAGACAGACAAAACGAGCAAATAAACAGGGATGAAAATATCACGTCCATCCACCTTCGGTGGCATGGAGGTCATGAGAATAAATTAAAATGAAAGAAAACTGAAAATCCATCTCCGAGATCTTCGTGGTGTGGTCAAAATTTCCCCCAGCCTAAACATACTTCGAAAAATCACAACCTGAATATGGTTTCATGAAACCACGCACCGTATGAGACTGGAATCTTGGATCCCAGCATAATGAGCTGCACACTCAGATGGGGAACACCAAACAGCCCAATCCAATTGTATTGCAAACCATCTCTCATTCAAAATCATGAAAGACTCCTGCTTTGGGAGGCAAAATAATACTCAGACAGCAATAAATGTCTTTTGCTTTGAGTCGTTGTCCTAAAAGGCTCTTCGCAGCAAAGACGGCGGAAGATGAGGCATGCTTTTCATCCCAATCCATATCCCTATGAGAGATTACACTGTCTGCCTGCATTTATTTTGCCGGCCCTGACAGCATTCGGTAAAATTAAAGCCACGTTCATGCACTCGTGCAACTAATATCGTGCTGATGTTGCATGCCGGGATCCATTGCGGTTATCAGGGTGCTGGCATAGGAAGTGTGCTTTCAGATCAACCCATGCAGTCTGATTAATGGAGTGTGAAGGGCATTGGACGGGAGGAAGGTGCCAACTGGGAGCTGGGGACATCTGCAACGGGACTGGATTTTAGGAGTCTACGCGAGGGTAATTTGTCTGCATTCTCGGCTGTTTCTGAGGCTTGCCTTGGGAATGGCAGTCTGTGCCAGCTTTGTGTACTGTGAATAATTATATTGAATCATCTCACCATGTTCAAGGTTCTGCGATACTTCCTCTTTGTCCGGTTCTTTCGACCACAGAGGGTGTAAATGTTCAAGACGAAGCCCTAACCCGGTGCACATCAAGTTATTTTGAACAAAGCTTTCCAATTATTAACCTCCGCCATCGAAGATCGGAGGTTACTGTTTTCACCCCTTTCTGTTTGTTTGTTTGTTTGTTTGTGAACAGTATTACGGAAAAACTGCTCGACGGATTTCGACGAAACTTGGTGGGAGGATTAGGTATGGTCCAAGGATCATGCCATTAGATTGTGGACTTGGTCCAAAATCCAATATGGCCGCTATGGCGGCCATTTTGTAAAAATATTTGAAATTTTTTTTTTTTTTGCATTTCTACATGTTTTAAGTGATTTCCAACCCCCCCCCCCCCCCCAAAAAAAAATTGTTAGAGAAAAAAAAATTTTGCAACTTTTTTTCAACAAAATTTCGATTTTTTTTTTTTTGCATTTCTACATGTTATGTGATTTCCAACACAAAAACATGCCAAAATTATAATTGTGGCTGATTTTGGAACCAGGTGGATATACCCACGTAAAATCAATTTCTGTCTCAAGGAATCTAGTTATGACGAATGAATTGAGTATGTAAAAGTTAAAAGTAAAAGGGAAAGTTGCAAACTATAACTCTGTGAGCACTGTTGACGTCAAATTGAATGAATAGGATATCAGGTTCACTTGAGTGACCTAGCAGTATTGGCGGCGCGAGGTTTTGCACTCTACCGAGTGCTCCCCCTCTAGTTCTCTGATGTGAAGGGCAAGAAACCTTCCGTGATGTGGGTGAAGTTTAACCTCCTGCTGTGGCCACTTGTCGAAATTATCCCAGCAATGAAACAAATGCATTATTGTTCAGCACAAGAAAATGCCGAGAGAACCGATTGAAAACAAAGTACTGTTCTACTGTATTTTTTGTATATTTGACCAAGGCTCATGGAAGATGTCCACATTTATATAAGGGTGTCGACAAAATACCATTCCAAACTCAAACAGTAATAAAATAAAAATGAAATGGGATACAACGATGTGGTTTGCTGAGTGTGACTCAAAGTAGTAATGCCTTTTTTTTAATTTCCAGGTGTCCCCTGTGACGTATGTGGTCATTTTTTTTCGCAAATGACGTCATACCAAATCAGATACAAAGGTTCAAAGAAGCTTCAGGATGGCTGATGGAAGTCAGCTACGATTGAAAATATATATATTTGTTAGTGGCACAAAACGTTTATGGAGAATGGTACTACTCGGCAGAGGAGGGGGGAGGTCAGCCAAGCACAAGTGTTGAGGATGTTGATCACGTTTATGAGTCATTCAAGCGCAGTCCCTTTTTGTTCAGATGATGATCTTGACAAAGCTTGAAAATAAATCTTTGAAAATTCACATGCAGCAAATTGCATCATTGTATCCCACTTCATTGTTTATTGATTTTTTATTTGGAAAGGTAATTTCTGGACACTTCCAACAAAGGTTCTAAAGCCCATTTTTGGCAAATGAATGGTAGCAAGATAAAATTGTAAACTTTTTAATGGAAATTCAGGTCATTTTCATCAAACATCATTGGGATGTATAGACAAGGTAATGAAAAGTTGTTGCAACGTTTTTTGAAAACGACAGAAAGGGACATAAGTTTTTTTTACAAATTTAGTAGGTCATGATTAATAGTCGGTCATTTTAATCAAAGCCTGATGGTGGCTTAATGGTTAGGTTGGCTGGTGACTTAACATCTTAAAGATCCTGAGTTCAAGCCCCTGTCGTGTCAAAGCAACATCATGTGGGTTGACTCAGCCTGTCATCCTTCTGAGATTGGCAAAATGAGTATCCAGCTCTGGGAGAAGTGAGCCATTTGACCATCCTGGGTTGACCTCTCCAGGATTATGCTCCCTAGTCAATGAAACTGCCTTCGTAACCCTAAGTCCCTGACTGTGTGAGAAGGATCGTCCATCCATGTTAATAGAATTTAGTAGGAACGTTAGACAGGAGTAAGTCATTGTATGCCGGTACCCTGGCCACATCTTAAGTCCTGCCCTGGATGAGGGCCATTATGAACTTCTCATCCACCATCTACAGTGCCTTCAGAAAGTATTCACACACCTTGACTTTTTCACATTTTGTTGTTACAGTCTGCATTGAAAATGGATTGAATTAAAAAAAAAATTGTCACCGATTGACACAAAATACCCCATAATGACAAAGTGAAAACACTTCTTTTAGAAATTTTTACAGATCAATTAAAAACGAGGAGGGCACTCGTAGATCGCATACCTCTGTCACATAATGCCTGATCCATGAGAACATATCAGGCCCAATACATTTTTGAAATATCATCCTTTTCATCGTTTTTGGCCCCATCTCTCAATGGTGAAGTATTCAAATCTGGATTTAGATCTTCACCAAAAACGAATCAATTTGTCATGGTCATACACCCATCCTGCCCACCAAATTTCATCTGGATCCGTCTTCAACTTTGTGAGATACCCTGTACATAGACAAACAAACAAGAAAAAGACGGCTTGCAGAGAACGATACTTGCAAAATCCACCCCCCCCCCCCCCTCCAAAGGTTGCCATGGATACATCACACTGTCCATTTCATTCAGATTAAAATTGACAATCTTCATTAATTATCAGGTCAATCAGATGTAAATTGACGATTTTTCAGATTGAAATTGATAATTTTAGAAGTTTGACGTCGAGTTGACCTTTGACCTTTTGACCTCAAAAATAGTTTGTTTCCAAATTCAGTGATGCACTATGCAATTGCTGCTTAATTATCAGGATAATCAGATTAAAATTGATTATTTTTCAGATGAAATTTGCTGATTTTAGAAGTTTGACCTTGAGTTGACCTTCGACCTTTTGAACTCAAAAATACTTGCTTTCCCAATTAAGTGATGGACTATGCAAATCCAGTTCAACGTTCAAGTTAAGAAGATGTAAAATGACGATTTTTCAATTGAAAATTGATGGTTTTAGAAGTTTGACCTTGAGTTAACCTTTGACCTTTTGATCTCAAAAATAGTTGATTTCCCGATTCAGTGAAGCAATATGCAAATCCTGTTCAAATTTCAAGTTGAACAATAATAATAATAATTAAAACACGTCATGGGTCAGGGTCATGTGTCTGCTCAAAGTGGGGTTCCATCAAAGCGGGACGTCTTGGGACCCAGTCATCACTGCCAGCAGTTATAAAGTGGCAGTTCAAGTTGTCCATCCATTGGGACCATACTCTGTGCAGAACGTTGGTGCTGCTTGAGCAGTGTCCTTGGCTATTGGGTACAATCCTGGACGGGTCACCACTCCGACACGGGATACCAGCAAGCTGGCACTCATTTTGCCGACCTCAGAAAGATGACAGGCAGAGTCAACCCCACCTGGTATTAATTCAACAGCCAAGGGAGATTTGAACTCAGGATCCTAGGATCCCAAGCCCACCAATCTAACCATTAACCCAACACCAGGCATGTTCTCGTCATGTCTCTAATTTATTACGTAACACACCAGTACACAAAACTACACACAAAATACACCACACAAAACAAGTCCTGGTGAGGGTCTGTAATATCTGATTGCTCTTTTTCTTGTTATATTTGCACTCATTATAAATGTCCGTTTAAAAGAGTCAATTTCAATGAAATAATTTAAATCTTAATCGAGCGAATGTCAAATCAAATTTAATTATTCAAAGTTTTGTAGTAAATTCTGACCTTAAAATGCCAATAACTGTCCTACACCTGGTATTGGTGGAAATTATCCTCACTCCGTGACCCCTCCACCCCTTACTTGCCCCCCCCCCCCCGTGTCCCTAAAACTCTCCTACTATAGTCTTCCCATCTCATGGTCACGCTCCCCTTTTACCCATTGCATATGCAATTAGTCAGTGGTCCCTTATTTCACGGTTATTGATTATTAATTGTGATACTCGACCAGCATTTAATGTCGTACACATCAAGTGGTAATTTCAGGGATTCACCAAGTGTTCAAGTTAAATCAATTCACATTAATTTCCTGAGTGGCAGCGTTATTGCAGGTTGAAGGTACACCCCCCCCCAACCCTTGCCCTTCCCCACCCCTGCATTCGATTGGAAAATCTCTTATTTCCTCTTTAGCCCCACCAGAGACAAAGCTCTTTAATCCAAAGTTTTAAAGGATCCGTAGCGGTAGTGACTTCATATGGCTTATACAAAGCTGATAATGGAAACCGTTTGCAGTACTATGTTTATTTTCAAAGTACAAGTGCAAAAACCGTAGTCTGAATCCATTCAATGTCCATTTCTTCTTTTGAACACTCATCTTGCCATTGAGCTAGTTAATGTTAGTCTGGGTTAGATTATCTATACAGTATATATAACCAGAGTTGGTGTCAAAGCCACCCAATGCTCGCCTGTTTATACATTTATCGTTTTTCGTTTTTAAAAGACGAGGTTAAATATATTTTTTATAAAGAATTCTGCCAGTGAAGTCTGCATCCAAATAATTTTTTAAAAAAAAAAAAAAAAAAAAAAAAAAAAAAAAAAAAAAAAAAAAAAATAAAAAAAAAAATTTTTTTTTTTTTTCTTTTTAATAAAAAAAAAAATAAAATTAATTTTTTTTTTTTTTTAACTGTATTTTTAAAACAGACTATAATATTTATAAAAAAAAAAAAACCAATCAGTGAAGTATCCAAATTAATTTTTAAAAAAAAAAAAGCAATATATGTATTTGTATATTGTAATCAGTAAAAAAATAGTGGTAGACAAAAACATTAGAAAGGAAATAACTTGCACCAAAAACTTTAACATTTTCACGCTCACGCTGACACTGACACTCAAAGACTAGTCTAATAATATTTTTTATAAAGCATTGCAGTGAAGTCTGATCCAAATAATTTTAAAGCAATATATGTATTGTATATTGTAATCAGTAAAAAATAGTGTGGTAGATAAAAACATTAGAAAGGAAATAACTTGCACCAAAAACTTTAACATTTTCACGCTCACGCTGAGGCTCACGCCGGGGTATCGCTATAGCTCTCTGTTCTTCGAACAGGCGAGCTAAAAACGAAAAGCATGGTTGGTGAGGCGGTGAAGCCTTCCATGAGGCGGTGAAGACATTCGTCAGTCCGTCAAGATTATTTGCCTTTTAATCATGTCCTGTTTGAACGTTAATGACCCAAGACCCTTAAGACCCCTAAAGACCCAAAAGAGCCAAGGACCCAAAATACCCCAAGGACCCAAAACATCCAGATAACCCAAAAGTCCCTGAAGACCCAAAAGTCCCAAATGTCCCAAAAGACGCTGAAGACCCAAAACTCCCCAAAGACCCAAAAGAACCTGAAGACCCCAAGGACCTAAAAGACCCAGATAACCCAAAAATCCCCAAAAACCCAAAAGTCACCAAAGACACAAAAATCCCAAATGTCCCAAAAGACCCCGAAGACCCAAAAGTCCCTGAGGACCCAAAAGACCCAGAAGACCCAAAAGTCCTCAAAGACCCAAAAGTCTCCAAAGACCCAAAGGACCCTGAAGACCCA
>CM068956.1:118762637-118784514 GCA_035128595.1 Eptatretus atami
TTCAATATATTTTTTGGAATAAAATTTCTGTGAAGTCAGTCCCGTTACTTTTTAGACGGACCTCGTATTTTTCATTGGTCTTCAGTCGTGACATCCAACACAACATGGAAACATGTTTTCCATTTGTGGGGATTACATCCCATTGTACCAATTCGTTCTCATCCACAATCATTGGAAGAAAGATGAGCACAAACTAATTATTTTCTTGAAACACTTGGAATATGTCTTTCAATCCTGATAAATCTCATACCCTCACGATGTCCTCTCCGAAGGACTGCCTGGACCCCCCCCCACCCATCTACTTTCTCACCAATCCCCTTGAAGAAGTCCTTTCATTCAAGTTTCTAGGTCTCGCTATCTGTCACGATCTTTCCTAGGAAAGTCACATCTCCAAGCTGGCCCCAAAGCCAGTCACCGACTAGGCATCCTCCGTCATGCAAATTCCTTCTCAGCCCACCTGAGCTCCTGACCACATACAAAGCTTTCATCCACAGCCTGATGGAGTACTGCTCTCCCTCTGGGTGGTGCTCCTGCCTCACACCTTTCTCGGCTTCACGCTGTGGAAACCAAGGCATTTAGGATCATTGGTATCTCCTGCGATGAAGTTGAGTCTTTGGGCCTCTCAGTCTCTCACCGGAGGCAGGTCATTGGTCTTCATGTCTTCTTCCATCTCCTCTCTGGCATTGCGCCCTCCTCCCCCACTCTGTCTGTGATATGTCCCCCTATATTTCCGCAGGACACTCAAGGTCCGCAAAAAGCCCCCTTCTAGCGAAACTGCCAAAATCAAGAATCACTGTTCACCTTCACTCTTTCATTCCTCTTATTTTCCCATCTCTGGCAAACTCTCACACTCTCTTCAATCCCACACCTCTCTCCAGGCCTTCAAAATAGCTGTTCACCACCATCTCTTGTCTTTCCCCATCCAAAACCACGATCTTTTCTACCCCCATTAATCCACCCCAAACCCACCTCCTTCAAATTCCCTGCTTTCCTTCCTGAAAGTCCCTGTCGTGTAAGGACGTTAAAATCCCTGTCGTATCCATCTTGTTTACCCCGTGTACCCTGCCCCATCCCACTCCCTTCCACAGATCTCCACATGTCTCTGCTCCCCACTGTTTTGTGTTTCCCTCTCCCGCACATCTTGTCTCCTGCTCCCCATGCTGTACATTATGTGTGTTAGCTCTTACACAAGCCCCGACATTGTATATAAAATAAATTAAAAACAAGGAGTGGTACATTCAAGGTACACCGCTCCCATGCCAAATAAATAAATAACAAATCCTCCAGCGCACGACATCGCCAGGGCACCGTCGGCAAATCTTCCCTTCTGGATTTGTTGTGTTTAATATAAACCACTCTGGACTTTGTATAAACCACTTAACCATGAGGTCTGAATTGGGAGGGAGCGACATACAATGATACGTGCTGAATTCCTCTGCTGTCAAGGAGATGCGATTGTCCAGGAAATTCACACTGGTATCGGAAACTACGTAAGTATACTGAAGAGGATGATAATTGTGATTCAATGAAAATACAAAATAACAATGCTGATGAAATTTCGGATTTTAAAAAAGGTAAATGTTTTTTCGTTTCAAACCTAATTATTTTAGGGCTGGTGGGCTCAGGGCTCGGAGTTAACTTACCTTTGAGATGTCTAATTTGTTATTTATTTATTTTAGGGCTCAGAGTTAATTTACCTTTGAGTTGTCTAATTTGGGTTTGATTACTGACCTAATGATAAATGGTCACCCTGATGTTTTGCAGGCTGGGCGTTGGGATCGATGGGAGCACCATCCATCAATCGGGACATTAGGCTGGGGACTCATCAGCCACAATTGATTGATAAAAGGCCTTAAAGACCCGATGGAGAATTTCACAAAGTATAGGCAATTGTTGACCAAATTCCTCAATTAAATCCTCCCCTAACCATCCGTGAAGCTATGCTGGTCAGTCTTATGGTGGTGCTGGGGGCATTTTCAAGTCCAACCATGATACAGTACTACCCTTTATATGAGAGTGTTGCCATCCATCCATTGGGACCATACTCTGTGCAGAGCGTTGGTGCTGCCTAAGCAGTCTCCTTGGCTGTTGGACACAATCCTGGACAGGTCACCACTCCGACACAGGATACCAACAAGCTGGCACTCATTTCGCCAACCTCAGAAGGATGACAGGCACAGTCAACCGCACCCGGTATTAAATCAACAACCGAGGGGGATTTGAGATTTGAACTCAGGATCCTGGGATCCCAAGCCCACCACCATAACCATTCAGCCAACACCAGGCATAGTATTGCCATCGTCCATCAATTAATTGAACTGGATTGTCTTGCTCTGAAATCACACAAACACACACACACACACAAACACACACACACACACACACACACACACACTCCAAACTATAATGGCACTCGATAGAGCACATATCTCTGCCAGGCTGAACAGTTTACATTTTGTTTACCACATACAGGCCAGATGTGCTTCCGGTCCTTAACCAAAATTGAATAGGCTTGTTGTTGTCACCTAACCAACTCATCCACCAAGTTTTATCATAATCCATCCATAACCTTTTGAGATATTGTGGCCCTGTCGTTTTTGGCCCTTTCTCATAAGATTGTAACTAGCTTTTTCTTACTACACTGGGACAGAGCTTCGGGGTGTGTGTCCTCATTCTTGTTTTAAACATCCTCTTCTCTTCCATTATCCATCGGGTTGGTTTATTTATGTACTCACCAGGAGAGGAAGAGGGACAACATTAATATTGAGAAAAGGCAGAGGAGGAATAATGACCGGGGAGAGAAACGAGGGTAAGGAAGTATGGGAGCCCACACAAGGGAATGGAGATTTGCAACAGCTCTGAAAGGATGACATTGTAAAAGTTTTTTTTTTTTAACATATCAAAAGGATTACCATAATGTTATGCTTGATTTACTCATGTAGACACGAAACCAACAGAAGAACGGATTAACAAAGGACATTTGGCCCACTTCATGACATTGGGCAATGCAAAAAGAGTAGAAAAAACGTGGAGTTCAATGCAAAGCCAAACATCTGAAGGTGAGGATATTAGGATCATTATCTCTGCCACCTTAGGTAGGCAGAGGTTATGTTTTCATCCCTGCCTGGATGATTGTCTGTGAGCACGACATCTCAAAAAGTTATGGATGGATTCAGACGGAACTTGGTCAATAGGTTGGGTGTGTGACAAGGAAGAATTGATTTTATTTTTTTGAAATATTTTTTGAAGTTATTCTTCACCATTGACAAAACAATAAATCTCCAGCTTTAGATCACTTGCTCCTTCACTACCCCCCCCCCTTTCCCCTTAGGGGACAATCTACAGTGTCCCCCCCCCCCCCCTAGACCAATATCCTTTACTTTGAGCAAAGCTTCAGCTTGTTGAGGAGCCAAAACGAGAAAATGTGTTTCTTACTGATTTTGGCTTGTCATCAGCAATGAGGCCGACCCCCTACTGGGCTAATCGTAACTCAAGCTCTTTCTCCTGTTGACCTTTGATCGTCCGACCCTAAATATCAGAGAAGAACACTAGAATGGCACTCAGTGGAGTGCGTACCTGCATCAGGCACAACAATTTATGTCCGTGTTGCACAGCCCACCTGTCCACCAAGTTTCATCCGAATCCGTCCGGCATCCATACTTTGAGATATCTTGCTCACAGACGGACAGACACACAGGGATGAAAACACAACCTCTGCCCACCGTCGGTGGTGGAGTTAAATGTTCTTCTCCAGGCCAAGAGATTTCACTCTGCATGGTTTTTTTTCTTTGCCAAGGAAAAGGTGTTTTGGGGGAAGTGCAGGCGAGAGGAGGTTGTATATATTGTCAAGGCTCGTGGAAGAGCTATTGCTTTTTTTTAGTGGACGAGGCTCATGGACGAGGAGGAGCTTGGGGTTGCCTTTAGGGTCAAAGGTTAGCAACGCTGACGCCTCCTTCATGAAGCTGCATATTGACAAAGACAAAGAACGTCTCCAAGATCTGAATCAGGCTGTTATCATTTACAGTTGAACAACTGGATGGTCCCATTCGACATCAAATGAGTGGGATAGAGTGGGATAGATCACTCAAATGATTGATCCAAAACAGATCACTGGAAATGGTTTTAAGGAAATGTCAAAATGAGGAAATCCACTTTCTGTGATTAAATAAACAAAACAAAGAAGGCTTAATTAAAGTTTTTGTCCCGAATGGTATAATTAGAGAAATTATAAACCTTATGAAGTAATTTGGCAATTTTTGGGGCTTAGCTGTAACACCGCTGAAAGCCAAATGCATCGTCAGATGCAGATGGCAATGTTTGAAGTCCAATCATCACAGGACTTGGTGCTGTTCTCTCATTGGTCTGTGTAGAATGGGACTGGAGGTTAAAATTTCCCTTCGGATGCAATCCAGGTATGAACCTGCAGGGTACGATCCAGGTATGAAGACAGCCGTCCACCTACAGCTTTCGCTTTCCATTCTGGCCTCATTGAGAGGAACTGTGGTCAATGTGGAACAGTCGCATTACCCTCTTTGATATCCTTAATGAACCCTCATATCTCCACCATACATTGGCTTGAATATTTGTAAATGGATGCCAGATCACTTTCTATCGTGGGGGTGCAGCTTGAGAGACAAGTCATTGTGGATATGGGTGCATTGCTGCATTTCAGCATCTGAACAAAATGAATTGGGGGGTATGGTTGCAACTTCACTCCCCCCACCCCCCACCAACAAACACACACACACACACACACACACACACACATTCACTCAATGATGCTGCACCTCCGAATATTTACTGTGCTCGACACATTTATGGATTGTTCTTTCCCATCCCTTTTCTTTTCTTTCCTCTTTTGAGTTCTTCCACTTGCTAACTCCAAACTGATTAATTTATTTGCTTGGATCATGGTTTATGGGTTTGTAAGCAAAACATCACAGCCATGAGGCTGAATTGTGAATGATTTACAAAGTTAAAAAAAACAATTTATGATAATAACAATACAATCATAACAGAACAACAGAAAAGCGCATTCATGTCATCATTCAACAGTCTGATAATATACAAGGTGTTGTACTTTTTTTATGGGAGCGTTCAGTTCTGCATTTCATTTACACTATGACGCAGTCGTCTGCATGATGATTGCTTTAGAAGTAACCAGTGTGGAAATCTACTGTGCAAAGAAGATGCAAAGTTATTACAAAGTTGTTCCTGCCATTCCTACACAGAATTCAGCTGGCAGGTACTCAGGGCATGGTGGAAGGATTCATATCTGGTAACCAAGATAATCATCAGTGTGCATTTCTGCAACGTTTCAGTCATAGCTACCTGCTGTTGTGTATCATGCATGATCAATCACTACTAGAGTACCTGTTCCAAGCATACAACATGTTCTTCTGATGCATACCTTTATTTGGGTGGTCTATAGGTAACTGACAACTGTGTGGAAGCAAAAATATATAAATAACCTGGGTTACGTGCATGAAGCAAAAACATTCCTACTGCTTACAATTCAAAACAACTCACAGCACTGGAAAACGTGGGGACAGGAATATACTGCACTGTAAATACCCTCCTTGTAATACCCTCACCCACCTTGAGGCGGCGCAACATGATACACGTTTACATGGAGAATTCGTGTCCCTCACTTATCCCCAAGGCCACCTGCAAAGATAAAAACACACCTGTACATTAATTGGGATTATGCTGATCCTCTGCAGCAAGTCTGGAAGTAATCGGCCCAGAACCGTAGGAGGAGTAGCGTGACAAACAAACACACAAACAAACACACAAACACCGGTCCGTTAATTTTTGCAAGGGTTCACCTTGTTGTTGGCATGGTTTCAGTAATTTCCAGAAGCCTCAATGTGCATGATCCCTGCATGTCGTATTTTAGCTGATTAGCTGCCAATTAGCTGATTTTACAAATATATTTAATTTATGTCACTTATCCCTGCATGTCGTAAGAGGTGACGAAAGGGTTGGCATCAGGAAGGGCATCTGGCCATAAAAAAAACATTGCCTCAAAAAGGGAACCATGCAAGAAGATTGTCATGGGACCCGCAAGGCTAACCCCTGCTCTAGCAGGGAAAAATGTCCTTCAAATGTTTGTGTGTGTGTATATTTAATTTATGTCACCGATATGCCATAAAAATCATGCCCGTATGCAGCTATAACTAATAGCTGCTGTCTCCACACCCTGGCCGATTCACTCTACTCTTGAATCTGTCATTTGGAAGACCGATGTGGTCTTGAGTTAAGCCCTTCTATATTTTAGAAGCTTTAAGGATGTAAGTGGATATACTCATGCTACTGGCTCAGAGATGAAGGTACTGGAATGGTAGTGCACTCATGCTGCAGTCCTTCAAGTTAGTTGATTTGTACCCTTCACAATGTCTTCAGGCATAAGGGTGTTTAAGATGGTCAGATGGCCTTTAATGGTAGATATGAAGAAATAGTGCCAATACAAGACTCTAACCGTTCTTCGGTGCTCCAATGGTTGGATTTTCATTTATCTCATCAATATTGCAGTTCGGTACAGAATATAGCCTCCTCGGGGAAGTTGATTAACCTATCCAGGCAGCTGAGCTGTATTTCATCACAGATAATATCTTGGCTTTGTGTATGATTGCTCACTTTTCGGTGGAGAACATGGGTGCAACTCCATGTAAATCATGCTTCTCAGCCTGGCTAGTAATGGAATCAATGTGGTGATTCAAGTTATTACTACAGAGGTGAACATGACACCAGGATGATGTGGAGGTGAACATGACACCAGGATGGGATGATCAGTGTTGTCGTTGGTCAGATGGAGGGGTTCCGTAATTTAGTGGAGTTCTGGATGAAGTTGTTTATCCCCGAGCCTGCTGAGTATCATTTATTTACACTTACACCTCTCAAAGCAGGGATGTGCATATGACTCCTGACTGAACAACATGTGACAAATGTCGACCCACACACTCATTCGATAGAGAGTTGTTCATTTCCAGAGCACACTTTCCAGAGGAGTGAACGAGTGGACTCGCCTCATCGATTAAGCAAAACCACCTTCATTATAGTTGTGTCATCAGCAAACAAGACAATAGGACTGCTCAGAGAGTCAGCAATGTCAATGATAAAAATCAGAAGCAATCTAGTGCCAAGAATGCTTCCTTGGAGAACTCGTGTTGACAGATTTAGGAGTGGACTCTTCGCCTTCATTCACTACTTTCATTTCCATAACTTTGTTTATCAGAGAGAAGTGAGATTGCCTTGTAATTCTGGGGATCCATTTTTTTTTGTGTGGACAGGGATATCACATTCAAGTTTATACTGGTCAAGAAAATGCCTAGTGTTGAAGCAAAGGCCAAACTCTCATGCTATGACTCCTGGTCCTATATCAAGCGAGCCCAGGAATCAATCTAGTCCCTCTCAGCTGCAGGCAGTAGACAAAAAATGGAAATACCTGGGTAAATGAGGGACACCAAGCAATGCTTTCCACAGAGGTGTAGCTCATGTGTTAATGAAGGAAATAACATCCCAGCATGCTTAGGATCATGTATAAAAATGCTGCCCAGGCGTGGTTGCCTATAATTATAGCTAGCATGGCTGCAAGAGGAGACCCCCTCAATGCCCACATCCACAGAGCACATACAGTATGATCAAAGAGATATTTCCATATATTTTTGATGTGAGGCCCAATGGTTTGATGAGCATGACACTGATGTTATCCATATGTCATGGCCTTCTCAGTCACCAGATCTGAACCCAATCGAGCATTTATGGGATAGTCTGGAATGACGCCTGAGACAGCGTTTTCCACCTCCATCAACCAGGTAGTGAGTTCATTGACTTCCTGCGGAAGAATGGTGCCGCATCCCTCCTGCAAAAATCCAGATGCTGGTGGACTCTATGCCACAGCACATACAGGCCGCACTGGCCACACATGGTGGCCCACCACCTAATTCAGTGACCTTACATCGGTGTTTGCATCTTTTTGTCCACTATACCTGTATGTCCTTTCTCAAATGTGGCGTCCAAAACTGAAGTGATTTTTTTAAGGAATATAAAAGTGTTTCTCACCCTAAAACGTTTCATTCTGGTCTTTGATGTCTTTTTACATGCTTGATTCAAACATGGAGCATTGTTGGGAGATTTATATATTTTTAACAAATGAGGATGGTGTTTAGACGTCGTAAGAGTTAGTTATCTTGCTGGTTACGTTGGTGCAGGCCTGTTCATATGAGGTTTTCCTGGAGGAGTTGAATCCATTCGGAGATGGCAAAATAATTCCTCATCCCATTCCACTATGCACCTTTATATTTCTATATCTCTTTGATGTGAGGAGTATCATTCATAGGATTTTAATCGATTGTAATTTCAATTGTGTTGTGCTCTTATATTCCCATGGGAGATACAGTGGTAGCTTTGATACAATTTGGTGTACCAGCCATTACAATAGCAAGTCTGGGGTTTTTTTCATCTCATCGATTCAGTAACTATTTGTCTGAGGCCATGGGAAGTACAGAATGCTTCATTTTTAACCCTCCCGCCATAAATCGAAGATGGACGGAGGTTACTGTTTTCACCCCTTTGTTGTTTGTTGTTTGTTTGTGTATACGTGAACGGAAAAACTCCTGACGGATTTCCACGAAACTTGGTGGGGGGATTAGGTATGGTCCAAGGATCATGCCATTAGATTTTGGACTTGGTCCAAAGTCCAATATGGCCGCTAGTGGCCATTTTGAAAAAATATTTGAATTTTTTGTTTTGCATTTCTACATGTTTTAAGTGATTTCCACCCCCCCCCCCCCCTCCCCCCAAAAAATTGTTAGAGAAAAAAAAAAATTTTGCAACTTTTTTTTCAAAAATATTTCGATTTTTTTTTTTGCATTTCTACATGTTATAAGTGATTTCCAACAAAAAACATGCCAAAATTATAATTGCGGCTGATTTTGGAACTTCAGGTGGATATACCCACGTGAAATCAATTTCTGTCTCAAGGAATCTAGTTATGACTAATGAATTGAGTGTAAAAGTTAAAAGTAAAAGGGAAAGTTGCAAACTATAACTCTGTGAGCACTGTTGACGTCAATTGAATGAATAGGATATCAGGTTCACTTGAGTGACCTAGCAGTATTGCGGCAGAGGTTTTGCACTCTACCGAGTGCTCCCCCTCTAGTTACCCTTGTTTTTCTGTGTTGTCACTTTCAAGCTATTCTTTGTGATAGAAGTTGAAGTGTGTGACAATCACCATAAAATTAAAGGATGTAAAGGACTGCTCACTGTCTGTTTGTTATTCAAGGTATTCAATGAGCCTCGTGTTGTTGCTATTTCCTAGTAACTATGCATTGCACAGTAGCAGACGGCATTTCTAGAGCTCAATGGTTAGCCGCATGGGCTCCTGGTGTTCAAGCGGTTGTTGATGCCAGCTTGTGATTGGAAGTGAGATATCTGTTCTGAATTTTTTTTTTTTAAAGACAAACAAGGGAATTAGACAAAACACTTATATGCCATTACATCTAAATCAATGCACTCCATTTTAATAGGATAAAATACAATGGGGACAACAACAAAAAAAATACAAAAAAATGTATCAGCAGATATACTCTGATAAATGAGAGAATGAGAAAAGAGCAGGGAGATTATAAAAAGAGCTTGACAGGATAGGGTTGACGAGGAAGGCTCAATAGATAGGCTAAGAAGAGGTCAAATTAATTGGGATGGAGAAAGTCATCGTCAATGCTCAAGATCAAGGACACTACACTAATGCGTCGAATAAAATGGCAGGATTGAGCCAATCGGACAAATGCAGGTTTTGTGGGGTAGAAACAGAAAGTACCAGTCACCTCCTTTTGGGATGTAAAAAAAAACTCATGTCAGAACAGCTGTACACAGAAAGACATGACAGTGTCTGTAGAGTATTCCACTGGCACAACTATGAACATTTCAACATCCCAGTCCTAGAACAATCATGGAAACACAAACCAAATCCGATCCTTGAAAATGAACATATAAATGCTCATATGTGACAAAATGATCCCATCAAGTGTGGACATTACAAACAAAGCATTGCATCCGGACATGGTGCTCAAACACAAAAAGGAAAAGTCGGCATTGTTGATCGAGGTTTCAGTTCCTATTGATTTTGGACTAACTGCTACAGAAATCAGGAAAAATGACCAAATACCAGGATCTGAAAAATGAGGTCAAGAGGTCTTGGAGGTCTTGGAAATTGAAGAAAGCTGAAATAGTGTCAGTGATAGATCGATAGGAATGATAAAGAAAACTCTTACTAACTATTTAAAAATCATTCCGGGGAATATCACTCCAAACGAGATATAAGTGGAGGCTGTCAGACATTCAGTGAAGATTGTGAAAAGAGCCCTTGGAACGAGGCTATGAGAACGAAGTTTCACAGTTTGGTTCATGAATCACGATCCTTTACAGAAAAGGAAGTGGAGATTTTGAGTTCTGCCTCCCACCTTCTGAAACCCAAATGGAGATAACTCAACGGGCAACAAGACATATGAACCACCTGGCCGCATGGCAGAGAGGCCAGGGCCCGGAGCAGAGCTTAGACAAGTGAACAAGGCAGCCAGTGGTGGCTGTATTCGGGTTTGACCATCCGGGTTCAAAACTGTGCCTGGGTGAGACTGGGCCAACATTTGGGCTAAACTGCAGTCCTTCACCAAGGGCATTGTTAGCGATTCACAGTCACTTCAGGAAGCGCCCCACGTGCCTGAACAGGATCATTGTTTTTTCTGGGGTTGGCTACGTTTCATGAGTTGTGTCATCTCCTTTTGCTTATACCAGTGCGGTGAGCATGGTGGAATTGAAGCAATCCAGCCAACTTGGCTCATGTGGTCAAAAGAGTCTCCCAATGTTAAACTTTCATCTCTGTTCACCTCTTTACATCCTTTGGTTTTTATGTTTTTATCCTCCTGCATAGAGACTTAGAGAAATGGTAAATATTTTTTTATGATTAATTATTTATCAGATCAAGTAAAGGATTTAAAGTCACTTTTGTGGCTAGTTTTTTTTTTTAATGAGTTGAAGGATCTTGAAAATCGATGCTTGCTTATGTAATCATTTAATTTATATTAGTTCTGAAGGTATTGTAAATACATGTGTAGTAATTAAATTAATTTGTTTTTGAAAACGAGCAGGCTCGGAAATCCATTTTGTGTAAATCCACAGTCAATGGGTGAGATTACATGAAATAAATTTTCGCTCGTGGTTACAAGGGTTCATCACTTGACTAATCCTTGTGATTGAATCACAGCAAGAAGGTCAATTGGACTAATGCAGCTGCAGCGCATCATTCCCTTGGAATTGTCAGTTGGACCTCTGGGACTGTGCCGAGACTCAGCTCAGAACAATATGCTATGTTTGTTCAAGTGATTTTCCACCCGTTGCTGGTATCTTATCATCATCACATGATGTTGATTGCATTAAGTAATAATAAATATATATATCCATCCATCCATCTCTTCATCCATTGGGACCATACTCTGTGCAGAGCGTTGGTGCTGCCAAAGCTGTCTCCTTGGCTATTGGGAACAATCCTGGACAGGTCACCACGACGACACAGGATACCAGCAAGCTGGCACTCATTTTACCAACCTCGGAAGGATGGTAGGATTTCAACAGCCAAGTGGGATTTGAACTCAGGATCCTCGGATCCCAAGCCCACCACCCTAACCATTATGCCAACAACAGGCATAAATACATATGATGTTAAACTATAGCTTGCAAGAATTTATAATTTGGTCACGGTGCCGGCGATAACACTCCTACACTTGGCAAATTCCACCTTAGAATCATGGAACATCCACCAGCTAATGCTAGTTGACCTAAAACCAGGCTTAACGTCCATCTGAGAGACGGCCCACTCTTTGGTGCATCCTCAATGCCAGTGAAGCACCAATCCAACAGATTATCGTTGGGATCAATGGGACAGGAATCCTACCCACACTTGACAGCCAAAAGGCAGGTGTGCTATCCCCGGGCCACCGTGTCAGCGTAAACTATCCACAGTGGTTATTGGTTATTAAGCACTTCTAAAGAGTTGTAACAGACAAGATAGTTTGAGTCCAATCCCCTACATTTTGGCTGCCTGTTGGTATGAAATGCAAACTTGAATTTTAATTTTAAAATATGTTTTTAACAGATCCTTGCTACCAGGTCATATATTAGATGGTATTCTCACCTCTACAAACCGTTCGGGATTTGGAGTTAATTTGCTTTGCTTTTCCCCCAAAGGCAATGAAGAGATAGCAAGCTGCATTGCTGTCTATCTGCTCTTAATCTTAATGAAATTATTGAAGTGAAGATGCACGTGGAAAACCAGCTAAAGATGGAAACGTTCTACACAGCCCGGCGAGTAATGTGAAAAAGGATTTTTCAACCAAGCTATTTTGGAAAACCGTTAAAATATTCAAACCGCTGCTTTTAGCTAAGATTGATTTCCTGCACTGACACACTTCCAGCACCATGGAAACCAGCTTCTATGAAAGGATGGTGACACAGGGTTTGAAGGTTGCTGGAGAATGCAGCAGGATTGGTTTGTGGACCACATGAGCATGGCCAAACATCACAGTGAACACTTTTTACCATATCAAGCAACTTCTGTTGTTTTCGAAGTGGAGAATAAGTCTATCTAAAACTTCATATTAGTGCTACGTTCCTACCTGCAGGCCGAAAGTTGGTTTCGGATCATGCCCTCCCTTAACATAAAGCCCCAACCTCGAAAGCTTGTGGAGCTCGTTAAGCTTTCAGCATCAGCTTTGTTGTGGCCAATACAAGGGTTACACCACGGCATCATAAGATTTCATTTTGATGTAGAACCTCCACTTGAAGATACACCATATTTAGAATTACATGATACCTGTTCTGGAGGTCAAGACAAAGTTGTGAATATGCAGAGGTATACTTCTGGCCATGATATGCATGTATAAACAGCAAAGTGGGGTAGGCACCCTTATGCAGACCGTTTGTTAAAAGCATCCTTATCCCTTATGATAACCGGTGATTATTTCTCAAGAGATTGGATGGAGAATCCCATCAGATCTCAAGAGGAAATTTTGTCAGGGATGAAACTGTAAAGAGTATTGCTTATGCAGTAACGGCAAAAATTATGAAAAATAAAGATTGAGATAAAAAGGGGAACGAGGAATCCTCTTGTGAATAGACATTCGACTGTTATTATTAAACAACGAATTTGGCCCACAAGTTCCATCACCACTGACATGCCTCTGCACATCAAGGCAGAACTTTGGAATTAGGCCAAGGTGGCAGTGACAATCACCTCCTCTTTGCAATTCCTCCTTCATGTGCAGCACAAGGCTGCAGGTAGCATCATTGGCTGAGGGCACAGCTGTGCCACTGATGCTGTGCCCCTTTTCCACTACACTGGTACTCATTTCGCCGACCTCAGAAGGATGACAGGCTGAGTCAACCCCACCTGGTGTTAATTCAACGGGTGAACAGGGACTCAAACTCAGGTCCGTAAGATCCCAAGTCAGCCACCCTAACCACTCAGTCAACAGCAGGCTTTCTTTGCAACTGACAACGTGGAATTTTTAGCATCCACCAGGAATCAATACGAGCAGACAGGTCCCTAGATGAATGTCTCATCCATTGGAAGTTTAACGTCAGGTCAGGAATCAAACCGAGTGGACAATCTAATGTCCAATACACAACCTCTGCACCACCTTGTCAGATGGAAGAAAGAATGAAGGGGGACAAAAGGAGAAGGAAGAAGGGAGGCGTAAATTGGTATGAATATTAGGATGCAGGAGAGGGAAGGTCATCAGAATTCTGCCATTTTGTAGATGTAATCCAGTATAAAGATGGCAATGAAATAGTGGAAAGCCAGCTGTACCTGTAAACACCATTAATTAAATGATTTTACAATATTATACTCAAATAGCATAATATTTTCAAATGTGCACATATTCTAGTGATCATGTCCGTATCTTGTGTATATTGTCAGGAGCCCAGGGGCTACCTGCTAACCCAAACGGTCATAATAACCAGTTTGCTATGTATCAGTCACAAGAACTACCAAGCACCATTGTGGTGCCAAACATTCAATTTAGGCAAACACAGTGAATGTATCAAAAACTTCAGAGAGAGACTGGTACCACTGAAAAAAAAGTTCTCATTTAATTTCTACAAGTTATATACAAATATAAAAACATACGAATGGATCCATACATCCATGAGGGGTGGGGATTAGACAGAACATGGGCTGTAGTTTCTCCACAGTGGTAAAAGCAAGTTCAGCTTCTCTGAGTAGAAACCAATAAACATCTTGATAGAAATGCCAGGGGCAGAGAAAAGGCTTCTTTATATGGCATGTGCAATGTGTCAAACTACAGAAAAGAAGGGATATTGCATAGCTTGTAGAAAATGCCAGATGATAAAAAATAAGGCACATTCGAAAAATCTAGTGCGCATGTTGTGCTGCCCTCCTAAGAACACCAGGGCAGTACAGCATGCGCACGAGATGTTTTTGAATGTAACTTTTTTTATTGTCTGGCATTTTCTACAAGCTATGCAATGTCCCTTCTTTTCTATAGTTTGCCAGATGGCACATACCATATAAAGGGCTCTTTTCTATGTCCCTGGCATTTTTGCCAAGAATCCTGTTCAAATTTCAAGTCAATCAAATGAAAATTGACAATTTGGGAAAATTTGGCCTACGTTGACCTCAAAAGTAATTGGTGGTTGAAATCGGTGACCTGATATGAAAATCCTGTTCAAATTTCAAATCAATCAGATGAAAATTGACTTCAGAAATCCGGTATATGTTGACCTTTTGGCTTATGTTGACCTCGAAAATAATTGGTGGTTGAACTTGGTGACCTGATATGCAAATCCTTTCAAATTTCATTTCAATCAGATGAAAATTGACAATTTTAGAAATTTGGCCTATGTTGACCTTTTGGCCAATGTTGACCTCGAAAATAGTTGGTGGTTGAAGTTAGTGAACTGATGTGCATATCCTGTTCAAATTTCAAGTTAATCAGATGAAAATTGGAGGATTTCAGAAATGTGGCCTACGTTGACCTTTTGACTTATATTGACCTCAAAAACAATTGGTGGTTGAATTCAGTGAGGTGACATGAAAATGCTGTTCAAATTTCAAGTCAATCAGAAGAAAATTGACAATTTCAGAAATTTGACTTATGTTGACCTCAAAAATAATTGGTGGTTGAATTCAGTGAGCTCATATGAAAATCCTGTTCAAATTTCAAGGCAATCAGATGAAAATTGAGGATGTTAGAAAATTTATCTCTGTTGACCTTTGGCCAATGTTGACCTCGAAAGAGTGACTGCTCTATCACATGGCCATGTAACATGTGATAAAGTTTCAATTTCCTCTGCTGAACGGTTTTTGATCTTAACAAAATGCAGACACAACGTACGACATACGTACGTACGTACACTACCAATTGCTTAACTGCGTTTCGCTTCGCATGCACAGGGTAATGTGTACGTACAATTGTAGACGACTTATTTGATCCACAAGTAAATTGATCTACTAATGCATATCCGTAAATGATAGATATTGCTGCCCTCTGGTGGAAACAAAGCAGAATTGCATGATGTCTCTGACCATGATGCGTGGATAGTTGAATATGAGCAACAAATAGCCAAAAAGACAAAACTATGGCACTTAGCTGGAATTTGTTTCGAAAGCGATTAATTAGATGCATTGTCTGATGTATATTCCAAGTTTCAGCTCGTTTCAAGTTTCACCTTTGAAATATGAGCGCCAACACATTTTGGGTGGACGGACGGACAGACAGACACCGATGTGATTTTTGAGGGTTTTCATTAAAAACTCAAGAATGTGGAAATGGACATTGTTTGAATTTGGAACATATTACCTCAACGTACAAAGGATTTCCTTTTGAAACTTGCATCCAATTTAGTCCAACAGAAGCCGAGAAATGAATTTTCAGTCCCTGGGTTAAAGTTGCATACAGAGAAACCGTCTCATATAAAGGGAGGGGCACTTTGCGCTTCCCTTGATAAGGAGGAAAACGAGCCACAAACCGTCTTGAAGCTGCTCAAGCACTGCAATAAATGGTAGCCACCTCTTCAGAGTCTTCAAGAACCGCTCTTATAATGCCTTTGATAAGCAAAGACCTTTCAGCAGAAGTGAAGAAATGTCCCAGCAGTGAGGCGAGATGACATTCAATATCTCTCAATATGTATATATATATATATCTCTATCTCTATCTCTATCTCTATCTCTATCTCTATCTCTATCTCTATCTCTCTCTCTCTCTCTCTCTCTCTCTCTCTCTCTCTCTCTCCCCGATGATTTAGTCTTCGATATGACTCGGCCAGGATCGGGTTCAAACGAACAATCTTGCAGACACAAAGCAGACGCACTAATTATAACATTACCCAGTCTAAAAGTGTTACACTTGTGGACGAAAAACCCACCTTCTTGGGTGGGAACAGGTCCTTCAGAACCTGATAGAATGTTCCTGGAAGTTGAGAGATGAACCTCCCAAAAGGTCATCACGAGCCCAAATTGCTCTCTGGGCATTGTTATGCAGCCGCCTTCTTGTTGTGGCCAGCCATTTGTCACGAAGCCATGCTCATGCATTGAAGCAAGTATTACTACACATGAACTTCTCCTCATTGGTGAGGAAAGGATGTGCATGCACACTAAATTACACACAATAACTTGAAAACAACAATAAGAAATAATAAACACAGTATTCAACAAGAATGGCATTTAGGAGAGCACATACCTCGGTTAAGCTGAACCAGTTTACATTTTGTATCCCACTGATAGTCTGGATCTGGACCCCGACCTTAACCATAAATCTATTCTGCTTGTTCTTCTCACCTACACAACCCATCCACCACATTTCGGCTGAATCCGTTCACAACTTTTTGAGATATCCTGTTCACACACAGACAAACAGGGGTGAAAATATAACCTCTGCCCACCTTCGTTGGCAGAGGTAATTAATATGCAAAACAATTGATATAACCCTCACCTCCTCCTTCCGGGAGAACCCCTACCTCTGCTTTGGGGACAATTTCTGACGGCCCCAATGACGAGATGAACACAGTCTTTACACTAACCATAATTTAACCTTATCTACTACCGCTTGTCTTATTTATGCACAGAGGGCGAGTGATGGAAGATGGGAGAGGGAAAAAAACACGAACCAAACGAAAAAAAACGATGGATAAAAGAATGGGGAGATTTTGGATGGGAGTGCTGAGATTTGGCCTCGTTGCAGGGCGTTTGCATTGGTGGTACAGCTCGCTGGCAAGCTCGGTCGAGCGTGGACGCATGCATGCGGGCAGATGGGAGATGATGATGTAACAGGCAGAGATGATGCAAAGCTGGCGCACCAATTCCCTGTCTATATTGAACCATCTCCGTAGCACTGTGTCTCTTACTGAGACCGAAAATGAGACGACTCTGACTTTGTAGCACCTCTTTTATCAGTGTGTGAAAATCATTCATACATTTCTTTTTGTGCAGTTCAATTGTCAGCATCCAAAAACCCAGGCCATCGGGTACCGATGGAAGGATGGGACCATGCGTGTACAAGCTCAGCGGTAATTTGGGGAGTGGTGGTCGGGGAGAATCATTGAGAGGAAATTCTGGATATTTTCAGGCCCGATTGACTAAGTCGCGGCTCGTGGAAGAGCTAAAAGGATGTGACCTTTAAACAAACACAATAACGATGCACTTGCAATCCAGACTTAAGAGGCAATGCGATGAGAAGTTCTTCGTGCAACTTGACATGAGCTCTTCGTTTCAAGTATAGATTTTTGTAACAGAAGAACAAAGCGGGTATAGAGCCTTGAATTGACTTGGTGAGATGCTTGGCATTATTTGGACTCTCCAAAAGAATCTTTCAAACACCTGTAAATGAATGCCTCACGGCCACATCAAAGTAACTCTTTGTCCAGCCAAGATTTTTGATGTCAAAACACAAGTTATCCTTCTGAAGCCTACTCAGCACGGGTGAATAATTGTTTTGACATCAGAAATCTGCCCCAATATTGTCTTCCATAGTAAGGAAGGGGTTAAGTTTTAAATATACTGTCCATCACAGTTTAATTTTTAAATATATCCTTGATATATCTTCTTCCTAATCTTGGTGCATCATGGCACATTGTTCGAATCTCATTTGTATAAGTTTTTGAATGTCCCTCCTATTACTGCTATTTCAATTCGTTGTTGTACACTCCACAACTCTTGCATCCAGAACGATTCTCACTTCCTCATAATGACATTCAATTGACCATTGTTGCAGCATTTGCCTTTTTTCAAGATTTCTTCTCTTTGGCTGACTGTATTTAGCTCATAATTACATCAGGTTTCATCAGCTGTAACAATTTGCTCCAAATTGTCTCCTCGTAGGCTCTGCCAATAAAATATGTAATTCACAGAAATCCTATTAATTTCCTAGATACCCTCACTGAAGGAGAAGGTATTGGGTTTGTTTGATTGTTTGTCCGCACAGAACTTTCATGTTTTTCTCCACAACCGCTTGTCGGATTTGAGACGAAATTTTCACCATTGGTGTGACTACTCGTGTGGAATGGCGAAATGATAATGAGGTCATAGGTCACGTGGTGTGGCAGCAATGTTGGAAAAACTGAAAAACTTTTGACCTCTGTTATCTCTGAAACCACACCAAGGAAAAAAATTGAAACTTGGCATAGAGCAAGTACTCCTCATGGGGAATGAATGAGATTTTTCATGACATCATAGGTGCCTTCGTTATGATGTTATAATTGCATATGTAGAACGCCACATCCAAAATTGAAATTTTTTGAGGGTCATCTTGGGATAAAATGGTGCACAATTTTTTCTGGGATGACATCATCGGTCACGTGATTCGGCAGCCATATTGTTTTTTTTGTTTTTTTAAAAAAAAAACCTTCAAAAATCTTCTCTGAAATGGCTGAAGCAGTCATCACTGCCAGCATTTATGAAGTGGCAGTTCTCATTATGTGTCATTAATTACGTAACACACCAGTACACAAATGCCACACAAAATACATCACACAAAACAACACAAACACCATACAACACACCACACAAAACAAGTCCTGGCGAGGGTCTGCAATCTCTGATTGCTCTTTTTCTTATTATTCTTGAAGAGGACACATGGAACCCACTTTATCATCACTTTTCTTCTCATCAAATACATGTTCGTTATGTGATGCCCTGCTAGCATGATCATTCCTGACCCTGTTACAAGTTTCTGAATCATAATGCACTGATCTTGGAACAAGTTTATTGAAAGAAAAAAAAAACAGACACTTCCCTTTCCATTTCAAAGTATAAGTTTAGATTTAAAAAAAAAAGTTATTTTTTGATTATCCGGTGGAAGGCCTGCCTGAACAGAGATCTTTGTGGAAATCAGTTTTTTCCTTCTCATATGCAGAGGTGTCAGAGAGATCATGAGGAGATGATGGGCAGCACTCCAGAAGGACTGGAGGAGACGACAGATGCAGGGAGTAGTTTCCAAAAATGAAATAATTGATGGATGAAGGAATGAGGTGAGAGTTCAGCTTGAGGATAACCAGGAGTGAGATTCCGGAAGAACCCATGTGACCTGGACAGCTTAGGGGAGGACAGAGGGAGGTGAAGGAATCAGGAGCGAGGTGAAAAGTGAGGTAACAGAAAACTGAGAGTCCACTGACTTCCTGCTGTGGGTGAGAACTGAGAAGACCTTGGGACTCGGTTTCTTGCTGAGAGATACCAGTAACACAGAAAGCCTTGACCTTGATGCCTCCAGAGGAGCAAAACGAGAAGAAGCCGCACCAGGCCAAAGTGCGACCCGTACTCCATGATACCTTTATTTAGCTTTATAAATTTAAAACGGAAGCATCGTGTTAGGAATATTTTTTTTCAAATAGCATGTAATAACAACCGACATAAATGTAAATTTTAACTTCAACTTCTTCTTCTTCTTCTTCCGGCTGCTCCGTTAGGGGTCGCCACAGCAGATCATCCGTATGATCCACATAGTGATTTGGCACAGGTTTTTACGCCGGATGCCCTTCCTGACGCAACCCTGGTCGCCTCTTACGACACAGGGATATGGTACACCTATACTAACCGGGGCATACACCGGGCCAGTACACTGGTACTCATTTCGCCGACCTCGGAAGGATGACAGGCTGAGTCCACCTGGTGTGTATTAATTCAAGCGGCCAACGGGGCTTGAACTCAGGACTTTTTGATCCCAAGCCGCCGCCCTAACCACGACGCAACACGCAGGCTTAACTTCAACTTAATAGATTGAATATATTATCAGGAAATGATGTAACCTTTTGGATGGCACTCAGGTTTGTGATAATCTTGGCCAGGCAAAGTGTTTACATTAAAGTAAGAATCAACACTTGTTCAGTCTGCAATGTAATACATGGTACTACAAAGGATTTAAAAGTTTGTACACACATTTCCAGTGTATTTTTATTATTTATATTTGTTTATGGGATCGTACATCTTTTTGGATAACATATGAGCAGCAATGTTCCTATTTTAATTTGCTTGAAAATGTGATGGTGGTACCTTCACTTACAACTGAAATGCGAATAGTATACCATTCATGGTGCATGGTGGAACATCCTATTATTGGATTGTAACTTAAAGATGGTCGAAGTACTGAGCTTGATAACAGAAACTTGTTAAAGCAGATTACCTGAGTTGCTGTAATGCATTCTGAAGATAGTACAAATGGGCAGCGAGAGAACACTGGTGATACAGGACGTTAATGTTGAGGAAAGATAATGAGGAATCCCTTTCCAAGATGTAATCTAGCTTCTTAAGTGTTGTTTTTTTACTGCTTTTATCAAGACTAGGAGCAAGTATTTCATCACATTCCTGATTAGAGCTTTGTAGATTAACTGAAGAGGTCTTGAGGCATCAGGACAGAAGATGAACCACTCCTCTCTAAATGCCTTATCGCATGGTGGTCACGTTACAATAACAAGTGTTTTCATTGTTAAGATGGTACAATATAAAGTAGTAATACAAGTAAACTGGGTGGAGAAGCAGAATTCCAGCAGATGGATCTATGGAAGTAAAAATAATTAATTCCATCTTTTGAAATATGAGCATGGACATTTTGGTAATGGAAAGCTCTATGGATCACATGACTATTGCAAAGCACTGGTGTTTCTGTATTAATCACACTGAAACCAATATTCTTCACATTGAGATAAGTGTCCTTTGTCCACAAATTATGTACTCATTTCTCTTTATTTTTGCCTTTAACAATATGGAAGCATAAAATCTGTTGTAAAGTATAGGTCACTTTATCACCATATAAGGCATGGTTCGCCAGGAAACATCGTCTGCAAAGGCACTGAGATAGATTTGAGATAGACTTCAATTGCCTGTGGGATAATTATGCTCATCAGGTCTCTCACAATGGCAAGGTCAGAGCTCATTAAATTTGCAGTCAATGCTAATAGGCCACGGGTGGATGGAATATAATCTCGGTTCACTATACTAGGGTCTTGTTAATTCCTGATAAACTGATGTATCTTTCCATATTAAACCTTAGGATCATTGATTAATCAATATAATAATAACGAATATTGTTGTGGGCCGGGGGTCGGTGGCGAGGAGCGACCACTCGGTGGAGCAGTAGGGTCGTCTCCACCGAACACCCGGAATTTAGGTCGTGACCTTCAGACAACTCCGAAGGTCACAGGTCACTTAAGGACTGTGATCGCCAATTCTCTGATGGCGTGGGATAGGGTTAAGAGCCAAATTTCAATATACCTAAGTACCCACGTCGTAAAATTACTGGGGAAATCACACCCTCAACGGACTCTGTCGAACCGGGTCGCTCTAACGACCTCGGTCCGGTGTAACCGA
>CM068956.1:118798356-118808749 GCA_035128595.1 Eptatretus atami
TCATTTGCTCAAGGTCATCTGCCATCTGCTTGGCTTCTGCTCTCCCAACAATGGATGGAGATTCTCAATGCCAGACACGAAATCAGAGCCATCTCCCTTCGATACTGCGATACATATCGTGTGCCTTCGATACAGTCTGGCACCCTGCCCTACTCACCAAACTCTCTTCCTATGTTATCCAAGGACATCTCCACTCATGGCTCGCAGACTTCCTCTCCTGTCACAGCCAACGTGTGGCCCTCAGTGGAGTTTTCTCATCCCCTCTTCCTGTCCAGGCTGGAGTTCCTCAAGGCAGTGTTCTGGGTACTGTTCTTTTTCTGGTTTTCATCAATGTCTCTGACCCTGGAAAATCCTCTTTTATATCTTTGTGGATGACTCCACCCTCTGCCGTCCCATCTGTCGTCCCCCAGACTGGCAAGCAGCAGCTTCTTCACTCTTTGCAGATCTGGATAAAATCATAAGCTGGTCCAACACGTGGAACATGTCTTTCAACCCTGACAAATCTCACACTCTCACTATGTCTCTCCGAAAGGACCGTCTGGAAAGGACCGAAAGGACCCCCCCCTACTTCCTCAACAATCCTCTTGAAGAAGTCCTTTCATTCAAGCTTCTGGGTCTCACTATCTGCCATGATCTTTCCTGGGAAAGCCACATTTCCAAGCCTGCCTCCTAAGCCAATCACTGACTAGGCATCCTCTGTCGTGTGAAATCCTTATTTGACACACCTGAGCCCCTGAACACCTACAAAGCTTTCATCTGCAGTCTGATGGAGTACTGCTCTTCCCTTTGGGCTGGTGCTCCCGCATCTCACCTTTCCTGGCTTCACGCTGTGGAAAGCAAGGCATTTAGGATCATTGGTATCTCCCGTGATGAGGCCGAGTCTTTGGGTCTCTTACTCACTCACCATAGGCAGGTCGGTGGTCTTTCTGTCTT
Organism: Eptatretus atami; assembly: GCA_035128595.1. Classification (NCBI taxonomy): domain Eukaryota; kingdom Metazoa; phylum Chordata; class Myxini; order Myxiniformes; family Myxinidae; genus Eptatretus; species Eptatretus atami. The sequence goes on from CM068956.1 coordinate 118,799,290, forward strand.
CTACCGTCTCCTCTCCGGCATTGCCCCCCTCCCCCGCTTTGTCTGATATATGTCCCCTGCCCCCCCCCCCCCATATTTCCACAGGGCACTCAAGGTCCACCAGCAACCCCCTTCTGGCAAAATTACCAAAATCAAGAATCATTGCTCACCTTCACTCTTTTATTCCTCTTTTTTACCGCCTTGAGAACAAACCCCCACACTCTCTTCAATCCCACTCTTCCCTCCAGGTCTTTAAAACCGCTGTTCACCACCTTCTCTTATCTTCCCCCATCCAAAACCTCAATCTTTTCTATTCCCGTTAATCCACCCCAAACCCACCTCCTTCAAATTCCCTGCTTTCCATCCTGAAAGTCCCTGTAGTGTCCATCTTGTTTACCCTGTGTACTCTACCCCATCCCTCTCCCTTCCACAGATCTCCTCATATCTCTGTTCCCCACTGTTTTTTAACTTCCCTCTTCCGCCCCTCTTGTCTCCTGCTCCCCTTGTTGTACGTTCTGTGTGTTGGCTCTCATACGAACCTCAACAGTGTATACAAGTTTTTTTTAGTTTTTTTAATCATTGGAGAACCTAATTAAAATATTGTTTGAGCTCCTGTTTATCAACCAAGGTGATATTTGTTTTTCTCCATTTGCTGCAGATATTACCCACATTGCTGTTATTACATGGAACGGTGACTGCAAATGATGCAAGGGTGTCGTGTTTTTCCACAGTAAATTCATAATGTACAACCATGTGCAATTTACGGTAGTATCAGGATATTTTGGATTGACAGAGTTTCAGGGAGAATTGCATTCCTCTTTGAGTTGTCTTGTCTGGGATTCATCCACAACCCAACTATAAACTGTTATCCTGGTGCTTCGGAGGAAGGGCATGGCATCAAAGAGTGGATATGGTTTGGGTTTTTCAGATGGTGGCATAAAGTAGATATATCTATACTTTTTCTTTCTTTTGATGTACCATACTCTTTACAGAGCATTGGTGATGACAAAGCAGTTTCTTGGCAAGGGTTATACTGGGTGGTTTGCCATTGCCTTCCCAGCAGTTTGTCTGTGCTCCATCCTTTTAAATGCTGAGCCTCAAGCAAGGCATATTTGTTTAAGAAAGTCTTTGGTAACACAAGTCCATGGTTTGAACCATCAAACTACCAGAGACAAGACGGATGCTCTAACCCTCGTGCAACCGAGCATGGTCGGATATATTGTTACAGCCGCCGGCTTTGTATAGTTGCCCGGTCCAAATCCCGACATACCATGTCAAAGCCGTCACGACAGCCGACTGATTTGATCGTTCCGAGTCGAATCACAAGCTTGATTGCCACGAGACTGTATTCTAGTGGAACCACCAAGCCAATTGATGTGTCACGTTGATAGGTGCCATGCACCCGTTAGCCTCATGGTGACTGAGCTAAATCACCAGGTGCAGGCATGGTCCTGCGCTGGCGCTATCTGATGAACCCAATCTGTCCTTTAACGGATGTGTATTATCAAACTAGTTTTCAAGACACTCAGATTCACCCAGAGACCAAGTGAATGTGAAATGTATTGGGTCACAAATACAAAAGGAAGTAAAACAGTACAATAATTAACAACCACAAAACCCATACATGCCCCGAGTTAACGGAGGGAGGACAGTTCCTTAATTACCTCGTCCTGAAGGCCACACACATACCACAGGAGACAGGTGATAGATATAAATTCACAGAACTGGGAATACTGGAGGCTGCGTTTGTCATGACGCAGTGAGTTACAACCAGTGACACGGCTTCTCATGAACAGTCTCAGGCCATGACCTGAGCTAGTGCAGCAGGAGAGTGGGCAGGACATACTTGGGTTGGGGCATGGATGAGGTTGTTCTGCAAAATCTATTCTGTCGAGGAACCTCGACAATGAATTTGTGCAAGCTCCATGGATCAGCTCCCTCCATGACTCACACCCGCAGAGCCAGAGATGCCTTTTATACCTTCAGCCCACACCACAATCTGTAACGCATTTAGCCCCTTCCTGCTTGGCCACCATTGGCTCGTCACACTGTCCGTGGGCGGGGCTGATCCTCCCTGGACCATTCATCCAGCGCTTTTGGCGCACTTCGCTATCATGGTGGCTTTCCCACCGAAACTCGTGCCAACAGCCTGTCAGATGCTTTACAAGAACATTTTAGACAGATTTCATACAAAGGAGAAAACATGAAAAAGGGTATGAAGGGAAAGCGGTGTCACACACACGAGGAAGGTTGACAACAACATTCAAAACATAAAAAATGCATATTCTATATCATAATTAAATTACCTCACACTAATTATAATACATGCAACATGGGAATAACTGTCACTATACTATGTAATGTTTCCGCCAAGAAAGCATTCCCACAACAATATATATATATATATATATATATATATATATATATATATATATATATATATATATATATATATATATATATATATATATATATATATATATATATATATATATATATATATATATACTGTATAGCACGATATCTCAAAAAGTTGTGGACGGATTCGAACGAAACTTGATGGACATGTTGGGTGTGCGACAACAAGGAAGAATTGATTCATTTTTGGTGAGGATCCGAATCCGGATCTGGATCCGATAATTTATAAAGTGATTCTTCCCCATTGAGAGATGGGGCCAAAAACGATATATAACTTGATATTTCAACAATGTATTGGGCCCGATATATGTTCTCGTGGATCAGGCATTGCGTGGCGGAGCGGGAGGTATGCGCTCCACCGAGTGCCCTTGTCGTTCAGCAAGTAATGCGCAAACTCGACCCACACAGAGGGTGGGTACCCTACTATCTATAATAATTAATGAGTCGAGAGGCCGCCGGGGAAATTGCAGAGAGAGATTGTTTTTACTTATTTTTTAGAAGTTATTATGTGCACGTACACTTTCATATACACCCTGCATAAATTCCTTTGTGGGAGGAAGGAAGGGAACAGTGGAGGTGGGAGGAGGAAGGGGAGTAGGGTAAGAGTGGATAGGAGGAGGTGAGAGGAGGAGTGAGGTGGGTCGGAGGGGAAAGACGTGGGATGAGGGAGAGGAAGGGTTGGGGTGGGAGGGGGTGGTAGGAGGGAGGTGAAGTTGTGGGTGATAGTTCAGAGAGAGGGGGTAGGAAGGAGTCTTGATGGAGGAGGGGGGAGCGGTGGGGGGAGGGAGAGGAGGGACTCGGCGTTGCCAGGCAATGCCGGGTACCTTTGTTAGTACGACAATATGATAAAAGATCAAATGAAATGATGCATCTTGAATTCCATGAAGTTGCCTATGATGTATGTACTTCAAAATTTTTGTAAGAATAAGAGCCAACATTCCGAAAAATTTGGGGAGTCATTATTACTTTCAGGAAAAACAAAATTATACTTCACATACTGTTTTGTAAGCGTGTATCCATGAAATATAATAAATAATATTTGTTGTCTGTCTGTCTGTCTCTGTCTATATGGTCGCTTTTTTTGCAAAGACCGCTGGGGCACCAACCACCAAATTTGGCACACAGACCAAGTCCGACCCAGGATTGTTGTAAGGGTATTTTTAATCCACCACCTCAGCCTTTTAAGACCCCAAAGACCCTTAACACCCTGAAGACCCTTAAGACTCCTTAGACCCCAAAGATTCTCAAGATATTTTAACACCATTTAGGACCTTTTAGGACCCCTAACCATCTAAAGACCCTTAAGACATTTAAGATCCCCAAGACCCGTACGACCGCAAACACCCATAAGACCCTTTAAGATTTCCGACCCTTGAGACCCCGAAGACCCGTACGACCCGTAAGATGAAGTCTTCACCAAAATCTCAAAGGCTGGTGCTTCGTTATCTTAAACATCTCTATCATATCTCCTCGTAACCTCCTCCTTTCTAGTGTATAAAGCCCTATCTCCTTCAGCCGCTCCTCATAGCTGAGTCTAGCTAGGCCCGGAATCAATCTAGTGTCCCTGCGCTGTACCCTCTCCATAGCATCTATGTCCTTCCGGAACTGTGGTGACCAAAACTGCACATAATATTCTAGTTGTGGCCCTCACTAAATTCCTGTACAATGTAAACACCACCTCTTTTGATTTATGAAAACCCTATTTGCTTTACCTCAGCTGCCTGGCATTGTCCTGTTTGCTTTCCTTCCGTATCTATTACCACCCCCAGACACACACCTCCTTCCCAGTTACGTTCCTGCAAAATACTGCAAAAGTCGGGGCATTGTTTCAATGGGGAAAATGGGGTTAAGTTCTGTGATTCTTAAGGGAAAATTAAAAAAAATTACGAACACGAATGCACATGATTACAGTTTCACTAAAAATGCTTTCAAATTAAAAAAACAACAGCGGGTACTGTTTCCAATTTTTATTTAAGATATGATGTAACTTTTCATATGAGGAGGAGGAGGAGGAGGAGGAGGAGTTAGAATCCAGTGAACTCCTCTGAAGAGGATGCAGGTGAGGGTGCTGATGAGTCGTGCACTGAAGGGGATGCAGGTGAGGGTGCTGAGGGGGGATGCAAATGATGGTGCTGATGATGTTGAGGTGGAGGGGCTGGAGCAAAAAAAAAAATGGGTAATCAACAGCTGTTTCGCTGAGTGCTGCAGAGTTCTGTATCGCTCCTTGTACAGGAGCAAAACATCATTCAATCTCCTCTTGAACCAGAAGTACCGCTCCATCACTGGTTCGGCATCTTGCACCCTGTCAATGACTGCCCTCTTATTCCATGGCACCTCAGCCAAGAACTTAACGGTCAGGTTGTGCCTCGCCACCTCTTCCTCCTCAGAAACATTGATGATGGCCTCCAACTCTTCCTCAGTCAGTTCCTCCCCATCTGAGGCAATGAGTTCCTCCAATTCCTCAGGCTCCATTCCCTTCCCATGTCAACCTGGCAATTTTCCCCCTCTCTTCCATGGTGTCAGGAAAACCTCTGAAGTTGTTGACTGCCTGTGGCCATAGGTGTTGCCAGCAAGCATTGATGGTGGAGGCTTTCACTTTGTCCAGTGAGTCTTTGATGGCACTGATGCAGTGTGCTATGTTCAAGTCCTTCCAACATTTCCCGATGGCAAGTTCGGGGTCAGACTCCATAGCATCCAAGATGCGATGGAAGGTGCTGCAGTGTAATACATTTTGAACTTCAAAATTACCCCTTGGTCGAGTGGTTGGATCAGGGAGGTGGTGTTGGGTGGCACGAAGATGACCTCAACATTGGAACGGGCCACCTTTGGCACTTTGGGATGGCCAGGAACATTGTCCACCAGCAAGAGGACCTTGAAGGAGAGGTTCTTTCCTGCTAGGTACCTCTCCAGTTGAGGGACAAAACAGTTGTGGAACCAATCCATGAAGATGGCAGCTGTTACCCACACCTTTCTGTTGGCCCGACAAAACACAGGCAAAGTTTGCTTTTTTTTGCCCTTGGGAGCAGTTGGGTTTAGGGAACAGTAAAAACACCACCGGTTTGATCATGCAGTCCCCTTTGGCATTGGTGCAGAGGAGAAGAGATACCCAGTATTTTGCAGCCTTGAACGCCAATGCTGTCCTCTCTCACTTTGAGATGAAAATTCTCGTCGGCATTTTTTTTCGAGAACAAGCCAGTCTCGTCTGCAATGAAGACCTGTTCTGGTACATATCCCTTCTCCTCGATGAGCTGCACGAGTTGAACAGGGAAAGTTTCAGCTGTCTCATGGTCCGCTGAGGCACGCTCGCCTGTGAGCTTCAAATTGTGGGGACCGTACCGCTTCTTGAAGCAGTCAAACCATCCCCTGCTAGCTCAGTAGGGACTGGGTTCGCTCATACCCGCATCACTCGTACCTGCATCACTAAGCACATCACTCGTACCCAAACCACCTGTGCCAAGCAGATGATCGTACATGCACTTTGCCTTTTCACGAATCAGAGGTCCACTTAAAGTCACGTTTTTCTGGGCATTGTCCTTTAACTACACATTCAATGCCTTCTTCATTGTTTGTATGTGATCGTCCCTGACCTGGGTAACCACTTTGGTGCTGGGTACTGTGCTTTCACAAATTTCACAAATTGCCTTCACATGTTGTTTATTTCTGTAATGGACTGTCGACCCATTCAAGCCATAATGCCAGCCCACAGAGGCCGCACTCTCACCTCTTGATTGCTGGTCTAGTACTGTAACTCCACTTTCTGGCTCTGGCTAATGACTTTTTTTCTGCCTCTTGTGAGGAGATGCATCTCCTGTACTACTCTTGCACTTGAGGCCCATGATCGAACAATGAGCGCAAATAGTCCACGAGTACGAGGAATCACAGCAGGTCAAGGCAGCGGGATGAGAAGAAAGAATGAGACCCAGGACATGCTGCACATAAGTCACCGTGCAGGGGGGGTTGTGGGGAGATGGAGGAGTGGTGGGTAGTGTGACCATTTTTTGTGGGGGATGGTGGCGGGAGATGGTTTATGCGTGTGTCGAGCTTCTTCATGCATGGCTGGTGGGAGATGGTTTTAGAGCTGCTGTATGTGCGGCTGGTGGGAGATGGTTTATGTGTCCCCAAAAACCGTGAATAGCTGAAGCACAGGGGCCACAAAAGCAGAAGCAGATCACATTTAATAAACCACCAATACACGGCATCATGGTATCCAGATGCTTGCCCACAGGCCTTCTTACCTTCTCCTATCACTGTGCCAACAATTCCTGAAGGTACTAATGAACAAGTAGCTAATGCAATCAAGCACAAATTTTCTTCGACATCACAAAGCCGACCACCCCTACTTGCTCACGAACTTCCGTCATAGCTACCTGCTGAAAAACCACCTCAAATTGAAGTGTGGGAGATGTACCGTGAATTGAGCAAGATCAATGCAAGGAAAGCCATTGGCCCTGATGATGTTCCAAACAGACTTCTCAAGGATTTTGCATGTGAACTCAGTATTCCCATCACTGATATATTCAATTCATCGTTGAGAGAGGGGAAACTTCCATAAATCTGGAAAGATGCTGATGTGGTTCCTGTACCGAAGGAAAAGCCGGCTGTTCTCAAAAAGTTGAGACCAGTAGCTCTAACTTCCCAGTGTGCAAAGGTTTGCGAGGGATTGTTGCCAGATGGATGCAGGAAGAAATGATACCCAATGTTGATAGACATCAGTACGGGAGTCTTAGTCTTCAACCAAACACTGTTTGGTTGAAATGCTGCATGAATTCCATAAGGGCTCTGATAAAACTGATACCATTGGGAATCTCGTTGTTACAGACTTATTCAAAGCTTTTGACTCCATCGATCATACAATTCTTGTCAAAAAACTCATCAATTTAGGAGTCAGAAGATAAATTATCCCATGGATAGTGGATTTTCTAACAAACAGGACACAGAGGGTGAAATACCAAGGCACTCTATGTAATTGGAAATCATTGAGCTGTGGAGTACCACAGGGAGCAAAGATTGGTCCTCTGGAATTCCTTGCCATGATCAATGATGCAATGGATTCATCAGTTGCAGAAATGGAAGTAAGTCGACGATCTGAGTTTCACAGAGGTGAGATCATCAAGTGCCCCTTCGACAATACAAAACGCCGTTACCGAACTCAGTGAATGGGCTGATGAGAACCATCTTCACCTCAATACAGCTAAATGCAAACAGCTGCAAATTTGCTTCAAACGTATACCGCCGGAACCACCTGCCCTCAATCTCGGAACGAATATCCTTGATGTTGTACAAGAAACCAAATTACTAGGAGTTTGGCTCCAAGGTGATCTCAAATGGGAAAAACAAGTAAAGGAAATGATGACTACAAGTCATAAGTCCGGCCTACACTCGAATATGCTGCACCGGTATGGCATCCTGGACTAACAAAAAGACAAACTAAAGACCGAGAGAAAATCCAGAAAAGAGCAATGAAGATTGTTCTCGGTAACCAGTATGAATCCGATTCGGATGCCCTCATCGTGACTGGGATTGAACTACTTGAGAAAAGAAGAATAAACCTATGTTCCAAGTTTCCATCGTCTTGTGTGCGATCTCAGAGGTACAGTAACTGGTTCCTGAAAAACGATGCCACTCATGCAATGCAGCTTCGTGGTACTCGCAAAGTACAAAATTGACCAGTGCCGAACAGCAAGATTTCAAATTGCACGATTCCATTTCTTGTAAAGGGTCTCAATAAAGAAGGGGGTAATCGGATCAATTAGATTAAATAGGTTTAATGTTAGATGGCCCAGTGGAATTATTTTTTTGAGATACTTTTCACCTACATGACTTTTGTATACTATTTATCTATGAATTTTAACTTGCTTTCTTCATGTGTATTGTATTAATTTTGTTAAAACTAGTACGTGCCCGTACGTGCGTGGCCGTACGTGCAAACCAAAAAAAAAAAATTTTTTTTCAAACCGCGTGCCAGAAACAACAACCACACAGGCTGTTCCTTCACTCTCGCGTGCCCGTACGTGCGTGGCGTACGTTGCGTGCTGTAGTTGTGGCCGTACGTGCAACCCCCCCCCCCCCAAAAAAAACTTTCAACAACCACACAGGCGCTTCTTCGCTCTCGTAAATGAGACTGGATTGGGGCATTGTGTTATCTATAAATGCGCATAAGAAAAGAGAAATTATTAGAATACAGGAAGTCATAACTATCCAAAGTCCATACATTGTAAGCCGTAATGGGGAACGCGGCGGAGGATCTCTTCCAACGGCCACGCTACGCAGCAACGTCTCCTGTCATTGGTAACTAAATGCGGCCCTTTCCCATCGGCCACGCCGACGCAGCAACGGTTCCCGTATTTGTTTGGTAAATAAATGGCCATAACTGGGAAGCACTTGTCCGATTAATATCAAACTTCAAAAGGCCATACTCAGGTCCCAGCATATACCTGGCAAGTTTCATATAGATCAGACCAGTGGTTGTCGAGAAACAGCGGACACGGTCACACACACACACACACACACACACACATATTGCTGAATTAAGATAGACTAGTGCATGCGCATAGGTGCGTGGCCGTACGTGCAAACCCAAAAAAAAAAACTTTCAAACGCCGTGCCAGAAACAACAACCACACAGGCGTCCTTCGCTCTCACGTGCTCGTGCGTGCGTGCCCGAAAGCGCAAAAAAATATATATATATTATACTTTAAAACTGCTTGCCAAGACAACCACACAGGTGTTCTTCGCTCTCGCGTGCCCGTACGTGCGCGACCGTACGTGCGTGCCCGTACATGTGCAGCCATACATACAAAAAAAAAACGTTTAAACGGCGTGCCAGAAACAACAACCAGCAGGCCGTTCCTTGCCGTCGTCGTGCCGTACGTGTGTGCCGTACATACAAAAAAAAAGGTCAAACCGTGTGCCAGAAACAACAACCACACAGGCCGTGTCGCTAATCGTCTCGCGTACAAACGACTGGATTGGGGCATTGTGTTTATAAATGCACATAAGAAATCGAGAAATGATTAGAATACAGTAAGTCATCACTATCCGGAAGTGGTGCGTGCCCGTACGG
>CM068956.1:118834384-118855816 GCA_035128595.1 Eptatretus atami
ACAAAAACCCAGAAAAGAAATGGGCCCGTGAGCCTTTATTCGAACCCGGAGCCTGGATGACCGAAGGCTCATGAGAGGCCGTGCAGGTTACCTGGCCGCCCCTGGTGACAGCTCAAACGTCTTCAGGTCTGCGACCCGTGGTGTCTCTGCCTGGCCCTCGTGTCGCAACACGCCAGTCGGAGCGGCCGTCCGGCTTAAGCAGCTGTGCGAGCGGCTTGAGCGGATGCTTGGTTCTCCTCGGTGGTCCAGCTCTCGTCGCGGCCTTTGGTCGGGCCTGGCCGGCGATGCTTTCGGAGGAGTGAACGGGTCCTTGCTCTTTTAGAGTTGATGTTCTTTGTGACCCGTCCACCACCTCAGCGGCGTCGCTCGACCGCCTTCAGGGCCATTCGCCCGGACCACCAAGTTATGGCCATTTATTTACCAAACCAATGGCAGGACACGTGATATGACGTCACAATTCTTCTCCTTCGTTTGATATGACATTCCAATTGACGCTGGGGACCTGAGTATGTGCCTTTTCAAGGTTTGATATCGTTCTTTAGCCATTTCAGCTGTTTCCCAAGTGTTTCCCAAGTTATGGCCATTTATTTACCAAACCGATGACAGGACACGGTGCTATGACGTTACAATATGACGTCACGGCCTGTGTGGTTGTTGTTTCTGGCACGCGGTTTGAAAGTTTTTTTTTTTTTTTTTTTGCACGTACGGCCACGCACTCGTTTCAAATAACACACATTACACTATGCATCCATGGAACCACCACCACCTTAACAAGCATCGATTCTTCTGGGACCCAGAAAACGGAAAGACAGACAGCCGGCCTGTCTGTGGAACCATCTGGAAGTACACGAACCTTCGACGTGTCAGGACTAATGAGGAGACACTGCGAGCAAACGGGAAGGGCTTTAATCTTAACATTAACGTTGGTCTGTGCTCTGTCGTTTCCCCTTTAATAATGTAACTAAAGGATCAACTGATATATTAACAACAAGCAAAAGTACCTTTCCCCAGTGACAGGAAATGTGATTGGCATTCAGTCCGAGTCCCCCCCAAAAAGTGGACTCGAGTCCGACATCACTGGGATTCATGAATGATAGACACTGTTACCATCGGCTGCTCCTCCAGGCATTGTCAGCTCTGCACAATTGAGTGTTCAACAGATTCCATAACTCGTCCACTTTTACAAAAAGCTGCGTCCATAACGAGGTATTCTAGCCCCCCACACTCCTCCTGTGATGATGTTAAATGCCATGAATCATCTTGCACCTCAAAGCCTTGTGTGCACTTAAAAATGAATTTTTAAAGGACAGATAACAGAGGAAAATATTTAAAGGTTCAATAATACCATTCCTTTTGCGCCATAAAGGCACATATGGCTGTCAGGGCAATTTCATTTTCAAGGAGTAGAGAGAGTCCTGGACAAGTCACCACTCTGACACAGGTTACCCTGAATGGTTATTACCCCAGTACGCTGGTACTCTTTTCACCAACCTCAGAAGGCTAACACGCTGAGTCAACCCCACCTGGCATTAATTAAATAGTAAAAAAGGGGCTTGAAATTAGGATCCTAACGTCCCAAGCCAGCCACCTCAATACAAACATACTTTATAACCATGTTTCGATCCTTCAAATGTTCAATGTATTCACACGAACAAGGCTTTTTTTGAACATACCGCAAAAAGTGCTAAACGCAGGAAATTGGACCTTGAGAGTTAATTATCCATTGACACCATAATTCAAACAGGCTTCGCTCCAACACTCTTCTGCTATTTCACACACCATTCTCTCTACGGGAGTCTTTACCGGCACGAGAGACAGCTTTCTCTCCCTGGGTTCCTTACCGGCAGGAGAGACAGCTTTCTCTTCATGGGTTTTTCCCAGCACAAGAGACAGGTTTCTCTCCATGGGTTCCTCACCGGCACGAGAGACAGCTTCTCCTCCATGGTTCCTCACCGGCAGGAGAGACAGCTTTCTCTTCATGGGTTCCTCACCGGCAGGAGAGACAGCTTTCTCTTCATGGGTTCTTTCCAGCACAAGAGACAGGTTTCTCATGGGTTCCTCACCGGCAGGAGACAGCTTTCTCTCCAGGTTCCTCACCGGCACGAGAAGACAGCTTTCTCTCCCTGGGTTCCTCACCGGCACGAGAGACAGCTTTCTCTCCATGGGTTCCTCACCGCAGGAGAGACAGCTTTCTCTCATGGGTTCCCACCGGCAGAGAGACAGCTTTTTCTCTCCCTGGGTTCCTCACCGGCAGGAGACAGCTTTCTCTCCTGGGTTCCTCACCGGCACGAAGAGACAGCTTCTCTCCTGGGTTCCTCATCCGCACGAGAGACAGCTTTCTCTCCATGGGTTCCTTCCACACGCAGGAAGAGACAGCTTTCTCTTCATGGTTCCTCACGGCAGGAGAGACAGCTTTCTCTTCATGGGTTCTTCCAGCACAAGAGACAGTTCTCTCCATGGGTTCCTTACCGGCAGGAGAGACAGCTTTCTCATCCCGGGTTCCTCCCGGCAAGAGAGACAGCTTTCTTCATGGGTTCCTCACCAGCAGGAGAGACAGCTTTCTCTTCATGGGTTTCTTTCCAACACAAGAGACAGATTTATCTCTATGGGATTCCTCACCAACCGAGAGACAGCTTTCTCTCCATGGGATTTCTACCGCACGAGAGACAGCTTTCTCTCCCTGGGTTCCTCACCAGCAGGAGAGACAGCTTTCTCTTCATGGGGTTCTTTCCCAGCACAAGAGAACAGCTTTCTCTCCATGGGGTTCCTCACCAACACGAGAGACAGATTTATCTCTATGGGATTCCTTACCGGCAGGAGAGACAGCTTTCTCTCCACAGGTTCCTTAACAGCACGAGCAACAGCATTCTCTCCATGGGGTTCCTCACCAACAGGAGAGACAGCTTTCTCTCTTCGAGGTTCCTTCGCAACAGGAGAGGCAGCTTTCTCTCCACGTGATTCTTTACCTGCAGGAGAGACAGTGTTCTCTCCATGGAGTTCCTTACCAGCACGAGAGACAGCTTTCTCTCTTCGAGGTTCCTTCGCAACAGGAGAGGCAGCTTTCTCTCCATGTGATTCTTCACCTGCAGGAGAGACAGTGTTCTCTCCATGGAGTTCCTTACCAGCACGAGAGACAGCTTTCACTCCATGGGATTCCTTACCAGCACGAGAGACAGCTTTCTCTTCATGGGGTTCCTCACCGGCACGAGATGGCTTTTCTCTCCATGTGGATTCCTTACTGCATTTGACAGCATGCTCTCCTGGGTTCCTTACCGCAGAGAGCAGCTTTCCTTCCACAGGGTTCCTTACTGGCAGGAGAGACAGCTTTCTATAACGGGGTTCCTTAGTGACAGGAGAGACAGCTTTCTCTCTACAGGTTTCTTACCAGTCCTGGAGAGAGTGTTGTCTCCAAGAGATTCCATACCGGCACGAGACAGCTTTCTCTCCATAGGATTCCTTACCAACAGGAGAAGACAGCTTTCTTCCAGGGGTTCCTTAGTGACAGGAGAGACAGCTTTCTCTCCATGGTTCCTTACTGGCAGGAGAGACAGCTTTTCTTTCAACGGGGTTCCTTAGTGACAGGAGAGACAGCTTTTCTCTCTAAGGTTTCCTTACCAGTCCTGGAGAGAGTGTTGTCTCCAAGAGATTCCATACCGGCACGAGACAGCTTTCTCTCCATAGGATTCCTTACAGGCAGGAGAGACAGCTTTCTCTCCATGGGATTCCTTACCGGCACGAGACAGCTTTCTCTCTACAGGGTTCCTTACTGGCAGGAGACAGCTTTCTATCCACGGGGTTCCTTTAGTGACAGGAGAGACAGCTTTCTATCCACGGGGTTTCTTACCAGCACGAGCGACAGCGTTCTCTTCATGGGATTACTTAACGGCACGAGAGACAGCTTTTACTCCATGGGATTCCTACCGGCAGGGGAGACAGCTTTCTCTCTACGGGGTTCCTTACCAGGAGGAGAGACAGCTTTCTCTCCATGGGGTTCCTTAGTGACAGAAGAGACAGCTTTCTCTCTACAGGGTTTCTTACCAGTCCTGGAGAGAGTGTTGTCTCCAAGAGATTCCATACCGGCACGAGACAGCTTTTTCTCCATAGGATTCCTTACTGCATGAGAGACAGCATGCTCTCCATGGGATTCCTTACCGGCACGAGACAGCTTTCTCTCCATGGGATTCCTTACTGCATGAGAGACAGCATGCTCTCCATGGGATTCCTTACCAGCATGAGACAGCTTTCTCTCCATGGGATTCCTTACCGGCAGGGGAGACAGCTTTCTCTCCATGGGGTTCCTTAGTGACAGGAGAGACAGCTTTCTCTCTACAGGGTTCCTTACCAGTCCTGGAGAGAGCGTTGTCTCCAAGAGATTCCATACCGGCACGAGACAGCTTTCTCTCTATAGGATTCCTTACTGCATGAGAGACAGCATGCTCTCCATGGGATTCCTTACCGGCACGAGACAGCTTTCTCTCCATGGGATTCCTTACTGCGTGAGAGACAGCATGATCTCCATGGAGTTCCTTACCAGCAGGAGAGACAGCTTTCTCTCTTCGGGGTTCCTTACCGGTACGAGAGACAGCTTTCTCTCTTCGGGGTTCCTTAGCGACAGGAGAGACAGCTTTCTCTCCATGGGATGTCTTACTGTTTGAGGGACAGCGTTCTCTCCATGGGATTCCTTACCAGTGTCGATGCAATTGCTCCGAAATTAGCATAATGGGTTTTAGGGTGCTGAAAACAATAGTAAATGTTGTCAATTAAAACTTGATATTAAAATAAATGTATTAAATCTGAAATGGAACATGTACTCAAATCGGGTATGATTCTATGTGCTTGAACATGTATCTGTTTTAATTTTAATTAACATAATCATATCTTTCCTTTGTATGGAAAGATCGACCTGTCTATTAAAGATATGATAAGCAGGCTGACTTTCAAAGTAAACTGAATTCAGTAAAAAAAGAATTGCCCATTATTTAAATATATATTTTTTTCTTGCAAAGGGATTTTATGACATGATAGATATAAGGTACCAGCAAGCTGGAAAGAGGAATGTTATTACAACTCAACCAAGAATGTTGGTCTGAGGAAATGTCCAGATGTATTCACTAAATCCTGCTTGCTTTATATTCCCTAATATGCTGAGGAAGTAGACTGAACTTTTCCCCATCCATACCATAAATTGTATGGGATCCATTTTCGTGCCCAAAGGATTTCAGTGTTGACGTCATTCGGTGCCGGGAGAGATTCCACACATCTGATCTTGAAATATATGCTACAATCCTTGAAAATTAAGCTGATTGCTGCACAAAAGCTGGAAATGCTTTCCACCTGGAAATACATCGACCTGACAAACTGTGGCACCAGCATTTAAAATGATAAAGGGCTGTGTCTCACTGAACACTATATAACTTTGAGGAACTAAAATTCTCCATGTATTTCAGAGATCTGTAACAAGTCTGTATTCCCATCACTCCAATGCACATATGTATTTGTTTATGTTGTCTGTTAGATAAATGTTCAAACGTACAGGAAGGACTTAAGAATTTCTTCGACACCAGCATGAGAGACAGCTTTCTCTCCACGGAATTCCTTACCGGCACGAGAGACATCACGAGGGCTGACCCTGCTTCACCATAAACCACTCTAACTTGTTGTCCCTTGACATCCCTCATCCTACACACGTTTGATTTACTCTACTTTATTTATTCATTTTTGATTTAAAAAGTACATTTGATAAAGCTTTGATGTAAAAAACAAAATAGGGTTTTTGAACATATCATGCTGAGCGCACAGGAAATCGGACGCTCAAATGCAGGAAAATGCTCAATGCATGGACAGCACGATGAATAGAGGAATGCAGGGATTTATTCATGTCCCCATAATTAATTTGGCTTTTGGGGGGCACCACACTGTAATGTATTGGACTGTACTGAATTTGTACATGTTGACCTCCCCCAATTGCTGCTGGTGTCTATATTGCCCAAAAAGAATTGTATGTACACATTTTTATGCTATATTATCAACAGTTCGGTTTTGCATTCACTTCTGTCTGTGTTTCTGTCAAGGATGTAACTTCTTTTTTTTACCATTTGAGCCTTTGTCAAATTCTCAACAAAGCTTTACGATGAGAATATGGAGAAGACAAATTTATAATTTGGTGCAAAATTCAAAGGTCAGCAAAGCATAAAATCGTCAATTTCATCCGATTGCCCAAAAATTTGAGCAAGGTTTGCATATTGGGTTACTGAAGCCGAATGCTTTTGAGGTCAAAATGTGAAGGTCACCTAAAAAATAATTGTTTTAGCTGTCATGTTTAGCATATGGAAGAAGATGTCTGAAAACAAAGTGGATGTGAATGGGCTTTGCATTTTCAAATGCTTTCTAGTTACCCTCACCAAAGGGGAGGGTATTGCGTTTGGGTCCGTTTGTCTGTGTTTGTCCGTCCGCACAGAACTTTTGTGTTTTTCCCTGCAACCGCTTGTCAGATTGAGATGAAATTTTCACCATAGGGTGACTACACTTTTAGAATGTTGCAATGATAAGTATGACGTCATAGGTAACGTGGTGTGGCAGCCATGTTGGAAAAACTTTGGACCACTATCTGAAACCCCACCACCAAAAAAATTGAAAGTTGACACATGGCAAGTACTCTTCATGAGGAATAAGTGATTTTTTTTAATGATGTCATAGTTTAATGACATCAGTCATAAGTGTGTTTTTTAATCGTTATGATGTCACAATTGCATATGGAGAATGCTACATCTTATCAGTATGAAAATTTAGGGTCATCTAGGGACAAAATGGTCCACAGAAGAAAAAAAATTGATAATGTCATGGGTCATGTGATTCAGCAGCTATATTTGTTCTTTTTTTTTTGACCTTCATAAATCTTCTTCTCTGAAGTGGCTGAGCAGATTGAAGCAAAGCATTACAAGTATGACCACCTATCCATGAGGAACAAAAGGGTAACAGATATGACATCATCGATCACATGGTTTGGCAGCCATATTGCATTTACCCTAAAACCTTTAAAAAAATCTTCTCCAGAACGGCTGGACAAATCGAGGGGAAACTTCAAACAAATGTTCCCCAAGCTATGGGTGTACAAGTTTATTAAGGAATAATTAATTGATAGGTCACATGGTTTGGCAGCCATATTGGATTGAAGAAAATTTTTAAATGTTTTCTCTGGAATCACTTAATCAACGTGAAATGTCACAATTATGACCAAGTGGTGATTAGGAATAAGTTTTAAATTTCAACTTGTTCGGATACAAGGTCTGACAGCCAGAATTATTTAATTTTTTGAAATGTTTTTTTTTTTTTTTTTTGATTAAGGCTCACTTGGCTGTGCCTGGATGGGTTTGAGGGGAGAGGAGTAGCAGCTGAAATGGCAATCCTATCCCGGTTCCTCCTGATGACTTCATCTTTGCTTTTTTTCTTATTTGGATTCCTTCTGATTACTTCAATGCAGGACTGTACCTATTTGGTCTTCATTTGATTTGAATATATTTTAATCCCATTCTAAATTCAATTGAATAATGAATAACAATTTTTTAAAACGTCATGGGTCAGGATCAGGTGTCCGATCAAAGCGGCATTGCATGAAAGGGGGACGTCTTGGGACCCGGTCATTAATGCCAGCAGGTATAAAGTGGCAGTTTTAATTATGTGTGTTATTAATTACGCAACACACCAGTACACAACCACACAAAACTACACAAAATAAATCCTGGCAAGGGTCTGCAATCGCTGATTGCTCATTTTCTTATTACTGTATTTATAGCATCAGTATATTCATTTTTGATTTTATAAGCATAATTAATGGCATTTTTATGTAAACAAAAAAAAATGGTTTAATGTGTATTCAGGAACAAATTATGCCTGGTGTTAGCTTAATGGTTAGGGTGGTGGGCTTGGGATCCTAGGATCTCGAGTTCAAATCCTGCTCGATTGTTGAATTAATACCAGATGGAGTCTACTCTGCCTGCTATCCTTCCGAGGTCAGCAAAATGAGTGCCAGCTTGATGGTATCCTGTATTGGAGTGGTGTCCTGTCCAAGATTGTGCCCAATAGCCAAGGAGACTGGTGAGGCTTGGATGAGGATAACTTTGCATTGTGTAGAGGGAGTTATTTCCCACATTGAACATTTTAGTGCAAGCATGAGGGTCCTTGGTAATCTGTCCCAAATGAGTCTTTGAAGCATCTGAATGGCCCTCAGATGCCAAGTGAAAGCAGGAGTCACGATGCAAAACGTTGAGAGGGGGGATTCCTTACCCATTAACTGAGTATTGGCTAATAATGGCATGGCTGTGGGGTGGGAGCGTGGCTATAAAAATAGCACAGAGGTGAACAATGGGGTGTCAAAAGCCTCCTGAGCTTACAGGGGAAGTTGCAGACAAGCCACAATGGGGTTCCTCCCCAAAATGGCACCTGTGTTGTCCCCTACAGCTCCAGCCACACACACCCCCAACAAGGTTTGAAGTCTCCCTCCCTCAATGAAATAATCAGTCTGTTTGTGTAGATCTGAAAATCATATAACAAAAAAAGCGAAAAAAAATTAATAATAAACGGTTCGGCCAATCTCAAACAAATTTTGCAGAAGCGATGGGGTTACCCAGGATCAGGTCATGGACATGAAACAAAAGACCCCTCCCCTCTCCCCATCCCATCGAAGACCCAAATTTTGGGACTTCAGAATATGGGCAAGGATTGAAGCAACCACATGGTGGTCTTGAAGCTACTATAAAGTCCACATTGAGATTGGGGGGAGGGGGGGAGTGAGTGTTGCCACCAGCAAAAGGTAACCACCATGAGGCCAATAACTCTATAGCTTTTCAGTGTCCATGTCCTGAAACCACCGCCGGGAAAAGCTCACCCAGACGAGCAACCTTCCACTAAATAACAACCACTTTGTCTCTGCTCACTAGTTATATTTGTGCACATCTGTTAAAGGGCAGATTATGTTTAGGCGATTAGAGCAGAATACAAGACCATGCCTGCGCCCGGCGGGTGGCCATGAGGGAACAGCAACACGGTACTGATCGGCGACGCATTGACACGTTCAGTGGTTCCATTGGAGTAAGAGGTCCATAATCTGACTGATCAAATCAGGGGGCCGTTGACCATTTTGATGCGGTTCTTCAGGATTAGAACCGGGCAACTGGACGAACCCAACGGCTGTACTCTAGTGGTTCGCACAGGAATTTGGCCCGGGTGCTGGCAATAGCTTACCTACTCTTTGTGAAGGACCGTTGGATCTTCAACAGCCAACTAAAGCCCGAAGACAGGACACAGTTTAACGTCCATCCAAGGGGCAGCACACACACACATTGATGAATCACCCAACCTGTGAAACACCAAGATGACAGTTCATAGCTGTGCCAAGACTCAAACCCAGGCCAGACAGCCGAAAGGTGAGCATGTCTACCTCTAGGCTATCCTGCCAGCCCCATAGTTATAATGGAAGACCTGCTTTCAAGTGCATATGATGCAAAGAATATTCCACATAAGCCAATACAATGCAAAAAAAATATTAAAAAAAAAAAATTTTTCCTGAAGGATATGTATTCCAAATGACCTTTTGTTCACTCTCCCTCAGTCAGGTCCACTGGAGAAGGTAAATATAGTGCAAGAATTTATATATTTTTTAAATGCAGACCAAAGAAAAATATAACAATAAGATGAAGGAATACAATCAGAAATTGGAATTTTATCACAAATATTTACTACCCACTATTATGTAATCTATGGAAACGGTGTTAAATGTTCAGAGCTACAGGCAATGATACAAAAGCTGTTTGATGTAGTGTGTGTGTGTGTGTGTGTGTGAATTGTAATGAAAGAATATACAAAGGCACAGAGCAGGGTGTGGGGAGGGGGGGGGCTGTAGTATATAAAAACAAAAGAAAAAAAAAAAGAATGTGCAAGGCCATTCTTTCCCGATAAAATAACGAATTCAACTTGAATTTCCCCAACCTTACCCAAGTAGTATCCAGGATCCCACCACCAGGTCCAGAAAACCAAGAAATTGTTCCGGCCGAGCAATCGGATACTCCATGTTGAGGAATAAAGGAAATGTCTCAAGGAACATGCATTCAACACAATAACAAATGAGAAACGTTTCCAATGCGTAGTCACTGTCAGTCATCAATGAACCTGAAGCAATTTCACCACATATTGTCGACGAGTTTTCGAAGAAGTTTTGTTTTTCGCCTGCTTTGGCAAAGCCCGTTTCTTGCTGTTCAATGGCAACTTCTTTAAAAACACAGAGCAACCATGAGCAATTTGAAAGCAACCCATTTCTTCAATGTGAGGAACCAACACTTGACTTAAATTGGCACAGTCCTTCAAAAGACGCTTGCATTTGTCGCCTTCTTTAAAGGCTTTCCAATGCACAATGCGAGGACGATCCCCCCTTGCAGAAGAATCTTTGTGCAATGTTACACAACTACCTGACCTATATGCAACAGTCTTAAAATTGGCAGAAGCAAATTCTGCATCGTGCAAAGTTTCACCTGCGTATTGATCGAACTGCCCTTTGAAAGAGACAACTGAATCAGAACATTTCTCGGCAAAAGCAGAATCCTTTTCAAGCATGGCTTCAGTTGAACAATGCAGCCTTTTTCCATCTAAACTTGTTTGAGATTCAGTTTCACCATCGAAGCATTCATCAAGCGATTGAGTTTGCCTGTTGCCTTGCAATGGAGACGTCACGCTTTCATTTTCATTTTCATTTTCATTTTTCTTCCCTGGACAGACAAAAATAAAAAATAAAAAAATAATCTCAATTTACAAATTCATTCAACTGTTACATCACATCTATACAAGAACCCCAAACAGGGAAATTAAATAAAAAGGAAGTCAACTCACCGATCAATTTATTGAGCTCTTGTTTGACGTACGACAACAGAATATGTGGAAAAACAGTTTTCAAATCACCATATGACAGAAGCAAGAAGGAACGTGTTTGCCTAAGAGACATTTCGTTCATCAAAACGAGTTCCTCGGACATTGTTGCTGGCCTGAGCATCAACTTGCATTTTCTTAATACTTTGATTATTTTATCTTCGGGTAAAGAAGGGAAAAGCTGTTTCTGTAGAGCAGCCACAGGAATCAAAAGATGGCAAAACCGCCAAACATGAGGGAATGGACTTATCAACTTGGGCAAAGTCTGAGCATTTGCAGCGTTGTCGCTAGGTTGGTTATTCGGCCAAAGGGCCTTTTTTTTGGTTTGGATCAATACGCTCAACTCTGGTAAACTTGCGAGAAACCTAGTCAGGTACAATTTGATCGTAGGAATGTTGCAGAAAGTCTTCATTTCAAGGTCACTGCACTTTTCCAACTTTTCATCCATTAGGCTCAGCAATGGCAATGGGTCTTTCTGGTTTACAGAAAATGGCAAGAAAACGTCACTTTCACTTCCAATATTTTCCTGAGGTTTGCTTGAATTTGCTTCCGTTTCATCTCCACAAGATGCATTTTCAGTTGTGCATCCCACCACACTGTCATGTTTAGTTCCACAATTCAAATTTTGAGGGTCCAAAATTTTGATCCCCAAAATTTTGAGAGATGAAAACCCATCATTCCCATCTCTTATGTTTTGGTTAAAATTATCAGGACGAGGAAGGATCTCTCTGTTACTCGAGTCCTTTGTAATCTTGCTCACATGAAAACCAACAACTGAGTCCGCATCACTCTGAACTTCATGAACCGAAAAAGGGATGGGGGAAGACGGGGCTTGTGAACGATTGCTTGCGTCCTTGGTGCTACTCATTTCAACTGCATTTTCTTCATTTTTAGGAGGCAAATCTAAAATGCTGGCATCAATGTCATTTTCATAATTTGCATCAATAGTCTCATTGCACACTGGAGCGTTTTGAAAGACGTTTGCATTTTTGTTTTCAGAATGCAACAATTTTGGACAATTAATTTCTTTCATATCCTTATCAAGAATCCTTTTCTTATCCCTTATAGGGGCATCAATTTCCATAGACAGCAAATGGGCATGAGGAAGTTTTAAGTTGTTGTTTGTGACAATGTTAACCCCCAAATCAGCAACAGAGCTCAGATCATTTTGAGCTTCTTGAACAGAAATGGACTCGTGCTTCAATTCTGACTCGGTGGAAGATGGGGCTTTTGAACAACCATTCATATCAACGTTACTACTTTCTTCGAAAACATTCTCTTTCACTATATTTTTTTCCTTTTTCAGAGGAAATGCTGAAATCTTGGTATCACTGCCACTTCCACAACTTGCATCAGTATCCTCATTGCATACAGCAGCTTTTTGAAAGATGTTTGCATTTATATTGTCATAATGAAACAATTTTGGACAATTAATGTCCGTATTCTTATCAATATTGTCAAATATATTTTGCTGTTCCCTCATATGTGCAGCAATTTCCATTGATAGCAAATGGGCATGAGGAAGGTTTAAATCGTCGTTCAAGTTGCTTGCGCCAATGTTAACACTCAAATCAGAGTTTAGATTACTTTGAACTTCCTGGACAGAAATGAGGGACTTTTGCTTTAATTCTGACTTCGTGGAAGATTGGCCTTTTGAACAATCGCTCACATCAGTGTTATGACTTTCTTCGACAACAACCTCTTTCACAATATTTTCTTTGTTTTTAGGAGGAAATGCTAAAATGCTGGTGTCACCAGCATTTTCACAATTTGCACCAGTATCCTCATTGCACACAGGAGCTTTTGGAAAGACAATTGCATTTTTGTTTTCCGAATGCAATTTTGGAGACTTTTTCACATCATTGGTAACGGCAGAGATTATTTTGCTACCCTCAATTGTGTGAGCAACAACTTTCGCATGTGGCAACTGCAAACAATGTTTCACATCATTGTGAAGCAGAGGCACGTTTTCTTTTCTATCAGATTTGTCAAAGTCAAAAACTCCATCAAACATTTGATCAGAATTATCAATTTCTTTTGAAAGGCACTCTTTGTACAAACAATTCTCTTTGCTGCAATAATCACATTTAGAATCTAAAGCTAGACTGTAGAAGTTGGATATCACTGGCAACCAATTGGATGATATACATGGAGGTGATGAAGTTGCAAGGTCTGGAGACGCCTGGGAATAAAAGGTAGATGGAGTTGACAAAGGTGTCTGCAATGCAGTTGATAAAAATGTATGAGGTGCAGCTCTAAAAGAAGTCTCAACTGCAGCATTATTTGCAAGACTTGCATTAGGGCTAACGACTGAGTTTGAATCAGTCATGAAGCTGCTTTTGAGGTCAACATTTCTCTTTTTGGGAGGCAATTCTTTATTGTTCAAGGAGTACATGCATGGATTCGCCTTAGAGTCAAAACCTATCGAGGCCGATGTTGACTGTGCCTTGGATCCCGCCACAGGCTCCCTATGCAAACTGTATTTCTCTTTATCATTGCGTTGTATATATTGGAGGTTCTGAAATGTAGCGATATTGCATGGAGTACGAGAGTTCAAATGGGAGCCGTTGTTGACTCCTGTGGGAAGTTGTACAAAAGTTGGTGAGGAAGTCTGTAATGCAGGAAATGAAGATGAAGGAGCAGCAGCTCCAAAAGAGTTCTCAAACTCAGGATTATGTGCAATATTTGCATCAAGGTTCGTGACCGATTCATACTCGTTCATCAAATTACTATCATGACAAACTTTTTTCTTTGGTGGTTGTAATACTTCTTTATTGTTCAATGCATATATGCATGGGTTCACATTTGAGTGAAATCTTGACAAGGCTGATGCAAACTGTGGCTTTGGCGCCACTGGATATTGAATGTTCTCAATTGCAGGAATATTGCACGGAGGAAGTGAATTCAAAATTGAGTTGTTGACACCTGCGACGGGTGGTACAAAAGTGTTTGTGTTGTCAGAACTTGATGAACTGACGACAACATTCTTTACACAATCTGGCATTTTATCACGTCCTTTGCTCCATTTATCCAGTAGCATATTATTGTTCTTTGAGGCTCCCAGTGGTATAGCTGGAGGTACCAAATGTGTAGACTTTTGTAAATCAGTCACATTTGGAAAAAATATTCGTTCCTTTTGTGAAAAAGGCAACATTGATTGGTTGAAACTATGATTGGCAACTGCTGGAGGAGGCTGCAAGGGGAACACATGTTGAGTTTTGTGATGATTTTCTACCTGACCACTTGAAATGCCAACTTGACAGTTTTGCTGGTGCTTTGATTGAATGAAATCCCAATGTTTTGCAAAATTTCCATCATTTCTCGGGAGTGCATGAGGACCTTTAACAAACTCATTTGAAGTACCATCATCCGCAAGGTGAAATGTTGGTCGAGGTAAGCGGACCTCCCTAGCTGGTGCAACCCTTCTGCAATGACAAGTGGGCAAATGATGCGGTGTATGTGGCGAAAATAAAGCAGTATTTTTTTCATTCACCATAGCAGATACAGGTGTGGAGCAAGCAGTTGGTACATTAAATGCAGATGACAAATGGTTCTGTGCAGATGAATAAAGCCTTTTAAGAGGGCAGGAAGGTGAAGGCCTTCGTGTACATTGAATAGGTGATGGGTTCTTCTGTTCCACTGGAGGGCAAGGCACCAATAAAACACTCTTCGCCGGATAAACAACAGCATTTCCAGAAGGCAGAGGGGAATTGTTCACAGCCATGCAAGCACCTTTGACGTCTTTGCGTTGGAAAACACCTCTGTAAACCATTGTGCGATGCTGGCTCCATAAGTAGAATGACCCATCTTTGTCACCGCTACCATTTTCACCAGCGAGGGGGCCTTGTGGGGGTGTCTGAAAGTTCAGCGAGTCAGAAGTACTTATGGGCTGCAAAATGAATCCATTATTGTCGTATGAACAATGCTGCATCATTGGAATTTCCTGGGCTCCAGGCGGGTTTACGCCCAGATGATGAAACCCGTGCATGACCATATATGTCCTCCTCAAATGGTGAGAATTCTCATTCGAACAGTTGTTCAATAGACAAAGTCCTGAAAGAGAAAAATTGTTTCAACATTTTTTTTCTTGACAAATATAATCACCATTTAACATTCTTAATGAAAATTATATTTTTGCATAGATCATTCAAGAAGAAAATATTGACATGCCATTGACTGAATAATCTAATCATAGGTTCCCAGAGTACCTGTTGCTTTAAAAAAAAAAATGGTCCAGAATGTATGGACATTTTAAAATAATGCATGTTTTTTTATTTTTGGGTGGCATTTGTTAAATCTTTTGCTGATGACCACAAATACATTTTGTACAATGTTCAGTCATGGAAGAACCTCTGTTAAATCGATCCAAAACCCACTCGGATTGATCAATCATTTGCGAATATCTGACAGTCATTCTAAGGGGCGAATCACAAGCAAGCTTACTTAAGTTTTAAAATGTGTAATGCATTGCACAACCCACAAATTATCGACCATTTTTAACGATGAAGCAGACTTGTCGACAACTTGGTAGGAGTCTCGGACAATCTGTCCGACTGCATCACTTTAAATAGGTCAATTAACAACATAAACTAAAAATCCCAATGGCAGACACCTATCTGAAATGCTTATCAACTCAAATGGTCACAAAAAAAAATGAGAGCAATACACTAATGAAAATGCTCCAAGTGGTGGGATAACTATTCGGTGTATTCAGTTGCATTTTTATCATGTGCTGATAACAGCAGTCAAATGAATTCCCATTAGAGTGCCAGAGACTGTGTTTCGTTAGTTCCAAGTTATTCCTCCCATCTTTTCCAAACTTCCTCATTTCTCTGATTATTTGATTTTATCCTTCTTCTTCAAAATCATTCATGAGGACGTCGTGTGCGAAACAAGCCCCCCGTGATGACACAAATTATTTACGAGTGACTGACTAACAGCCGGTGTATTTTGTTCAGTGCATGGTCATTGGTTGCAGCCTTATGATTCAACAAGTTGGGTCACCCAATCACATATCAGGTTATTTAGACTTTAGCAAAACAACAAGATTGCTGTTTACAGCTGCAGCAAAAATTAACTTGGGAATGCAACACGGCAATTATGGCCCAAATGGCCCCATTCCCTTGTTCAAGGTCAGCCCCGTGGAGATTGAACACCCTCTGCATATCAATTCCCATTCTGCATGCAGAAAATAAATATTTAAATGGAATAGGTTCGATTCGTGGCCGAGCTTTGATCAAACACACAGGTGAACACACAGGCAGTCAAAACTCTTCCCATCACCCAACTGAGGGGAACGTCTGACATACGATGCTTGGTCACCCAAACGTTTTTAATCAATTTGATTAAGAATTGAAAATATTTATTGTAACAACTGAATGCATGTTAAAACTGGAACGGCACCGAGTAGAGAGCATACCTCCGCCAGACTGAACAGTTTACGTTTTGTATTCCACTGATAGGCCGGATCTGCATCCTGACCTGAAGCAAAATCAAGTCGGCTCGTTCTCGTCACCTAACCAACTCATCCACCAAGTTTTGTCACAACTTATCCACAACTTTTTTAAATATCATGCTATACATAGTTTTTCATCCCATCTCTCAATGGTAAAGAATAATTTATAGGATTTTTAAAAAGAAATTCTCGTATCCAGATCTGAATCTTTACTAAAATCTCACCAATTCGTCCTCATCACACTCCCAGCCTGTCCACCAAATTTTGTCCGAAACATTCGATAACTTTTTGAGACATTCTGCTCACACACAGACGGACAAACAAACAACAAAGATGTCAAACAAACGGACAAACAAACAAACACACGATACTTACGAAATCCAAACAAACAAGTTGCCATGGAAACAGCAATTTGGTAATTTGGAAAATTTGACCTATCAAGTGTTTTCAATGATGGAATGTTGTGCGTCACAAATTTGGTTGATATATTTTATAATTGCTGCCTAATAGGTGTTTTACATGTTTTGGATGGCATTTACCTTGACCCTTTGTGTATAAAATCTGATCAAAACTTGTCATACTAGCATACTACACCTGCATACAAATAATCTGTACAAGTTTCAATCTGATACTGTATCTTGAAAAATTACTGAGGTTTGACAAATAATAAAATCACAAAAATATCCAATTTGATTTAAAAAAAATTTGGTGAAATTGACGCCATGGACACCGTTTTCTATTTTCCACAAGCCAAAATGAGCAAAACCTGAAAAAAAAACAAGAATTAAAAAAATAAAAATTAAAATAGAGAAATTTATTTTATCAATAATATTGTTACGGATTTCAGAATCCAGTCTGATGAATGGACTCACACATCTAGGTCCTCAGACAGTTATTTCCTGAAATGCATGTTCAGATTAGCCCCATCCCCATGTCTAATGGGATCTTAAATATGATGCATTGAGAAGGGTAAAGGATAGATCCCCTCTCTTATGGGAAACTTTTTTCTTTACGACAAAACATTTCACACATTTCTTTCACGAGCTCTGAAGCCGCCCCCCATTCTTCCTCAGCAACAATCTTTCACGAGCTCCGACACCCGCCTCTTTTGAGAGCGCACGGGTCGTCATGGTAACCGTGCGCAAGTGGGGTGGGGTGAGCTTGGGGCGGACTGCACCCGTGAAGACGGCCTGGAGATATAAAACGAACGAGAAGTAACTTCTTTAAAAAAAAAAAAAAAAAGCGACAGGAAAAAAGCGGGAGAGTGGAAAGCGATAGGGGAGCGGAGGCGAAAGAAAGCGGGGCGAAAGAAGCCAGGGAGGGAGAAGAGAAGGAGAAGTAAGCTTGAGAAGCGAGCAAGAAGCGGGTGTCTGACCAGCGCCAACGAGACAATTCGTCATTCCCAGTGCTTGGGCAAGCAAGGTGTGGGTGTCTGACCAGCGCCAACAACGACAATTCGTCCTTCCCAGTGCTTTGGCAAGCGGGCGTGTGATGTGCGTGTGGGTGTGAGCAGCGCCGCCAAGTGAGGCACGGGTCGGTCACCAACACCACCAGGGTCTAAACCTGCGACAGACGATCTCGGTGCCCGACAGACGTCGACTGGCTTTCAAGGCTGTTCGCGAGATGCACGGCAAGGCTGGGTGCTGGTGACGGACGTGACACGCACGCACGCATTTCAGGACGTTTTCACTTCACGGACGACTTTCTGGTGAGCGAGACGATTCTTTCCCTCCCCCTGAATGATCTGTTGGGTACCCATGTCTGGTTTTAGCTGTAAGTAAGTCAACCCCCGATAAGCATCTGCTCTTTGTCTCTTTCCTGGCATTTTGATAGATTTTGCTTTGAAATTTATTCTTTCATTTACCTCAGAAAATAAAAAGTTATTTCCATTTATTTATTTTATTATTAATAAATCATTTGTCAATTTCCAACCTGTCCGTGTTTGTCCTTTCCTTCCATTGGTTTAGCATTGTTCGAACCAAGATAGACTGGGAGGTAATTACCACAGATTTGACCAAAAATAGTCGGCACGCACCGGCGGTTAAAACGCTCGGCCGCCCTAATTAAAATCTAATCGAAATAACATTGGTGCTTTGCCGAGAACGCGCTCCCCGCTCAGGTAACCACGTGACCTCCAGTTAAACGGAATAATTAGACTGTGGACACTGGAACTCATGGTTGACTGGGTGGCGTTCGTGGTTTTAAAACAACTCACCGTACCACAACGTTAATTGTGAGCGGTGGCCCCAGGTCCGGCTCTACCAAGGACAACCGGGGATTAATCCCCCTGAGTGACAAGCTGGTGTCTCGGTACCCGTGGCCGCAACAATATCTTGCACCCTCTTAACTTGGTATTGAAGTGGTTTACTAATGGGGGCATTTTGATTATGACTGGTGAACCTCAAATGTTATTGCAGAAGGCACTCAAACTGGGGTTATTAAGGGTCTTGAGGATCTTAAGGTTGGTTCTAAATGGTCTTAGGGTATTAAGTAAGGGGTGTCAAGGGGGTCTAAAGGTACAGAGGAGTCTGAAACTCACATGGACGGACGCACGCCTCCTTCTATAGTGTAGACTAGAACGGCATTTGGTGGAGCCCATACCTTTGCTCGGCTGAACAGTTTACATTTTTATCTTTTTTTTTTTTCGGATCGGATCTGAATCAGAACCTGAACTAAAATGAATCAGGTTGTTTATCACCTAACCAACTCATCCACAACTTTTTGAAATAGCATGATATATATTGTTTTGGGCGCAATTTCTCAATGGTGAAAAAAATCAAAATCAAAATAAATAATAATAAAATCCAATCACTAAAAATTCTCTTATCTTCACCAAAATCAAATCAATTCGCGTCACAAACAACCCGTCCACGACTTTTTGAGATATCCTGCTACAGACAAACAGAGGTGAAAAACACAACCTCCATCCACCTTCAATGGTGGAGGTAATTACAAATGACCCGTTTTTGGTCTGTACAGTTTTGTAGCTCAGCACACGCACTTAACTTTCTCTTTTGCTCCGACGAAGGGTGGTAAGTCCCCAAACGCCAGCTTCACTTTTTTATTTTTTTAACAGCGGATCAGTTACCATTTAAGGTATTTTGTTTATTCGGCATATCGTAAGAGCATAAGGATATATTTGTAACTCAACACCATCAGGTCTATATAATTGAATCCATCCATCCACCAAGGTTTAGCTCATGATTGCACAAAGATTTTTGTTGGTTAAAAATGTAAAGTAAATAAATAAAGAGAAACATAGCAAAATAACCATGAGAAGTACTGTACATCGATATAGCTATCAAATTGAATTACATTAAAGAGAAAAAATATACGTAAACAGAAAACACTGTACACACCTGTTAGGCAAATAAAACAAACAAAAAAAAGCATTCCCTTCACACAGTCAGGAACTTTGGGCTGCCAGGGCAGTTTCATTTTACCCCAGAGCTGGTACTCATTTTGCTGCCTTCAGAAGGATGACAGGCTGAGTTGACCCACCTGGTGTTATTTATGACATGACAAGGACTTGAACTCAGGAACAGGGCTCAAAAATACAAGGGTGGTGGGTGACGCCCTTGTAAGCTTCAAATAGACCTAAAAAAAAAAAAAGACGGGCGAAAATTTCAAAATAATTAGAGAAAAGTCATCCCCGTAAATATCAGGTGCAAGCATTACGGCAAGTTGAAGAGCATCCAAACAGGTTTCCTACATCTACAATCGATTTTTAGTTCCCGACTCCACAAACACTTGCGATCTGCTTGTGGGCGTAGCAATGTTCATTTTACTACACTGGGGGTAAAGAATAAATGGTCATGCAAGTGCATGTGCGCTTTGCAGCTTTGGCCGTCCTGCTGCAATGTCATCGCATGGCCCAAAGCACAGCAGTCCAGTTATGGGTTACAACACAGCATCTCAAACATTAGATTTCAACATGGCACATTCTGGAATCGGTATCACTATAGACTATAGAGCAATTTGATTTGACTGAAACCCGCGTAACCCACCGGCACGACAAAAACTTCAAAAGTGCCTTCAAGCCCATCTTCTGAAACAAAGGCAGGTACATCTACCATGACGATGAAGAACAAGAAAAAGAACAAGCCCGTTTCCAGTGAAAACACCGTAAATGCATGGAAGCTGGAATGGATTGGGATGCAATGAAATAGTGAAGGGAGGTTTCAAATACACTGCAAGTTCAGCCATGGCACACTGTGCACCATCTGAAAAAAGGAGCACCCCAAATAAAAATGAAGCTCGGCAGTTCTCAATCTGAACAGTCAATCAGATGAAAATTGAGGATTTTAGAAATGTAGGCAGATTGGATCCAAAACCTGGAAGAGAAGCAACATCTCAAGGAAATGCCCCCAGTTAAAACTTATGCAGAAAAGGTAAGACGGCGACTACTCACAAAAATGGAAAACTTCAAAAGCTCTGGCCCAGATGGGATCCCAAACTTCTGGCTAAAGCAACTTGATGCTCTCCACATTCACTACGCTTAAGCACTCAAACTTATCCAAGGGGATCAGAAAATGGATGAATGGCTCACAGAAGGTAACACACCTGCCTCATCCAAAATTCTGAAGAAATCCAACCATCTTATAAATACCAGCCAATAACCTGTCCACAAACAACATACAAACTTTTATCAGGAATCATCACAGAAACAATGGACCACCACCTAACACAGCTAGGAGGCCTAAAGGCAGAACAGAAGGGATGCAAGAGAGGATGTTGCAGAACAATAGACCACTTGCTACTGTCGAAGAAGTCTCAATTCCTTTTGTACAGTTGTCATCTAACTAATAAATGAGGAAATATGTGTGTGTCATTCACTTTTCTCGACAACCATTCATCCGATCTACTTCAAACTTGGCGGGTGTATTGCTGGGGACCCAGGGAAGTGCAGTGTTCAAAAAAAAAAAAAATTTTTTTAGCTATAATTTTGAAAATCTTAATGCTCACGTTTGAATACTGTAGTTATTAAAAATTTTACTTATTCCAAAAATACAGTTTTCTTCTTTATTCTGTATTCTGACTAAACTGTTCCGATTCAAACTTGC
>CM068956.1:118859795-118871799 GCA_035128595.1 Eptatretus atami
GCAGAAATCGACCCCTGACCTTGACCTCCAACCCCGGCAAAGCCGACGTGTAGAAATCACCAAAACACTCGCTCGACAGCGTGACCTTTGACCCCGGCAAAGCGGACTACATGGGAATCATCGGAGCGCTCGTCCTGACAGCGTGAACTCCGACCCCGCCAAAGCGGACGTGGTAGACATCATCGGAGCGCTCGTCCTGACAGCGTGAAGATGGCGTTGTCTCCGGGCATGGAGGTGAAGCGATGTTTGCGGGGGTGGCATTGTTGATGGTAGTGAAGGGAAAAGGGCGAAGGGTGGTGGTGGTTTGGTTGGGTTGTTTGGAACGATGTTGGTGGTGGCATTTGGTTGTTGTGGGGTCGTTTGAGAATGGCGGTGAAGCGATGTTTGCGGGGTGGAGTTGTGAGGTAAAGAGGCGAAGGTGGTGGTGTTTGAGTTGTAGTTGTTTGGGAATGATGTTGGTGGTGGCGATTTGGTTGTTGGGGGATGATTGGTCCAAAATAATGTTGAGAGAAGAAAAAACGGCTATCTCAAAGCGTCGCAGCCCGGCGAACACGAACAATTCCTTTAAACAACGCGTGGGGAACTATCTGCACATAAACTACCGGCATAACTGATCAAGGACCTTTCTGTGTTGTGCAAATTTCCACAGCCGTAACAATATAGATACAATGTTTCTTGTCACATTTTTTGTGTCAAATTCACATTCTGAGGTAGTCAGCATGTGCAAAAGAGGGTTTTACATTGCAGACGCTATTTTGGAGGAGTGGAATTACACCTCTCAGCGGTGACGGTCTGTCGACGACAGAGTAATGACATCAGCGAATGACCGATGATGTCATGACGTCCTTGCGCTCTCAGCGGTACGTCACACGTCGCCATGTAAACGAATGTAAAACGAAAAGTGTTATTCTGCTTCAGAGTTGAAGTTTGACTATTGGCACTATGTGCGATGCATCTTACAGGTACGAAGTTTCTTTCAGTCCAGGTCCACAGTACCGAGAAAAACCGCGCTGCGGACCGCTTAGGAGCACAAAATTGGTCCTTCAGTATCAATATATAGATTACTAATTATTCAACATAACAAATTTTAAAAACCCACCCAGAAACAATGATACAGGGGAAAGAAAACGAAACATCTTACAAATACCTTGGTGTAAAAGAGGGCCACCAAATGCCATAAAAATACACAAAACAATTACCAAAGAATACCTGCATAGAACGAGGCTGATCCTGAAAATATACCTCTCAAGCCAAGGAACAAAAATCAAAGCCATAAAATCAACAACTAGCAGTACCAGTGTTCCAATACAGCTGCAGAATAGTAAACTGGCCACAAGCAGAAATCAAAAAACTAGATATCAGAACAAGGAAACTCCTCCCTATCCACAAAACATTCTACAAAAATCAATGCATCCCAAGAATGTACCTGCTGAGGAAAGGTGGCAGCCTGATGGAATTCAATGAAGAGCTCAGAGCAACGACTGTTGGATTCGCAGAGTATGTGAAAAGTTAAACAGACTATCGAATACAATTTGTACACAAGCCAGAAAAAATATATATACAAGTCTGAAGACGACGATGGTTCACGAGCGGTATATGACGATGTAGATTGTTTCAGAAGTCAAGGATGAGACAATGTGATAATGTTTGACCAAGTTATAAAAATGATCAACATGATGTGGTACGAGTGACAGGTTATTAGCTGCAAAATGTCGAAAACTCGGTTTCGTTCAACAACTTTAAAATTTGACCTTTGCATAACCTTTAAAGGTCACAAAACAATGTTGTGGACATTAAAATAGAGAAACAGGATACGTGATATAGCTTAATGGAGTTAGTTCGTCGAAGGTGGTCGAAAACCCGGTTTGATTCCCAACTTTGAAAATTGACCTTTGTGAACTTTAAAGGTCAAAGGTCAAGGATTATGACCTTTGGTGCAAAACTTCCTCTGGAACATTCGAGGAACAATATAACGTCATATAGGCTATATGGCACTTCACACTCCTCGGATTATCCATACTTTGATGAAATCAGCGTAAAAACAAAATTGAAGGGGGCGCCACGGGCAAAGTGTTCGAGATAGAGCAAAATGGTTTCAAGACTTTAGGTGGGGAATGACCTCAAGATTATGCATAAAAAATATTGTCATCCTCGTCTCAAAGTTTAGGCGGTCGTATGATTTTTTTGTCAAATTCGAAATTTTCTAAGTTCGTGACCTTTGTGACAAAAATGAAAAATAGAGCTCTGGGGCTATGCAGGTGCCATTGGGTAACCAAATACAAACCCCTGCAGATTCGACAAATCCTCGGAGAAGATGGATTTTTATGTCAAAATCGCAATTTTCTAAGTTCGTGACGAAAATGAAAAATAGAGCCGTGGGGCTATGAAGGTGCCATTGGGCTAACAAATACCCAAACCCTGCCAGATTCGACAAACCCCTAGGAGAAGATGCAAATTGAAATTGGCTACCCCCTAAAAACACAATTCGCAATTTTTTAAGTTCGTGACCTTGTGGACTGACCTTGGACAAAATGAAAAATAGAGCTCTGTGGGGCTATGCAGGTGCCATTGGGCTAACCAAATACCGAAACTCCTGCCAGATTCGACAAACCCCTCGAGAAGAAATTTTTTTATGTCAAAATTCGCAATTTTCTAAGTTCGTGACCTTGTGTCCTTGAGACGAAAATGAAAAATCGAGCTCTGTGGGGCTATGCAGTGCCATTGGCTAACCAAATACCGAAACCCCTGTCAGATCGACAAACCCCCTAGGAGAAGATGCAAATTGAAATCGGCTACCCCAGAAAAACACATGTTTTTTGGCGTGGCTCCACCCATAATGGGCGCACCACGCCCATTTTCAGGAAAACACAACTAGATCATGATATCAACCTCCCACCAAAATTTTGTCAGGATCGGATCAAAACCCACGGAGCTATGCTCGGGACAGACAGACAGACACACACAACAATAACGAATATTTTTTTTTTGTTAATTTTTTATCACTTCATAATTTTTATTCATTTATTTATTATTTTACTTATTTTTTTGTGAAAATATCTGTCACTCACCTGACAAAATAAATAAATATTATAAAAGGTGTGACGAGAAGTCATGTGCCAATTAAAACAGCAACAAATACAGCCCCAACTAGAGGGGGAGCACTCGTAGAGTGCAAAACTCCGCCGCCAATACTGCGAGGTCACTCAAGTGAACCTGATATCCAATTCATTCAATTTGACGTCAACAGTGCTCAGAGTTATAGTTTGCAACTTTCCCTTTTACTTTTAACTTTTACATACTCAATTCATTCGTCATAACTAGATTCCTTGAGACAGAAATTGATTTTACATGGTATATCCACCTGAAGTTCCAAAATCAGCCGCAATTATAATTTTGGCATGTTTTTTGTTGGAAATCACTTATAACATGTAGAATGCAAAAAAAAAATTCAAATATTTTTTCAAAATGGACGCCATAGCGGCCATATTGGATTTTGGACGCGAGTCCAAAATCTAATGCATGATCCTTGGACCATACCTAATCCCCCACCAAGTTTCGTCGAAATCCGTCGAGTTTTTTCGTAATACTGTTCACAAACAAACAAACAAACAGAAAGGGGTGAAAACAGTAACCTCCGATCTTCGATGGCGGAGGTTAACTCGAGGGGAGCACTCGTAGAGTGCAAAACCTCCACCGCCAATACTGCTGAGTCACTTAAGTGAACCTGATATCCTATTCATTGTAGGTCAAAACGGATCAGACTCTACTGAACCACGATTGAATAAACTAAACTAGATCGACGCGCATGTAGAAATGCCAAAAAAAAAAATCGAAATTTTTTTGAAAAAAAGTTGCAAAATTGTTTTTTTTTCTCTAACAAATTTTTTTGGGGGTTGGAAATCACTTAAAACATGTAGAAATGCAAAAACAAATTCAAATATTTTTCAAAATGGCCGCCATAGCGGCCATATTGGACTTTGGACTGTCCAAAATCTAATGGCATGATCCTTGGACCATACCTAATTCCCCCCCCCACCAAGTTTCGTCGAAATCCGTCCAGGAGTTTTTCTGTAATACTGTTCACAAACAAACAGACAGGGGTGAAACAGTAACCTCCGTCCATCTTCGATGGCGGAGGTTAACAATTGCAAAAAAAAAAAACACAAAAGAAAAATACAGGATAAAATACCAACATATATATAACAACTGGGAGAAATATTAAACAATAATAATAATAATAATAAACAAGAAAAAGATGTCATGCAGAGCACTATACTTGCAAAATCCACCCCCCTCTCCAAAGGTTGCTATGAATACATCAAACTGTCCATTTCATCAAGATTAAAATTCACGGTCTTAATCAAAGTTCAAGTCAATCGGATGAAAATTGACGATTTTAGAATTTAGACCTCAAGATGACCTTTGACCTCAAAATCAATAGGAGTCTCAGTTGAGACTACCTCAACAGCATGAAGTTTTGTGAAGATTGGTTTTAATTTGTGACCTGTAAGTGATTGACAAAGACAGACAGACAGAATAACAAAATCGACTGACCAATATACTTGAAAAATCTTTGATTTTGCAAGTAGTAGAAAAAAAAAGGGTTGGACAGATTGGGAAGACAAAGGATCACTGGAATGGTTAAGAAGAGGTAAGCTCAATTGGGATTGAGAACAAAATCATTATAAAAAATATATATATAATAATAATAATAATAAATAAAATGGCAGGACAGTCAATTTTGCAAAATTGCAGCTTTTGCAAGGTGGAAACAGAAAACACAAGTCCTCACCTATCAGGATGTAAAAGACATGTCAGAACAGCTGTACACACAAAGGCACAACAAGGTATGTACAGTAAAATCCACTGGCACATCTGCAGAAATTTAAATATCCCAGTTCCACAAAACTCATGAAAACATGAAACAAAAGCAATCATTGAAAACGAGGAAATAATGCTCACTTATGACCTGATGATCCCATCCAGTGTAAACATAGAAAACAAAGCACTGTGACTGGACATAGCACTCAGATACAAAAAGGAAAATAAGTCATTGCTAATTGAGGTTTCAGCACCCAGTGATTTTGGTCTAAATAATGCAGAATCCAAAAAATCACCAAAATCAAGATCTCAAGAATGAAGTGAAAAGATCCTGGAAGCTGAAGAGTGCCAAAATTGTACCTGTGATAATTATTGGAGATATGGTAATGAAAAAGAATCATCTTACAAAGATCCTACAAACCATCCCAGGGAACATTACCACAAACAAACAACAGGTGGAGGCTGTCAGTGGCTCATTGACGATCCTGAAAAGAGCCCTCGGAGCAAAACAACTTCACAACTTAGCCCATGAATCACGACGTTTCACCAAAACGAATGTGGATACATGGTGGTAGCAATGACTCCTCCCAGATCACTTGGCCAAACACCAGAGGTTCAAAGAGCTGTTCAATGGTTGCTTTCCAGCAAGTGTGAGGGCTTCCTCTCGGGTAGTGCTTTGCAACTGGTGTGCAGTAATAAAACCCTGAATGTGCCATGAGACCTTCATAATTAAAGGAAAATAAATAACATCAATGGAGCAGTAATGACAGTCTGTGATCACTTTCACTTCATCTGAAGAGGAATCTATCAAGGAGCTTTCCCTGAAGGCACAAAAGGAATTTATAGACCCCAGGAGGGATCTCATTCTCAAAAACTTAATAGTGCTGTGGCATGGCTGGTTTTAAAAGAAAAGTAAAAAAGATAACCCCTCCCCATGGTAAGACAAAGCAAAAGTATTTTTTTTGATTTATTGGGATGTGTAGAGTAGGAAATGAATGGTTGTGAAAAAATATATATTGGGGATAGCATTTATTTTTGACATGATTTGTGCTTTTGGAGGTCTGCAATATCACAAAAAGAGCTGTTAAATGTTTAATTTTCAACCAATTAGCACAAATGAAGTGTCATATTGTTCAGAATTGAGAGCGTGTTGTCATAGGACCATTGTAGTAGCTAATTATAACATCAAAATGCACAAACCTGAAAAATATCAGAAAAATGACCAAATTTTACCTTTACGCACAAGAAATTCCATAGAAAACAACATGGCATTTCCATGCACAAGGATCAATTTGAATCAAACTAGCTCAGAAAACTTTCGTATTCATTTTTGATGATGAATGTGTCCAAAAAGGCACTCAAATGAGGTTTGGGTAGCTTACGCTATAATCAATCACCAGTGCATCCACAACAGAGCGACATTTCCTTAGCTCTTGTGACACGACACATTGAAGGATCTATCGGACAGTGTTTGCACAATACTGCGGCCATGGCATGGGTTGTTAATTTGCCATCAAGGGTTTGTTCATTTTGGTCAAAATTGTTAATGCCAGCATCCACCATAGCAGGTCATCTCTCCCTTCAACACCTCAAGGAACAAACACATCTGTTTCCTTCTGGTCAAGCGCAACTGAAGCTAGAAACCTTCGTACTTCTCCATGCATTGGGTTATTGTGTCCTATGACAATGATCACCCAATTTCTTGCTTCCAAAAGGTGAGATGTACATAAATTCCCAGACCGAGGCTTATTGGTGTCCATACCTGTCGACTCTGAGTGATGATATTCTGGCATATAGCTATGATTTTTCAGGTCTCGAGTTTGTGAGTCACTGTCGGACTGAATATGGATTCAAATGTATTTCTGCTCACACACCATGACAGGATATCATACAGAGAATCTGACACATATTTGCCATACTCACCAAGTTCCGTATCAAGACTAGAAATGTAACTGTCACTATCAGTTATATTGTTCATATGGCTTCTCAGGATCACTGCTGCCATGTGCAAGATCTGATATTCATCCAGCTGATCCCTTGCTGACTCCAAATCTGAAAACTCAATGTCTTCATCAGTTCCCATATTGGATACCTGCTTTAATGCATCACCAATTGTCATGTTGCTCGAGCAGATAAAGTCCGATTGCCCACATCGTTGAACAAAGACTATTATGTCCCCATCATAGTTTTTGAGTTTTGTCATTAACTTCCAGGAGGAGCAATTTTGTGAATCAGTCACTCCTATGTTCCCTGGGGCTTTGACGTACTGTGATTTCAGGCAAGAGAGATTTGTCACCGCCATTTCCTTGGATAGGAACGATTTTTACAGTTCAGTCGAAAGAACGTGGAATGCTTCCTCATAACAAGTGTTTCTTTCTTCGTCTAAACCGACAACCTTGGAACATGCTGCTTTGATGCTGTGGTCACTGATATAATGTCCAAAGCAACTCCGGTGATATTTCGCTTCAAAGGCAAAGAGATCAGTGTGTGTGAGCATTCGGATATGAACCATGTCATGTCGTTTGGCAGCTGCCTCCAAGACCTTCTCCCTGGTCGATTTGCCAGTAACAGTTGTGATTGAAGTCAGTCTCTCCTTTTTCTTGTCCCCTTTTCCACATACAAGACTGAGTACGGATATTGAAATCGGATGGATCTGTCCTACTGCTTCACCGCACTGAGGGAATCCCTGTAGATCGACCTTCATCTGCTGCAAGGTCAAACATATAGCTGTTGGAAGAGCTTGTGGAAGCACACATGGATCTCATCAGACAGAATTTTGTCTTCTATGGGCGACGACAACTCGTAAACATTGCCTTTTCGTTTTTTGCAAAAACAGCTGATATAGTCGAAAGACCATCCTGTGTTGGGTTCTTGACAATAATGCAATGTTTAGTTCGGGATTTGAAGCACAAAATACATTCTTTAATGTTCAGACAAGGTTTCTTATCTCGGGGTTCTGGAGCTGTCACAAGATGATGAAACATTCTCTGTTCCTACAAGACAAAAAAGGATTGGGAACAAAATAATGAAGCATTTCAAAATAAAATATATTGAGGTCCGTCGAAAAACTACGGGAATGACCACAAATTTTTATTCCAAAAAATATATTGAAATCACAGCTTGTCCCCTTCAAAATAGTTTCCTCCAGTCTACACCACTTGTCCATCCTCTTTCTTCCACGCTTCGATGCACCCACGGAAGGCTTCTTCTGGAATCCTTCGGAGCTCCGTCGTACGCCCTTTTGATGGCCTCCACTTGAGGAAATCGGGTTCCCTTGAATCACCCCCCCCCCCCTTGAGCTTGGGAATAGAAAAAAAAAATCACAAGGCCAAGTCTGGCGGGAATACGGGGTTGCTCCAGATTGGCACGTTCCTATCCACCAGAAACTGTCGGATGCTCAGGGCACAGTCAGCAGGGGCGCTGTCATGGTGGGAGCACCCAGGCGTTGTTCTCCCACAGATCCTCCTCTTGTCCGGACCGATCTCATGAGGCGCCGGAGGATCTCCTTGTACATGTATTATTCACTGTTTGACCCTGTTGGTAGAACTCGAAGGTGACGATGCGCCTTGATGTCAAAAAATGCAATGAGCATTCATCCTTGACTTCGACTTCGACATCCTTGCTTTCTTTGGTCTTGGTGATGCGGACTTTTCCACTGACGACTTCGCGTTTTGGTCTCAGGATCGTATTCGAATATCCACAATTCATCGCCAGTAATGA
The DNA here is from genome assembly GCA_035128595.1 of Eptatretus atami. Taxonomy (NCBI): domain Eukaryota; kingdom Metazoa; phylum Chordata; class Myxini; order Myxiniformes; family Myxinidae; genus Eptatretus; species Eptatretus atami. The sequence goes on from CM068956.1 coordinate 118,868,337, forward strand.
CTCTCCCAAACAGGTCTAGATCGTTGCTCGAGAGCGCTCGACGATAATGTCTTGACAGACAGTGACCCTTTGCTGTTTCTGGTCCTCGGACAACAGCTTGGGGACCATCTTTACGCACACCTTGCGCATTTTGAGATTTTCAGTGATGATGCTCTAGACAGTGTCCTTGTTGATGTAAAGTTCCTCAGCAATCATCCGCACCGCGTAGTCGACAATCTGCGTGCACCATCTGCTTCACACGCTCGATGATGTCTCACGTCTGCTCGTTGAAGTCTTCCAGACCGTGGATGTCTTCAACCTCCTCCCGTCCTCTTTGAACCTCTTGTGCCATTCAAATGCACGTGTACGTGACATCGTTTTTTTCCCCCGTAGACTTGCTGCAGTATTGCAAAGGATTCAGAAGTGTTTTGCCAAACTTAGCAAGAAACTTCAGATTGGCTCTCCTCTCACGACTCATAGCGCACGACTTAGACTAGACAACGTGTTAAGTACGACCTATTAAAAAAAAAAAAAAATAAATCACACAATGAGCGGTCAACCATCACCAATCATATATATCTTTCTGGAATGTTGCGAAAGACTACACGAACCCATTCATTCAAGTTGTGCAAGGGAGCACACAGCAGGCTCAGTCCCGTTACTTTTAAGACGACCTCGTACTCAGAATTACTCAAACTTGATCACATTTTTCTGATATTTTCAGGTTTGTGCATTTGTGATGTTATAATTGGCTTTGACAACCAATCTATGAAAACACACTCTTAATTCTGAACAATGTGACACCTAATTTATGCTAATTGGTTGAAAATTAAATATTTAACAGCCATTTTTGTGACTTTGCGACGTGCCCAAAATTGCGGCCCTCCAAAAACACAAATAATGTCAAAAATAAATGTTATCCCCAATATTTTTTTCACAACCATCCATTTCCTACTCCACATATCCCAATAAACCCCCCAACAATATGCTTGCGCTTTGTTCTACACTGGAGAGGGGTTACTCCGATTTATTGGGCCCATACTGAGAATGGCCACAGCACTATAAATTCAGTGAGGTGCCTCTGGAAACATTTTGACAGTTGGAAAAAAAAAAGAAGAAAGACCATCCAACCATCTCCGATAGTGATACCATTTGCTACGGTTTTTGATAAGATACCTTTGTGAAGTGAGCTTCTCAACACAGACTTATCAAGAAGTCATGTCTAAATATTGTCGCGGCAGTGGCTGGTTCGATTGATCCCCCCTGACCAAATAGTGGTGGACTGGCAGTTAACACCAACCAGGCCAGATCGCCGAGTGGTTTTCCTGAGAAGGCGGACACGTGATCCTCAGAGATGATGGCACGCGTGGGAGGGACAGGGCGGCGCGACGGAAGCACAGCACAAGGGGTTTGTACTCGAACCCACAACAGACACGGACACCAGCAATTTAAAGAAAACACGGGGATTTAATGACAATAGAAGAAATATTTACAAGGGCATAATTCAAAATGTAATAATAAACGTGGGATAAATTAAAGCCTAAAGTCGAGGCGCCTCTACACACAGACTTTAATACAGACAAGAGGAAAACAAAATAAAACAAAATCCTCCTTTTATTCCTGCAATTAGCTTTGTCCGGAGATGGTTTTTATTGAACTTTGTGATCGAGGTGCTTCGCACCCAAAATGGGGCTGGGCTGCTCTCTGGGCAGGAAATGTACGTGAGGTAATTCTTGAGGCGGTATTCAACACTCGGGCTCAGAAACTTGGTCGATCGCGCTTGCCGACGCGGCTGCTCTTAGCAGAATGGCACCACTCCCTTCGGTGATGTACACGAGGCTTTGAGGTCCATCTCACACGACCCAACCAAGAGTCAACGACCAACGTCTTGGTCCACTACAAGTCTTGGCACTTTTATCAAAGAAATACTGTATAGATCCCCTTCCTATAAGATTTTATCTTAAAATACCACTTGAATCAACTTCTTGGATCCTCCTGATGTTTTTGGAGAAGCATTATTTTGATTGAGCCACAACAGAGCAAACTATGACCGGGTCATTTCATGGTAACGTGCAGAAACAGTGTCCATCACACTCATAATGAGACCGAATGGATAGAATGCAATATATGGCTTTAAAATTCACATCCAACGATAGTATAATGATGTTGAAACATACTAAACATAAAAACATGACGGGGTGAGGCTGTGCGTATTTTTTCTGGCAGCCTAAAATGTCGAGGTATACCAAATATAGCTGTCCCAACTCACACTTGTTGGTGTTCGCTGGATACATAGCTGGATACACAATGCGTAAAGGAAACAAAGCCGACTTCCTAGACACCCTCCAAAGCAAAGTCAGTGATTCATGCGAGCCAGTCAAAGAACTGCCTCCCTCTGCTTTAAATCCAGTGTATGTCATAGATGCAATGGCATTCGTTCAACGCTTCCAAACCCTTGGGGCTAGCGTTTTCAGCAAACTTCAGGAAAGATACAAAAACAAAATTTTGAAGATGAAACCGATGAACTATTCCGAGGTGCACTTTGTGCATACGATAGATACGACTTTGGTGAAATCTTAAGGCCCCATAGCTTAGCGTGGCAAACGGCGAGCAGCCCGCACAGAGTTCGTTCCAATGATAACATGAAAATACCAGTATGGAATACGTTTGTTTCGAATCCAAGGAACAAAGCAAACCTGCTTCCTACATCTCATCCTGGCTGTCAAAGTCTCCTACCAGATGGTTTCAGTCTTATAATTGGTTATTAGCGAGAATTGTGGCCAACACCGGTGTTACACTGTTGAGATTTGTGCTGCAACACCCATGAAGGCAGACACCAGAATATATTGCGCATGTAGCCAGCTGTCAGGATAGCAGTTATCATCATTCATGCTACTGATACTGTATCATATTACTTGGCTTGTATCATTTACACGGCTCCAAATGTCAGGAGTTGTGGGTGAAAAGAACACCTTTTTTCTACAATCCATGACTTGGTCGATGAGTTAGCAGAGCACGTGGCGAAAGACCCCTTAGAACTTACTGCCACATTACTACGTTTCCCTTATTTGTATCAGGATGTGATTCTGTCAGCTACCCTTTTGGACGAGGGAAGAAGAGAGCGGCCAATGTGCCACTACAACGTGTTGCAACAATGCCACAACTGACTGATTTCTCGCATACAGATTCTTGTGTGGACATCAAAGTGTTCGATGAAGCAAGAGATTACTTTTGTCAGTTGTACGGTAAACCTGGCTATTCGTCTCTCGATCGGTTGCGTGCCCATTTATTTACTTCCAGCAGACGAGATCTTTATTCTCTGCCTCCTACTGAGGATGCATTTCACTATCACGTTCTCAGAAGTCCGTCAAATCAATCTGTACAAGCAAGCAAATCTATGCAACCCAACCCTTCTATGACTGAAGGAATACAGCAGACATTTTGATAATACTGGCAGATTAATTCCTGTCATGAAACGCAAGGA
>CM068956.1:118895449-118906166 GCA_035128595.1 Eptatretus atami
GTCTCTTGCCAATTGGGAGGTTTTGCAGTCTTCAGAGGGAGGTGATTGCGATGATCCTGCACGTCTCCTTTTCCCAGACGACATTCCCAAACCATGGCGTCCAAAAACGAATCACACAATAAGCCTTGACCATCAGACGGTAAATACAAACCTACAAGCATTTGAATAAACTATATTTAATGTAAAAAGGAGTAAACTTTAGTAAATTTGTGACGACGATGTAATGTTTTTTTGTTTTTTTCTTCCCCTCAGTGCTTCACTCGAGGTGTTTTTGGTGCGCACGTCCTTCGTGTTCGCCATTTTGGAACGTCAAGGTCTGGGGGCAGGATCACCTCAGGACTCAGGGTGCATTTATGTGGGATGGGAGGAGGGGCATAAGAGGGGAGGAGTCTAGCAGGACGGTGTATAGGTAGCGTCCGTGCGTGCGTGTCTCTGAGCCGTCTCGAGTGGAGGTTCGATTCCTGACCCGAGACTATATAAACGGTCTCGTTGTTGCTTCGCCTGCAGGGGGTGTTGCATCGTAAAGTACGCCGTCAATCGGATGGACGTAACCGGGTGTCCCATCTGCTGGCATTCCTTGGTGAACGTTAAAGATCCCACGGTGACGTCGTTTTGCGAAGGGGAGGCGAGTTATCGCCGGCATCCTGAATAGTCCGTGGGCCCAGATACTGCAATCCTCCCAATTAGGGTTGTTTGTGCAAACCATTAATTCTGATTAATATGGGTCCGAAGACTTTGAAATATGTTTGTTTGCCATTTGTCAGAGGGTGCTACTTTGTGTGACGGATTAATTTGTACTCGAACCTGAAACGCCACAAGTGGACAACAATTATCGATCTCTAAATATGCACCACGTGACTGTTAACGTGTGCAATGTCATTTTGGACCTGAGTGTTGTACATTATGTGAAGACATAATATAGATAATGATTATTAGCTGTGGCATGATTTCACCGGCACACAACTCCTGTTGCAGGATCTCCTCTTGAGGTCGCCAACCATGTGATTCAGGACTAGCTAAGTCAGGATGCTGCACGTGGCCATTTTTCCACATAAGAAATGCCACCCGGGGTTCATCAGTGAAGTGCCACGTGGAGGTTCATCAGTGAAGAGCCACGTGGAGGTTCATCAGTGAAGAGCCACCCGGGATTCATCAGTGAGAGCCACGTGGGGGGTTCATCAGTGAAGAGCCACCGGGGTTCATCAGTGAAGAGCCACGCGGGGGTTCATCAGTGAAGAGCCACGCGGGGGTTCATCAGTGAAGAGCCACGTGGAAGTTCATCAGTGAAGAGCCACGTGGAGGTTCATCAGTGAAGACACGTGGAGGTTCATCAGTGAAGAGCCACGTGGAGGTTCATCAGTGAAGAGCAACGTGGGGTTCATCAGTGAAGAGCCACCGGGGGTTCATCATGAAGAGCCATGCGGGGTTCATCAGTGAAGAGCCACCCGGGGTTCATCAGTGAAGAGCCACGTGGAAGTTCATCAGTGAAGATCCACGTGGGGTCATCAGTGAAGAGCCACGCGGGGGTTCATCAGTGAAGAGCCACCCGGGGTTCATCAGTGAAGAGCCACGTGGAGGTTCATCAGTGAAGAGCCACCGGGGTACATCAGTGAAGAGCCACGTGGAGGTTCATCAGTGAAGAGCCACGCGGGGTACATCAGTGAAGATCCACGTGGAGGTTCATCAGTGAAGAGCCACGTGGAGGTTCATCAGTGAAGAGCACAGGGGGTTCATCAGTGAAGATCCACCACGGGGTTCAGCAGTGAAGACCACGTGGAGGTTCATCAATGAAGAGCCATGCGGGGTTTCATCAGTGAAGAGCCACCGAGGTTCATCAATGAAGAGCCATGCGGGGGTTCATCATGATGAGAGCCACCCGAGGTTCATCAAGAAGAGCCATGCGGGGGTTCATCAGTGAAGAGCCACCCGGGGGTTCATCAATGAAGAGCCATCGGGGTTCATCAGTGAAGAGCCACCCGAGGGTTCATCAGTGAAGAGCCACCGGGGTTCATCAAATGAAGAGCCACACGGAGGTTCATCAGTGAAGAGCCACGTGGAGGTTCATCAGTGAAGAGCAACCACGGAGTTCATCATTAAGAGCCACACGGAGGTTCATCAGTGAAGAGCCACGTGGAGGTTCATCAGGGAAGAGCACGAGGAGGTTCATCAATGAAAGAGCCACCACGGAGGTTCATCAGTGAAGAGCCACGTGGAGGTAACGCGCTCAAGTAGATTCCATCTGAGTGAGACAAAAGCTGCTGCTTGCTGCCTGGGATTTGTCCTTCACTGTGTTGTAGCGGCGATGGTTGATGTTGATGTCGGATTTGCGGGACTTGCCGTGCAGACAACACACTCATTTCTCAAGGTTACTCCGAATGGCATCAAACACTGTAACGGCGTTTCCTCGTTCTTGAAAGGCGGTCAGGAATCCCGTGTTTTTCTTCAGAAGGCTCTTTGATCTGATTTTCCTCGTTTCTGGCAATGGCGCTCGTTGTATCTGAACCCGGGAATGCATGCAGGCCAAGTGCTCGACATATATATATATATATACCAGGAGCGGGCATTTCATGGAGAGTTTTGATGTCAAGTCTGTGCCGATTGTTTCCAAACACCAGAGTCAAAGTAAATATTTTGCAATATTTCATCACGATAGTTCAGCGGTAGCACAGAGGAACCATTGTCATCATGACGTCACTATGACGTGGTGTGTGTGTGTGGTGTGTGTGTGTGTGTGTGTGTTGTGTGTGTGTGTGTGTGTGTGTTGTGGGTGTGTAGATGTGTGTGACGATGTGCGTGTGTGAATTGATTGTGCTGCATGTAAACAGTGTAGCAAGATGCTCGCATGTGCTGTTCCTGTGAATGGACGAGATCCGGCACCTCATGGATTTGTTGTCCACTCACTGAGAAAAAGAAGAAGCATTCGATTCTCTTTGTTTGTGCTGTTCATAAGGAATGAGCTCAATCTCTTGGAAGCTTGGTTGATGGTCCTTTGGCATGGAAAGAGTCTGCTGTACCTCGTCGTCCACGTTCTGCCGATTTGCTGGAGTTTTCTCGAGAGGTGTCCGTCACAAAGTCCACTCTTGCCTTTGTTAGTGAGCTGAACATCCTTTCAGCCAATTCTCCAAAGTTCTGCAGTTGACTCGTCATTGAGTGAAGGAGGGCATTTCCATCAATGTTCAGTTCAGCACTTTGTCATCATCTCTTTCACTCCGAGTTACTGCTTGTACATCCTCTAATTTGTGTAACAGTCTACATTCCTCTGGTTTGATTGGGAGACCATCTGCTGTGGCTGCAAGGCCTCGGGTAGTGCGCTTAGTGGGTATGATAGTTTCTCTCCCTCTCTCACTCAATAACTCTATATCTCTCAATATAACTCTATATCTCTCTATAAATCTCTATATAACTCTATAACTCTATAGCTCACCCCTCTATAACTTACCCCCCTCTATAACCACCCCCTCTATAACCCACCCCCTCTATAACTAACCCCCTCTATAACTCATCCTCTCTATAACTCAACTCTCTATAACTCACCCTCTCTATAACTCACACCTCTCTATAACTCACCCTCTCTATAACTCTCTCCAACTCTCTCTCTCTCTCTCTAACTCTCTCTCTCTCTTCTCTCTCTCTCTCTCTCTCTCTCTCTCTCTCTCTCTCTCTCTCTCTCTATCTCTATAACTCTATATAACTCATATCTCTCTATATCTCTCTATATAACTCAATATCTCTCTATATCTCTCTAATTAACTCTATATCTCTCCCTCTATAACTCCATAACTCACCCCCTCTATAACTCACCCCCTCTATAACTCACCCTCCCTATAATTCACCCTCCCTATAATTCACCCTCTCTCTCTCTCTCACTCTCTAACTCTCTAACTCTCTAACTCTCTAACTCTCTAACTCTCTAACTCTCTAACTCTCTAACTCTCCCTCTCTCTAACTTATAGTGGTACAACACTCAGGTCCAAAATGACAATGGATCATTATCATCAATATCTTGATGTTCTCATTTTACACACGAGCTGGTGGATATTCTCTCTGAAAGACAAACTACGATGGATGCTGATGAAGATGATCATCCGGATGTCTTGTCCGCCAGGTTGACAGATGTCACCTTCAGTATTGATGATGATGATGATGATGATGATGATGATGATGATGATTATGACAGTAGTGAAGAAGATGAAGAGTAGACCTATAATTTAATCCAAATCAGTATGTATTCTATTCTGATGGTTGTCTTGGTAGTGAATTCTTTCAATGATTTTACTTTCCTCTATATAGATCTACATACAGTACAGATCTCAGGAGTACTGTACATTGATTCAACACATGTATGACCCTCGTTTTTACGTATGGCAGCTTGGCTCCCGGGTAACTATCATTTTTTGGAAGCGCGGCTATGCCGCTGATGCAGTGCCCCTATTACCAGTACACTGGTACTCATTTCGTCGACCTCGGAAGGATGACAGGCCGAGTCAACCCCACCTGGTGTTAATTCAGCGGAAAAACGAGACTCAAACTCAGGACCTTAAGATCCCAAGCCCACCACCCTAGCCACTACTACAAACACCAGGCTATGACCCCAGTGAGGTATCCATAAAGAAACCACCATACTTGATGTGATGGTTATGTTGATGTTGTTACATGATGTATGTGGTCATTGATCTGTGTACACGATCAATGACTCTGTGTTACATGTTTAGATAATTAAAGCCACATTTAATATATTTTGAGTGAATTTATTGTCTTAATTGAAATCCAAATACTGTCCAACAAAGATACAATGATATGTTTTCATGTTAGGATAAATCAAAAGATACATTTTGATACCTTACACTGTCCATAGATAGATGTTAACAGTCACGTGGTGCATATTTAGAGATCGATAATAATTGTACACCTGGGACGTTGCAGGTACGAGTACAAATTGGCCCGTAACGCAAAGTAGCACCCTCTGACAAATGGCAAGCAAACATATTTCAAAGTCTTCGGACCCATATTAATCAGAATTCCTGGTTTGTAAAAAAAAATTCCCTCATTTAGGAGGAAGATTTCAGGATCTGGTGGCACGCACGACAACAGATTCGAAATTCCTGCCCAGATCCGCTTCAGGCCAGCCGGTTCGTGAAAGACTTTTTGTCAAACCCTCCCCCGCAAGAAGGTGGGATTAATCGGAGCCGTGAAAGAAGTGGTGTAGTGTAGTTTACCCTAACCATACTCAAGATAGTTTAATATCACACCTATATATACACCGTAGGTTCTACATCAACTACTCTGCTTTGAAACGCCTTTGTTTTATTATTTGTTTGTTTGTTTTTTAAAAAAAACGTTTTTTTTCGAAATGCGGGTGCCGCATTATGGAGTACCGTATTCTTGTAACGTGTTTTCTTTACGTTTGGATGAAGGAAACTTTCAAAAAAACAAAAACATGGAATGGAAGGCATAGCAGGCTATCGAATGACACAAACGGAATTCCATCCCATCGGGCCCGGAGAGGAAGGGGATGAGATCACTGTTCATAATACTGAGTGCGATGTTCCGCAGCGATCGAGATCATATCCAACAATGTCAAATAAACCATAAAAACGACAAACAATAAATAAATAATGACGTCATCTCCAAATCACATAAACACCCATTGTTCAATCATGTACCGCGCACGATTGTATTTTGGATCATCAACTCGCACCGTCCGGTATTTGGTGAAAGTTTTTTCAGGTTTAAATGGGCGCTGAGCACGTGCTCTGCGAGACGTTTGGAGCAATTAAAAATCCCAGGAACAGCGTGGTTAATTATTTATTGATGGCCTCCATGAAGTCCTCCAACGAGCGTGGTTAATTATTTATTGATGGAGAGCCACGAAATCCTCCAATGAGCGTGGTCTGAGATAAGATCACCACTTTATAACCCCCTCCCGTGAAGTTAACTACCACCCACCCACCCCGCTCCGCCCCCTCAGGGTGCAACGACAACGCACATCCCACCTCTTGCTTTTACGAGTCCGCCATTTTTATTGAAACCATTCACTGAGAAGCTATTGTTATGTCGATGGGGGAGGGGAAGCAAAGACAAAAGAGCATAAGGGGGAGGTCTGAAACGTTATGGTTTATATATGTATAGGAAAGGAGAACAGAATAGTCGAAGAGGTACATGTGCATTCGTTTCTGAGTTGTCCTGGCTGGATTCGAATAGAAACTGTGACTGTGTGTGTGTGTTTTTGGTTTTTGGGTTGTATTGGTTTACAGAAGCCATACTGTGCGCAATACATGGAGAAACAAACTCCTCCCCTGGCCCATGTGGAGGAGTAACACTACATGGAAGACAACTGGCACGATCGCCTAGAGGAATGCACACTTGCCTCAAGCTGTCGAACCCGGGTTCAAATCTCGGCCCAGCTACCAACTGTCATCCTGGTGTTTCGCAGGCAGGGCGATGCATCAATGTGTGCTGGTCCCTTCCTTGGATGGACGTTAAACTGGGTGTCCCAGCTGCCAACCTAAGTTGGTGGATATTAAATATCCCACGGTGTCCTGCGCGAAGAGTAGGCGAGCTATTGCCTGCACCCTGAACAAATTTCAAATTCCTGCCATATAAACCATAGGGGGGCATTGGTTTCAGCAGAAACAGCCGCACCCCCTTAGCCAATTATACAACTCACACCTATGTGTTGCATATCTGAAAATAAGAAAGCGACGTGGAAGACAAGCCCTAATGTCCCAGCTGGCTACCATACAGCTCAGAAACTCAGAAAGTTGACTGATCAAAACTAAATCTCCATGACAATATAATCCACAGGTCACACTTTTAGATTTGATCAGCCATAAAATGCGTTAAATAATAATTTGAGTTCCGTTCCAAAGAACTTCAACGCAGAAGAAGGGCATTGGGCCTATCAAACCCTGTACTGATTGCCACCGATGATTGTTTGTCTGTGCTGTATGCCTTTTAAATGCTGAGCATCAAGCAAGATAGCAGCACGTCCCATTTTTAAGGTCTTTGGTATGACTCGGCCTGCGTCAGGTTCAAACCAATGACCTCCCAGACTCAGAGTAGATGCCCAAACCATTAGAGCACAGACTCCAGGAAACCAACCGATGCTGGGAGTGCAGCCTTGCCGCTGTGCAAGAGCCCAATTTCATCAAACTTTCTTGGAACAGCAGAGAGAAGGCCCTGACTCCACCTCCAAGCCCAGAGTTCTGGATGAAGGGTGTGCAGAGTGCAATGTGTGGCATGCAACTGAAGTTGATTGGAGTGATCGCCCATGACTGCCCAGAAGACAGGCCCTAAAGCAACCTAACTCAGGACCTCTACCACCAGGCCACAACCCTCCATAGGGAGGTGCCAAAGCCAGATGAGGCCTCAAAGAGGGACAGCAGAGACCAGCACTGGTAAAATACCCATAGTACACGTGATACAGCGTGAGGGTCGAGCCAATGTCACATCTCTGCACATGCCCACTTCTCTCAGGGAGCGGGAGTAGTGGATCTGTGCACAGCCCTCAATGAATGGATACCAGCTGGCACTGCAGTTGTTACCGCCAAAGAGGCCAGACTTGTCTGGGACCCAGGTCCTCACGACTCTCATTTCTGCAAGCAGATGCCTCCCAAAGCGGGGTGTCCGGCCAGGGCCAGTAGGCCTCTGTATCTTCTTTTGCCAATTTTGGCCATCCTCTGGACAGTCATCCCTGCCACACCCAGCCAGCCAGATCACATGGTTGGAAAGGACACCCAGAGGGATCACCGGGATAACCCGGGACCCAGACAGGTGAGCCATCCTCCTTCCACAAATGACCTTGATGGCAAAGCCAGGATCGTACCCACTCCTCAGTGAAGGGCAACCAATCCTGAGACCGATGTTTTCCCCTGAGAGAAGCACATGCTGCAGGCCTTGGCTACCACCTCATAAGTATTGCTGGTCCAACTGCGCCAGTGTGGCACAAACTCTGCTACACGATGCGCGAGTCCTACATGGAGGGTTATACGAAGACCCATGGCCAGGGTGTAGAGATCCTGAGTTGGGTTGCCTTAGGGCCTGCCTTCTGGATAGTTGTGGGCAATCCTTCCCATAAACCTCTGTTACATGCTTCATCCACCCAAAAGAGGTCAAACAGACTGAGCAGACACCAAGTGTTAGGGATCACTACAAGTCTTCCCCACCAAGTAGTGATCTCAGCCCAAAGATAAACCAGTTACTATGACCTCCACACAAGCCGCAGAAGATGGAAAAACCAGGGGGATGGAGGTGTCCGATTGCACATACAAGTGATGGCATCAATAAGGTCATAAGGGATTAGGTCTGACGCTGCAGTCAGGTCTGAGGCTGGAAAACTGTAACTCTCTCTATAACATGGTGGCAGACATCACCCGTTCCACGTCCATACGATGTCTGCCTTCAAGGACAAGTGTCGTCTTGAGGAATGCACAGTCGTCCATCCCTCAGGGAGAATCTGGACATCTTGTCCCCTCCATTTACCAAACACATCCTGCTCTGTTCCCATCTTACTCCCTCATACTCACTGTCTACTGGACCCTGTGTCCTCACCCGTGAAGGTAGAGAAAGCTCTTTCCAGCCTTAACCCTATCTCGGTCACGTGCCCTGATGGCATCAGTGCCCACCTTCTCAAATGTCAGTCAGCGACGCACTTATCGCAGATAAAAACGGGATGACACCTATTCATTTAAGTCTTATGTAAACCCACATGCAGAGAAGGAGAATGAGACACATAGAAAGGAATATAGGGGAAATACCCCTGGGTACTCACCTGGTAGCAGCTGGATAAGATAACCAGGGAACCACTGGTTGTCATGGATGACCCACAAAATATATAATGGAGAAGAAAGTAAATATGTATGTATTGTTTTTTTAATGCCATCAACAAACTTTCATGCATCAGGGGTGATAAAGGTTGTGGTCAAGTTTCAACTAAATTGTGTGTGTGATTTCACAGATTTTGGGGGGGCAACCCCCCTGTCGGCCCCCTTAGACCCCGATTTTTCTTGTCATGATGAAACTTTGGTGCATCACGGGTGATGAAGATTGTGTTGAAGTTTCATTGGAATTGATTGTGTGGTTTCTGAGAAGAAAGAAAAATACCTCTTTTGAGGGGCTACCCCCCCAACCCCCCCATCCCCCCCCCCCCCCGTAGACCCCCCAAGACCCCGATTTTTTATGCCATGAACAATCTTTGGTACATCATGGGTGATGAAGGTCTTCATCAAATTTCATCAGAATTGTGTATATAGTTTCTGAGAAGAAAGCAATATATTTTAGGGGGGTGGCAACCCTGCCCCAGCCCTCCACCCGCCTCCCACCCTGTAGACCCAATTAGACCTCAAATTTATTTATGGCGTGAACAAACTTTGGTAAATCATAGCTGATGAAGGTTGTGGTCAAGTTTCATCGAAATTGTGTGTGTAGTTTTGGATAAGAAAGCAAATACATAATCTGGGAGTCACCCCCCTTACATCCCTTTAGACCCCGATTTTTCTAATGTCACAAACAAACTTTGTTACATCACGGGTGATGAAGATTGTAGTCAAGTTTCATCGGAATTGTGTGTGTAGTTTCTGAGAAGAAAGCAAATATCTCTTTTTTTAGGGGTGGGGTAACCCCCCCCCCGCAAACTCCCTCCGTTGACTTCCTCAGACCCAGATTTTTTTAATGCCATGAACAAACTTTCGTAAGTCATGGTTGATGAAGGTTGTGGTCAAGTTTCATCATGATTGCATGTGTAGTTTCTGAGAAGGCAAATACCTATTTTGGGGGGGCAAACCCTTGTAGACTCACTGAGGCTCGATTCTTTTTTTTTTTAATGCTGTGAACAAACTTTGGTACACACACAGTGATGAATGTTTGGTAAAGTTTAATTGAAATTGCATGTGTAGTTTCAGAGAAGTTGAAAGTATTTCGTGGACGGACAGACGGACGGACTGAAGGACTGACGATGCGCCATCCCATAAGCTCCCCGGAACTAGGTTCCATATGAGCTAAAAAATAAAAATGCGAAGTGGAGAGGGGAGTAGGCTGTCCTAAGCCAATGAGGGTCATGGGTTATTTCCGGTCAGCTGAGCTGTCTCTTTCTGTCCCACGTATGCGTTCACCAAGTGGGGTGCTCCAAGCATCGCATTGTAACTCAGCTGGAGGGGGGAGTAGGCAGACTCAAGAACTCGACATGTCAGGTCAGGCATGGGAGCATGTACCTACCGGAGTAGCACATCGCCACATCCACTTTCTGCCGGTACTTCAGAGACCTCCGTCTGGCCATCCCCCAGGAAGATGCCTGGCCCATCGCCATCTTCTTGAGATGCTGATCAACCTGCTGCAACCCACGAGACACGTGGCTTGACCTGTTGGCCTCTCCACTTCTTGAGGCTCCCCCCGCCGCCCTCAAATGAACGCTGAAAGTGGAGAAAAAAATAAAAGAAAAAAAAGAAAAAAGAAAAAAGTTTAAAAATCGCCCGCCCCCCAGCCTATGGTTTTTTGTTTTTTGAGCAGGATCAGCGTCAGGAAAACGAGCCACAAATCCATATAATACAGCTGCAGCTGATGCTCACAGACTATGTAGGTAACAAATTTCATTTGAGTCTCTCTCAGCAACTGCTCATTGGACACAATGTCCGACCAGCAAAAGCCAAGGATTCTCCAAAGAGACCTAGTACCAAAGGAATTAAGTCTCTATCTCAGATCCCTGGTCAGAGTCCAAGTCTCA
>CM068956.1:118915129-118931115 GCA_035128595.1 Eptatretus atami
GAGGTCAACAGACGTCTGGGTCGGGCCTGGGGAGTCATGGATTCACTGGATCATGGGGTGTGGCGCTGCTCATACCTGTGCAGGAGGACAAAAGTCCGAGTCTTCAGGTCGTTGGTGCTTCCAGTCTTGCTTTATGGATGTGAGACTTTGACTCTGACCAGGCATCTGAGATGGAGACTTAATTCCTTTGGTACCAGGTCTCTTCGGAGAATCCTTGGCTATCGCTGGTCAGACTTTTTGACCAACGAGCGGTTGCTGAGAGAGATTCAAATGAGATTTGTTAACTGCATAATCCGTGAGCTCAGCTGCTGCTGTATGGACAGTGGCTCGTTTTACTGACACTGATCCTGCTCACCATATTCTCTCAGCGAGGGAGCCTCGTGAGTGGAGGAGGCCAATGGGCCGACCACGTGCCTCGTGGTTGCAGCAGGTTGATCAGCATCTCAAGGAGATGGGGATGGGCCAGGCATCTGCCTGGGGAGGCCAGACAGAGGCCCCTGGAGTACCGGTGGAAAGTGGATGCAGCGACGCGCTGCTCTGGCGCATGCTCACATACCTGACCTGACCATGGATGTGTTGATTCGGAATATTTGTGGAAAATCGAAAATTATTCGCCGTTTGAGATGTACCGTAACCCGGAGACAATACCAATCTGGTGGTCTACTTCTGTGTGATGTCATGGCTAATCTGACGAAGAAGACTATTTCGACTTTTAATCGCAAATTTACCAACTTTATAATTCGGAAAGAGACATATCATATCTATTTTGTAGGATATCGAGGGATATATTATAGCGTCGAGGTGGTCTGATCATTTGGGTTCCCCTTTAAGACCCCGAAGACACCTAAGGCCCTCAAGGACGCTTAAGACCCCAAGACCCTTTGTCATGACGATGGACACAATTGGATTTATTAGCACATGCACACAACATACACAAGCCAGATAAATATAACCAACTAGACCACCCGTGAACCCGTTGAGTTCCCGTTGTGACAGCGGTTGATAAAAAAAACATTTCAAGAAAAAAAAAAAGATAGCTCCAGCGTACTATACCGTTGAGGTTGTTTGCATTGATCAAATTCTCCTGAAGAGTACTTGACTGAATCAGGAATTGATTTTTTAAATAATTTATTCGTTTCCCAATTTGAACGAAACTTGATACTGCACACCGTAGGAGAATGGTGAGTAAGGTGGCCCTAAAATTTTTGCGCTTATCGTGTTTCACATTTTGCTCTGTATTTCGGGAACAATACATACATACATACATACATAATACATACATACAAGATGAGTTTTAGTAATTTTTCGATGAAGTAAGTATATAATTCACCAATATCATGACATCCCCCCCCCCCCCTTTCAGTATAAAGAGCAATGGACTGAAAAATAGTAAGAGCAGGTTTACGTTCCCTGAAAATAGCAAAACAAACTTTATAACCCCAGGAAATTGTTAATTATATTCATATTATATATATATATATATATATATATATTCTGGGTCCATGTGAAGGTTACCTTATTACACTCCTGACTCAGCTATCATACTCCTTGCTGCGCTACAAGACTGTGATAGAACGTGGTCCTTCAGCCTTTATGGCAAGGCCCTTGAACACTGTGATCCGCAGCTACGAGGTTGAGATGGGGAATTCAAAGCATTTGGTGGTGGAGTTGGTGCCATGTCCACAGTTCTCTGAGCTTCCTCTGAAGGAATGTTCAATTCTCCAATGTCCGGAAGTGGGACAATGGTCACTGATTCAGAGGGAGATTTCCGCAGGTGTTGCCAGTTGCGGTGGTATGATCTACAGTTGGCCAAAGTATCTAGGTACAACCTTGGTGTGGAAAGTGTGCTCGATAAGACTACAGGTACCCAGCCCTGTCTGGTCTTGACGTGGGCAGCATCACCCCCTTGGAGGTACATGAGAGGTTTCGCCACTCTATCATAGAATTTGGTGTGCAGCTTCTGATGGTCCTGGAGCTGCCGCCAAGCATCTGGCATGACACCTGGCTGGAGGCTTTTTTGTACACAGGTAACTGATATCTTAGCCTCATGTTCATCAAAAGTTGAGCTGGAGTGTGTCATTCCGCGAATCTGAGAGCTGCGGTTGGCAAGGATTGTTAGTTTAATGTCAGTACCATCTTCATGTGCCTTTCGCAATGCCAGTTTCATTGTCTGAATCGCACACTCAGCTTGACCATTGAATTGCAGATATTTTGGAGATGAGGTTGTGAACGTTATTCCCCATTCCCGTCCAAAGTCCTTAATTTCTGCGCTACCGAAGGGCATATTGTTCGTGAATACCTCCTCCGGAATGCCATGGCGGGAAAAGTTCGCTTTCATTGCTGAAATGACCGAGGTAGCCATGAGCTCATTTAGCTGTGACACCTCAGAAAATTTTGAGAAGTAGTCCACCAGAATGAGATGGTCTTTTTCACCGAAGTGAAATATATCGGCACCCAGCTTCTGCCATGGGTGGTCAGGGACGCTGTGTGGGATGAGTGGCTATTTCTGATTGGCAGGCCGAAATCTAGCACAGACCTCACACTCAGCACCACATGATTCTATGTCTCTTGACATGCCTGGCCAGTATAAGACAGATCTTGCACACGCCTTACACTTCCCAGCTCCTGGATGCCCTTCTTGAATTCGAGCAAGCATGCCCTGTTACATTGCGGCTGGAACGATGATCCGCTCACCACAGAACAGCAAACATTCAGACTGATGGATGTTCTCCCGAACAGGCCAGAACAGTTTCACCATCAGAAACAATCTGGTTCAATGCTCAGGCCAGCCTGTGTGATGGTTGTGCTGAGCCGTTGAAGTTCTGGATCAAGTGATGTCTCACATTGCAGTACCTTCATTCTGCCAGTGCTGACTGGAAACTCAGTGACCAAATGATGTACGTGAAGGTATATGTCATCTTCCAGCATCTGATCACACAGTGGCAAACTATATGGCATTCTGGAGAGTGTGTCTGCGATGTATCGATATTTTCCTGGGATGTACCGCACCGACACAGTGTATCGGAGCAGGCGAAACATCATGACATGAAGTCTGGGTGAGAGCAGGTGGCTTTTTGACGATAGCCACCAACGGTTTATGGTCGGTGTGTACAGTCGTGTCAAACCCGTAGATGTACTGGTGAAAACGCTCTTCCCCGAATGTGATTCTATGAAGCTCCTTCTCTATCTGGGCGATGTTCTGTTCGGTATGTATTCGAGACCGAGAGGCATATGCTACCGGATGCCCTTCCTGCAGCAGGCAAGCATCCAACCTATCTGAAGATGCATCAGTTTCAACGACTGCAAGCTTTTCAAGGTCAAAGAGCTTCAACACCAGCCACTTGATGATTAAGGATTCAACACTGGCATACACACACTTGGGCATACACCCCCTTCACCCCCATGCGTTTTGTAATTTTTGAATGGCCCCTTTACCGCAGCTGTTTTGTCCATTTTCTTATTTTCCATTCGAGTAGAATTATCTCCAATTTTCGTGGGGATCGTGTCGGCTTTTAATCTCTTCAATTTAACCATCCCAAATTGGTAATACAGGCCCCGGTGTCATACGAATTGTTTTCAAAATGGGCGCTGCAAATGACGCTTGAAGCAGTTGGGCCATGCTACTTTCCTTTGGTCAGCTTTACTTTGGCTGTCCGAATTTTCCTCGCAGCTGGATCTTTTGGGAAAACATATATACTCGCATGATCTTTGGTTGTACAGTTTTGCTACAACCAGCAACAATGCATCTAGATGGCATTCTCACTACTTTTACAAAGTACAGAGCACATGTACGCCATAGTTAAACATACGTCCCACAGCAAAAGTATCCTTGAGATGAGGTGGCGGGTCACATGATATATGACGTAATCACGTTGCCATTTTGGGGGTGGGGGTGGGGTCAATCGAGTGAACAGGGACACCAAAAAGCATTACCAACTTTGTTTCATGATAATAATTCGAGGAAAAAAAACGATTAAGTGTTAAGTGAAGCCATATCTATTCATTAAACCAAACAAGAATTTCTGATTCTGTGGGCCTTCAAGATCCTGAAGAACCTTGAGATCCCAAAGACTCTTAAGACTCTTTAGACCCTTAAAGACCCTTTAGACCCCTAAAACCCCCAAAGACCCCAAAGACCCATTATAATCTTATCACGATCTAATACCATTTACAACCCTAAGATTCCATAGACCCTATACAGTGCCTATAGAAAGTCTACAACCCTCTTTCAAAATTTTCACCTTTTGTTGCCTTATAGCCTGGAATTAAATTGCATTAAATCAGACTTTTCCCACCTTTATTTACACATCATAACCCACAACTTCCAAGTGAAAAACAAATTCTGCAAATTTCAGAAAATTAAGAAAAAAAATACAAAACTAGAATGTCTCAGTTGGATAAGTGTCCACCACCTTATAATAGAAATTGTAAATTATCTCAGGTGTAACCAATCACCTTCAAAATCACACAAGTTGATTGGCCTCCACCTGTGTTAAATTGTAGTGACTGATTATTATTTCAGAATAAAATCAGCTGTTCCTGTAGGTTTCCTCTGCTGGGTAGTGCATTTCAGAGCAAAGACTCAACCATAAACCCTAACGAGCTTTCAAAACACCTCTGGGATAAAGTTGTGGAAAGGCACAGATCAGGGGATGGGTATAATAATTATTTCAAAGGCCTTGAATATCCTTTGGAGCACAGTCAAGATAATCATTAAGAAGTGTAAGGTGTATGGTACCACCAAGACCCTGCATTGATCAGGCCGTCCCTCCAAACTGGATGACCAAGCAATGAGAGACTGTTCAGAGAGGCCACTGTGGAAGTCAAAATAATTATATTCATTTATTCTCAATCATATTCACTTGTTGCTGGTACTTTTTAATTGAATAAAGTATAAGATAAGGTCTTACTTTTGTACTGGAGTCAAATGACTGTCTTCAGTAAATCCTGCCCCTCTCCGACAGTCTTATGAACTCCATAGTAATATGGATGAATATACAAGTTAAGTAGAATAATATCTTATGAAATCCTATTTGCTTTTATCTAACTGAAATACAACTACTATCTCCAATGTTTAAATGGATCTGTCCAACTGGTGAAGAGCGAACAGGCACACCATTTTCTAAGGGGAATTCAATAACTCTGGAAGACTGCTGGGAGCAGGCACCTTGTTGTCTCGGAGAAATCAAATAACTCTGTTGGCTTCTGGTGATAGAGGCCTTGCTAACTGCATGAAAACAGGCTGGGTGCTTTGAGAATCTCATTATTATATTGTAAATGGAATACATGTTCAAAGTAATGGGCTCATGTTTCCCTCTACTCTCTCCCTGTCTACTGTCTTAACCTTGTTATCGCTCTTTCCTCAAGGCCAACCTGATATTGACCCTGCAACTGCCGAGGGTGTGTGTTTTTTCCCCTCCCACCCAAAGTGGCCATGTGTTGTAGTTATTAGTTATCTTGCCTTATGGCTGCCAGCCCTCCCTGTAATTGATTACTGCCAGATGTCCCACCCTTCCCTTCCTTTCCTGTCAAAATAGTATAAAGAGCATTGGTGCATGCATTTGAGTGGAAAGAGGGTCATGTGTGATATTGTTTGTTTCTTGTTTTTCCCTTTTTCTCCATGTACATGTTTGTTGTTATCAAATGGTTTCAAACTCCGACAGAGAAGAACTGAGTTCCTCCATTCCACCAAGAGGCCAATGGCAATTTGAAAGAGCTACAGGCCTTTATGGCAAAGACTGGTCACTGTGTGCATGTGACAACAATCTCCCAAGCATTCCACAAGTCTGGCCTGTATGGTAGCGTTGCAAGAAGGAAGCCATTACTAAAAAAAAGCCCACCTTGGGGGATCTGACAGAGATGTGGGGTCTGACAGAGTTCTCCAAAATTGTCCCATTTGAGATATGCAAAAAAACACTCCGGAGATTCTGAAGCCATGTGGCAAAATGTCTTGTGGTTTGACGAAACCAAGATGGAACTTTTTGGCTTAAATGCAAAACATTACATTTGGCACAAACCCAACACAGTACATCACCCAAAGAACACCATCCATACTGTGAAGCATGGTGGTTGCAGCATTATATTATGGGATGTTTCTCATCAGCAGGGATTGGGACACTTGTCAGCATCGAAGAGAAAATAGATGGAGCAAAATACAGAAAAATCCCAGAGGAAAACCTGCTGCCCTCTGCAAGAAAGTTGAAATTTGAACAGAAGTTCACCTTTCAGCATGACAATGACCCAAAGCACACAGCCAAAGCTACACTGGAGTGGCTAAGGTACAAAAAGATAAATGTCCTTGAGTGGCGGCAGTCAGAGCCCCGACCTAAATCCAATCGAAAATCTGTGGCATGACTTGAAGATTGCTGTCCATCAACACTCCCCACCAACTGACTGATCTTGAACAGTTTTGTGCAGAAGAATGGGCAAATATTGCCCAATCAAGGTGTACAAAGTTAGTAGAGTACACAGCTGTAATTGCTGTCAAAGGTTCTTCCACCAAATATTAACTCAGGGGGGTGGACACTTATCCAACCAAGATATTCTAGTTTTGTATTATTAATTAATTTTCTGAAATGTGTAGAATTCTTTTTTCACTTGGACGTTTTGGGTTACGACGTGTAAATAAAGGTGGAAAAAGTCTGATTTAATGCAATTTATTTCCAGGCTAATATGGCACCAAAAGGTGAAAATTTTGAAAGGGGGTTTCAAACTGACTGTATATCCCATTCAAACCCTTAGTCCCATAAGACCCTATAGATCCCGTTAGACCTTCTGTCTGAGGGCCGTCTGCAATAACACTTGCGGGTCACCAGTCATAATCAAAAGGCCACCTCCATTGGTAAACCACCTCAGTACCAAGCTAAGAGGGGCAAAATATAATTAATTGATTGATTTTCTCTTTCTTTGTTTTTTTCAGGTTCTACTCATGGTTAGGGGCAAAGAGAAAAGCCCCATGTGGCAAAGAGTAAACCGTGTCCATGACAACAATTTCACCCCCATTATAATCAAATGGGATATTTTCATGATTTTATTTTTGCCAAACCAGGAGTTTTAAAAGATATCAGATTGAAACTTACACAGCTTATTTGTACCCATGTGTAGTATACTGTATGTGGATAAAATATGGTCAAAATTAGTCAAAGGAAAAGGTCAAAGCAATCGAAAACATGTAAAACACCGACAAGGTGGGAATTAGAAAATGAATCATCAAAAAATAATAATAATAATAATCTTCTCCAGAACCGCTTCACAGATTGATACAAAACTTCCTCCATCTGATCGATTAGCCATGGGACATATAGTTCACTGTTATTGATATTGAGGAATATCGCTGTTATTGATAATGGCTGGATATCAAAAAAAAAAAATCTCTTCTTGTCATGGTTTGCATGATTGCTGCATTTTATCACAGCACATGAAATAGGCATATTGGCAGCTTGAAACAAATCTAGGCTTTGTTTACCTTTTTTCACTTGTTTAGCTTGACAACCAATGTGGCGCCTGCACACTGTGTCATGGGTATTGAAATCTCTCTATAGCACAAGCATGATGGGCCGAATCATCATCATCATCATCATCATCATCATCATCAACGATATAAGCCTTTGTAATGCCATTAGCCCCTTGATCATTTTCATGGATAATTATTTTACCTATTTTAAAACCTAAAATCCACTTTTGAAATATATTTGTGAGACGCGTCCAAACTTGGAGTTCCCTTGGCTCAATGCCAGGACACACAGAGCACCGACAGCAATGACCAGATCACCTGCACTGTGTACGCAAACGTCGAGCAGTCCCTGCGAAAGCCAAGGGATGAGTATGGAGCACAGAGTGAGCACCGCTGCGGTTGATGCACCCCGGCCTTGCACACAGGGAAGGGAATGGACCCGGAGACGTAGAGCAGCAGAAGCTGCTGGCTCAGGACCCAGGACCATGTGCTCCCCAACACGAACACGAGACTGAGTACATATCAAGCTCCAGTGCCCGGAGCACTTCGTTCATTCCGACCAGGTGCTCTTCTTCTTGGGCCTCAGTCCATCGGTCGTAAACCCGGCGTCTTCCTTCCCTTTCTGCGAC
Organism: Eptatretus atami; assembly: GCA_035128595.1. Classification (NCBI taxonomy): domain Eukaryota; kingdom Metazoa; phylum Chordata; class Myxini; order Myxiniformes; family Myxinidae; genus Eptatretus; species Eptatretus atami. Next base: position 118,923,212 of record CM068956.1, read on the forward strand.
CACACTCGATTGCACCATTCTCGTGGGTCACCCCCGTTCTGACGCAGCGACATCACGGTCAGGGCCATGTTGAACAGATCAATGATGGACATGGAGAGATTCAGGCCACATGCCTTGGAAAGGCTCATCAAGTGAGATGCGTGCTCGGGCACGACCACCCTGCACGCTACGTCTCGAGAGGAGGCCATGGCAAAACGTCTCCCATGTAGTCATGATGGAACAGATCCCTTGCCTACAACTACAACATGAAATCCAGCATGTGCACAAGCCAATACCAGTCTCTTATTAAATGCTGCCTCCCAGTGCACTGCAGTATTTATTTCAGAGATAACTTATTTGGGGAAAGTTAATATTTATTGATACGAAACTAGCAGAAGTAGCCGGCATTGCCTGGGGAAATTCAACACGTACTCACTCGAGGCCTGAACACGGAGGTGTTGTTATAAACATGTGTAAAGCAACCTATTTAATAACAGGCGCATGTGTAAACACGAGAGTAATTAAATTTGTGTTGCTGACAACAAATCACGATATACAACTTCAACATACAATCTTCATAAAACATATTACTCAATCGCTTCTGGTAAAAACCCAGGCAGTGTATTAGCACAAGACCTGATTGAGGCCTAAAGGCCAATTATCTGATGTGAATTTTTCAATTTCTTTATTTCTTTGCAATTTGCATTTCAGATAAGGTATTGTCATCACGCACTGTCCATCCGTCCGTCCGTCTGTCTCCTATTTCGACTTCTCCGGCCAAACCACTGGGCTGATCTGGCAGAAAATTTGCAGCAACGTTCCTCTCCTGACTGATAACAGGAATTGCAAGCTCGTTCCGGTCACATGACTTTAAGTAGGTCAAAATTGCCGACTTAGTAAATTTCTTCAAAAATCTTCTCCAGACCCACCAGTCAGAATGCTACCAAATTTGGATTACAACATTAGGCCAGGGTAGGGATGTGTTAGATTGCAGAGGTCATGCCGATCATGTGACCGGAAGTGTGTCAAAATGGCTGACCATCAATTTCTGGGAAAATTGTGTAAATTCCTTCAAAAAATCTTCTTCCCCAGACCCACCAGTCAGAGTGCTACCAAGTTTAGGTTACAACATTAGGATAGGGTCCTGATGTTAAATTGCAGAGGCCATGCTGATCATTTGACCGGAAATGTGTCAAAATGGCCGACTTCATCAACCTTTGGGAATATGTATGTATGTTCAAACTAAGTTTGGAATAATTTGGAATGTAAGGCAAGAATCTTGGCAACTTATGTTCAGACCAATAGAAAGGTTTCATTTGAGGGGTTGGATAGGATGGTTGGTGGGTGATGTGATGGAGATGGTGCAGACCAGTGGTTTCAGATCATTATCTTCGGCCCCACTTTGACTCATTCACATTCTGCTGAATGTGAGTGTTTATGTGGCTCCATCCTCCTCTTGTTCCTTGTTGAGGTCTCCATCCTCCTCTTGTTCCTTGTTGAGGTCTCCATCCTCCTCTTGTTCCTTGTTGAGGTCTCCATCCTCCTCTTGTTCCTTATTGAGGTCTCCACCCTCCTATTGTTCCTTGTTGAGGTCTCCATCCTTCTCTTGTTCCTTGTTGAGGTCTCCATCCTTCTCTTGTTCCTTGTTGAGGTCTCCATTCTCCTCTTGTTCCTTGTTGAGGTCTCCATCCTCCTATTGTTCCTTGTTGAGGTCTCCATCCTCCTCTTGTTCCTTGTTGAGGTCTCCATCCTCCTCTTGTTCCTCGTTTGAGGTCTCCATCCTCCTCTTGTTCCTCACAAGGTACTGCATTGACTAGCATTTCCTCCATTTTATTTCTCCCATTATAAGTCATCTCATATCCCCTGTGATTGAATCTGATATAATCCATTTTTTGTTCACAGTCCCACTTTGACTGAATGACATTCCCCTGAAGGTGGTTGTTTCTGTATCTCCATCCTCCTCTTGTTCCTCCTTGAGGTCTGCATCCTCTCTCCTCATAAGGCACTGCATTGACCGGCATTTCCTCCATTTTATTTCTCCCATAATAAGGAGATGTATGTTTTCTTCATTCAAATCCAATCTAATCCTTTTGTGCATGGTCCCTGTTGAACTCATTGACATTCTACTGAAGGTGATTATTTATCTGGCCCCATCCTGACCTTATTCTTCATTTAGGTCTCAGTCCTCCCTCCTCACGAGGTACTTCTTCTGCTGACTTTTCTTCTATTTCCTTGCCAGCATAATTAGAAGATGTACATCTCCTTCATTCAAACCCCAAAGAATCCTGCTTTTGTGCAGTTTTTTGGTGAACGAAGAGTATGGGACTACTTGGCACAGAAGAACAAGCTGCTATGTTCCCAGTTGTGCCTGAACCTCGATCAGCTCCACTTTGTTCAATGGGTCTTCCACTATTCCCAATAGGTTTATAACTCACAACGTTCACTTCAATAGGTTTCTTCTCTCGGGGCTCCTCATTCAATTCCCCGACCTCTTTCACTGCATTTGTACCTCCTTTGGCAATTCTGCATTGTCAAACATCACAACAGTCGTTTTCTCAACGAATTTCAATTTATTTTGCTCGGTGGCATCATTATTCTCATTCTCTCGTTCTATCCCATCGATGACATCGCTGTTCTCGTTCTGTCCTTCTATCCCGTCAGACATCGCGGTTCTTGGTCTGTCCTATCCCGGTGATATCGCTGCTCTCGTTCTCTCGTTCTATCCCGTCATTGACATCTTGGTGTGAGTATTCAGGTCCTTCAGAACCTTCAGTCGCTTGGAAGGAGTATTCAGGAGCTTCAGGACCTTCAATGTCATGGTATGAGCATTCAGGACCTTGAGGTGTGAGCATTGCCTCACTCTCCTCATTTGCCTTTTTTACAACACATTCAATTTTGTCGATTTTGTTTTCTTTTTCACTTTTCTTTCCTTCGTTCAATTACTTTGTAGCATCACAATCGTTTCCTTTGTTTTCATTGCTGCAAACATTGTGTCTCCTTTTCTCTCTCTCCGTGCACATGGTAAACTGAATAAACACACATAACAAGGGGAGGTGTATATTGTATCTGTCAGTAACATCATATTAAAACTTCGAATGTACTAGGCATGTCTACCCGTCGCTTGGCTGACGAGTTTAATTAAAAGACAGCAATCCCGCGTCTTCGTCCTCAAACAATGAAATAAGGGCTTTTAAAACAGGTCTGATTGTGATTAAACAACACATAATTTTGTGTTCCAATTAAATCGATTATGATTTTCGGAACCAAAAAAATTGATTATTAGCTTTCAAAAGGTACCATTTTTATTATTTTACGACAGCAGGAAACCTTTATTATGTAGCCTGATGGACACACGGATGGATGCTTCTCCTTTTAGAAATACTGCCGGACCCCGACATTCGTGGGGGATACGTTCCTGAAAAATTCCGCGAATCTCTATTTCAATGGGAAAAAGGAGGATAGGTTCCCAGCAATTTGTGACTCATAAGGGAATATAAAAAAAATCCCGTGAAAAACCACGAATACACCCACGAAAAGCCATGAATACGCGAGGCACAGGGCGGTGAATGTAGAAGCAGGTCAGAAAAAACATGAATACGCCCGTGAAAAACTGCAAATGCGTGAAGCACAGGGCCGTGAATCAGTGTGACCACTCCTTGGCTTTTTTCACAAGATCTTGGCTATTCGTTGTTCACCTTGGCGTCTTGGTTTTCTATAGGTTTTCTTGGCGTATAGGTTTTCTATTATCATCGCTTTTCTGAAACCTTGTGAATTCTTGGCTTTTTTCATTGGCTCACCTTGGCATTTATGAAAATGCGGAGTGGTCACACTGCCGTGAATGTATGTATGTATTTGAATATGTTTGTGTGTAGTTGACTCTAAGGGATTCCAAAAAGTCTAAAGGGGTTGTGGAGGATCTCAGTTCTTCTCTGTCGGAGTTTCAAACCATTTAATAATAACAAACATGCACATGGAGAAAGAGGGATAAACAAGATACAAACAATATTACACATGACGCTCTTCCTGCTGAAATGCACACATCAATGCTCTTTATACTATTTTAACAGGAAAGAAAGGGAAGGTTGGGACATCTGGCAGTAATCAATTACAGGGAGGGCTGGCAGGCATAAGGCAAGAGAACTAATAACTACAACACATGGCCACTTTGGGTGGGAGGTGAAAAAATACACACTTGAAGCAGTTGCAGGGTCAATATCTGGTCAGCTTTGAGGAAAGGGTGATAACAAGGTTATGACGGGAGACAGGGAGAGAGTGGAGGGAAACATGAGCCCAGTACTTTGAATATGCATTCCATTGACAACATAATAATGAGATTCTCCAAGCACCCAGCCTGTTTTCATGCAGTTAACAAGCTAAAGGGTATGTTCCACCATTAGTTAAAAGGAAGTTAAAAACTTAAAATATATCAATACTTAAGCACATCAGAAGTATTGATATGTTTTTAAAATCTTAAAAATTCGAATGAACTCTTTATTTAAAAATTTCCATCTACAGTAATTGTATGTATGTTGGTGTCTATGTGTATGTATGTATGTATTTTGGTATGTACTAGCAGGGTTACCTGGTGTTGCCAGGTGTGGGGAGGGGGGTTGGGGGGAGGAGTGAGCTGAGAATGGGGCAGGAGAGCCGACGGGGTGGGGGTGGGAACTGTGTAGGGGGCAGGAGAGACAGAACACCAGTGGGTAAAGGGGTCTTGAGGGAACACCAATGGGTAAAGGGGTCTTGAGGAAACACCAGTGGGTAAAGGGGTCATAAGGGTCTTCAAGGGTCTTGGGGTCTTCAGTGTCTTTGAGGTCTTAAAGGTCTTATAGGTCATTGGGGTGTTAAAGGGTCTTTGAGGTCTTAAAGCATCTTTGGGGTCTTAGAGTTCTTAAGGGTCTTCAAAATCTTAAGGGTCTTTGGGGTCTTCTGGTTCTAAGGGGTCTTCGGAGGTCTTAAGGGTCTTCAAAAGACTTAATGGTCTTAAAGTGTCTTCGGGATCTTCAAGAGTCTTAGGGATCTTAACCATCTTTGGGATCCAAAGGATCTTTGGGGTATTTGGGGTTTTAAAGTGTCTTAATTGTGTTTGGGGAATTCAATGATCTTAAGGGTCTTCTGGGTCTTTAGGTCTTCAGGGTCTTAAAGGGTTCTTATCACCCAAGCATGTAGAAAATCCCCTCTCAAGCATGTATTCTAATCTCCCAAGCATGTTAAAAAAAACCTATTGTGGTTCTTCGGAGTCTTTAAAGGCTGAGGCTGTGGATGAAACTACATTTAGGACAATCCCCGGGTCGGACTTTGTCTGTGCGCCAAATTTGGTGGTCATCGGCCTTGCGGTCTTTGTAAAAAAAAAGGCGAACAAAGAAACAGACAGACAGACAGACATCTGATGAATCTTATTTCTTATATTTTTTTAGTTAGGTTACAATTGTGTGTTGAGTCTGGCCAGCTGTGCAGTGAGCCAATGGGTGGAAGACACAGCTCGACTATTAAGGTGTGCTGGCATTTGGCCATGTTATACAGTAAATTACGTGATATCTGTTCACCAATGAGATCGCATAAACATGAAAAAGCCAGAAAAGTGATTTTTAAAGGCTCGGCCGCTCGGGTGGTGGAGGAAAATACACTTCGGACAATCCCCGGATCGGACTTGGGCTGTGTGCCAAATTTGGTGGTTGGCGGTCCAGCGGTCCTGACAAGAAATGCGAACAGACAGACAGACACATCCGATGAATCTTATTTATTAGATGTATGCATGCATGTCTGCATATGTGTTATGTATAATTATGTTGTTGTAGTTTGGAGAAGTCCCAAAGAGATCCTCACATAGTTGAAGTAGTTATTTCATAGTTATGTTGTTTGGCTTAACTGTCTAAAGTCCATGTTGATAAATCTGCATTGCGATTGTGTATTTAGAAATCCCAAATTTCATTTTTCGTCATTTCACATTCCTTTCCACAAATCATCTTCTGCATATTTTCCTTACACACGAGCACCTTACCCTTACAGGCACTGAAACCATTTAAAGCCGCTTCATGAATGCCTGTGACAAAATATTACACCAAAACCGGAGGCTCACGAGCTGATTCTCTTCACGAGCACCCAGAGGGCTGCTTTGGACAGGTTTTATGAGCAAGGATCTCACGCCAAGACATAGCTTGAAGGCACCTCCTCCCACAGACGAGGGGAGTGGGTGAAGCGAAACCAGGCGGGATTTGAGGATCTGTAAAAGGCTACGCATAAAAGCCTCTGGAGTAAAAGGGTGTAAAGGAGAGGAGGGTGGTGAAAGACTGAGACAATCGGAGATTGGAAGTTGATTAATCTGGTGGAGGCTCAATTATTTATTAATCGCACAAACACGAATTTTCTCTTGTCCTTCTGTCCTCTCATCCTTCACTCTGTATCCTCTCTGTCATTCATTTTGCTTTGCTCGTTCACGTTCCTTCTTTCACTCTCCTTCACACTTTGTCTTTCATTTCTCATCACACCATTCGTCGTCATTCATTCTTTCCTGTATCTTCTGCTCCGTCTATCTTTCTCCGCCTTTGGCCCTTGTAGACCTTTACTTTTGAGTTTCCACATCCGATAGCTCAATCGCTAGACCCTCGGCCTCATTGGTCAGGACCCGTCACTGAACCTGCCGATCCATCTGGGAGAGTTGCACCGACACCAGACAGACAAGAGGATTTCCAAGGGTGAACACTGCATGCAATCGTCGGGCGCAGCAGCCAGGTGTATCCGATATTCCCGACACATCGCATCGACATACGACTTGCATTTCCCTCCTTCCCTTTCCTCCCTCCCCCTGCACTTTGGGAATAACACAGCTCGCCTGTTTGGGTGAGGTAAATGAAAGGCAGCAACCATGCCTCAGTGTTCTTTCTATCTCCCCCTCTTCCTGTCTACGTTTTCCCAGATGATTGTGTGGTGCATCTGTGCATCCGTAGATAGATAAGACTGTCTCAGGGAAACTTCTGTGCTAGGGGTAAGCTTTTTTGGTGTCTTTGATGTGAATATGTGCCTTGTATATATTTGACTTGTGAATATTGTGCTTGTGAAATATTGTGCTTGTAAATAGGTGCTTTGGACATCGTGATTGTAAATATGTGCCCTGCTTTGGTAAACTGCTTTAAAACCTGCTCAGTTGTCCTTTTCCTTCATTGGTCTGACAGTGAGTATGCACTAAATAGACGGGATGTTGTACCCCAGTGAGTGTAAGACACAGCTCGACTAATTGAGGTCTTAAAGGTTCGCTCCAGTCGGATCGCAGATGTCCACCCATGGTTCGCTCGACCATACTTAATAGACGGGGTGGACGTTGAGAGCGCAGTTCCCCAATTGAGATAACTAGCTCACCAATAGGCAACGAGACATTGGGCATGAGGACCCTGTTAGAAATAATTATCCCAACCGGCATCAGTGGTTGCTTAGCAACCCATTGAGCCGCATAGTTATCCGTGGCTTGCGGATTCAGTGTTGGAGGACAAGCAGCGTGTCCGAGAAACCCCCTCATGTACCCCAGCACACCAACAGCACAGGATAGAGGGATGCAAGAGAAGGCCTCTTGGAGTAAGAGTAGGCGAGGGGAAGAAACATTCAGAGAAAACTTCTGAGTCCAGAAATTGGCTTTTCACATGTGCAGCAAAAAAAAATTAACTTTGCAGTGCAACACGGCAATGATGGGCCAAATGGCCTCCATTTCCTTGTTCACGGTCATACAGGATCGTGCAACCAGACATTAACCACTGTATAGTCTCACAGATAATGATGATGATGAAGTTCCCTTTGTATATTCATTCCAATTATGCAAACGGAAAAAAAAATATTGAAATGCAACAGGTTTGATCCCCGACCGAGCATTGACCATCAAATGCGAAGGTAAACCAAGCTCCCCCTGTCCTCACCAAGTGTGTGTGTGTGTGTGT
>CM068956.1:118933887-118953013 GCA_035128595.1 Eptatretus atami
TGTGTGTGTGTGTGTGTGTGTGTGTGTGTGTGTGTGTGTGTGCCGAGGGCCCTCGAGCCTGTGGGTTGTTCGGTGTTGTATCTGACCGCTATGATGTTGTGTAGAAACAAAGACAGCCCACACCAAGGATCTTTCACTCATCTGCTTTTAATCACGTCTCGTGCTCCACACTCGACAGCCCGCTGACGTCACAATCGGTTCAGCCTCGTCAGTTCCGGCTCATCCTGCATTCATTAATATTCATGCAATTCCCAATACCACAAATGACGAATTAAAGTGGTTCCTAAATCATAGAAAGTACTCCCCGTGTGCTGGTTTGACCCATACTATTGAAGAGTGATGCACCACAAACTTCCTTAACCGGCATTGATAGAGGGTGCTGGTGGAGTCGGCACAACACAGGCTTGGGGCCACATAACAAAATGGCCGGACACTGTTGTGACGACCACGAAGAGGTTACTTTGCATGATTTCAGGCTCTTCAGATACATGAGCATCGGTGAGGATGGGGAGGGGGGAACATTTGAAGTGCAAATCGTAGTGTTACGGATTTGGAAACCTTGTGCACACAGACAGTCAGAGTCCCCGTATTTCAGTTATTTTGATAAGTATGTGTTTATAGTTAGAATCCCTCCTTCTGTCTATTGGGAATTTCGTGTGTGCGCTATGAGCTATTTTTTTAGTCAGGTGTATTACATCCACAACAACAACGCCACCGTCCCGCACTCGACCCGGTCGCCATTGTCCACGTGTTTTTGGCTGAAGGCGTGGGTGGAGCCTCCATCACCTCAGATCGAGGGTCCGCCCCAAGGCAGGGCATGGACGTTTCGTCCAGCGAATGAGCGAAGGGCGAGCATGACACGCACGCCGCAGCCAATCGGGAGGTGACCACGAGTCGTCCGACAACCCTTCGTCCAATCAGGAGGCGAGTGGCGAGGAGAAGAGACCCCTCCCACCTCAGAAGAGTAGAGTGGTTGTCAGGACCAGGGTTCGGGAGAGAGGAGATCGTGGCGATTGCCGAGCGGTCTGTCATCATGGCTGAGTGGTTGTTGACGAGGGCTCTGCAGACGGTCGTGGTCGTGGTTGGAGCGGTCTGCGGTCCTTTGGAGGGCAAGTCTGGTGACTGAGCAGCCAGGGTCGTGGGCCGTGGACTTCGGGTCGTGGGTTGAGTCCCACCGTGGTGGTTCGGGTCGGTGTGACCACACGGGGCGGACAGGTACCCTGGCCCGACTCTACCGACTAAAGACCCACGAGGTCCAGTTTCTTTGGGTGTTGTGTGTGTGTGTGTGTGTGTGTGTGTGTGTGTGTGTGTGTGTGTGTGTGTATCTGTGGGCCCCATCTGTAAGTAGAAATTGTGTAAGTGCTTTCCTTTGCTTGTACATTACATTTCTTTATTCGTGATAACTCTGCTCTTTGTGTGCTTCCCTCCCCGATTATTGTTATAAATAAACCCGTTAAATGTACCAGCTCATTTTCTGTGCTTTCCTCCATTGTCCTAGCATGGTGTGTATTGAGAATTAGTAAGGCCGTTGGGCCGTAAATTGTTAATTTGGTCCGGCGCGGCTTTGGTAACTTCCGCTCGGTTATGCCGGATCCGAGTCGGTGATAGCGACTCGATTCGGTCAAAGTCGGCCGAGGGTGTGGTTTTCCCCGGGAGTTGGACGACGTGGGTATTTAGGTATATTGAAATTAGGCAATTAACCCTCCCCCACGCCGTCAAAATATTGGCGACCACGGTCCGCGAAGGGACCCGTGAACTCTCGGACTTATCCGAGAGTCACGACCTAAATTCCGGGTGCTCGGTGGGAGACGACTCCACTGCTCCACCTAGTGGTCGTTTATCGCCACCGAACTCCGGCCCACAACAGTAGAGCCAATAGTGATTACCGGGCAAGTCCAGCCCCAACAAATCGTTGAGTCGTTCTGTATGAACCTTTTTGCAAGCCGCTCAGCAAGCGGAGCAAGCGATTAAGAGAGGTGCTTCGTTATGTTGGCAAAGAATGACCGCAGTAGTCGGGTTCAAAACAAGACTACAACCAGTGAAATGTTCAGAGACATGCCCTTGTTATGTATACTCATATAGTTATAATAGTATTGAAATGTCCATTTCATACTTTTATTGTTACTTCTACTTTTCATCCCAACTCTTCAAGATCTGCAAGTATGCATGCAAACACCCACTCCCCAAAATGCACAGTGGTAGAGTCCATAGAGAAGCTCGGCAGTGTGCTCCTCCTTCAGTCCTTCTGACTCCCCATTTATTTATCTTTATTTCTCTGTTCCTCGTACTCGTACCACAATAAATGACTTTAGGGAAATTGTCACAAGAGGATCGCGGAAAAACTGAAAACCACAGCCCTCAGAGCATTTGCTGGAATACCACAATAGCATTGTTTCCATGGAGACTGCCATGTTGTTAAGCGGTGCCGAGCGCTCCGTTCGGTTGGTTTGCTTGCTTGAGCGCTTTAAAACAAGCAAGCCGCCAGGCAAGCGATATCATATGTGGCAAGCTGGAGGTGATGAAAAATGGGTTGGTGGGAATCGAAAGTGGGTTTTTGTTTTATTTATTTTTACCAAACGTGGAAAAACGCTCACCGAGAGGTTGTCTAACGTATTATATAACTTTAGGAGAGGTTGTTATGCACTTGTGCTAACGTATTATGAAATTACAATTCTAATCTATCCCCCATTTTACTCCTAGATTATATATATATATATATATATATATTACTATATTTACATATATCTATCTATAATTCCAGCAATCTCTGTGTGTGTCTGTCTGTCTGTCTGTCTGTTTGTCTGCGACCGCGCGTTTCTCGACGACCGCCGGTCCGATCCGATTGAAACTTGCCAGGAATTTGCCGGGGCCCGCAGATGTGCCTTTTCGAGGTTTGATGTCAATCGGACGAGCGGTTCCCAAGTTACGGCCATTTTATTGCTTTTTTCAGTGTTGAAAAGGTGTATATATGGCAGCTGAAGTGTCGTTCCACCTTATCACCTTATCATGCCATTTTTTTTCAGAATAATGATAACAGCATATTAATAATAACTAGCATAACCCGCGCTCTGCGCGACATGTTGGGGTGGGTGTGTTTGAGAAAGGAACTGATGCAGAGTATCAGTAGTAATTTTACTTTATTGCAGTAAGTGGAATACGATTTCACTGTTTCAGAACCATTTTATTTACTTTTTTTGTACCATGCACCTCATATGGTCTTTGAGATAATGTAAGCCGAATATCACGTTACTCGAGCGCAGAACAAAGTCGAAGATAGCGCGACACGAAACACAAACTCGGAAATAATATATAAGATAATAATAATAATAGCACAATAATTGGCAGAACACAATAATAGCACAATAATTGAATAAAAAGAATAACGTGATACAATGACCAATGTCTGTCAACCAATAACGACCTATATATTGTCTGTCAACCAGACAGGACACGGTGCTATGACGTCACGAATGACGTCACAATGCTTCTCTTCGGATTGAAACTTGCCAGGAATATTGCCGGGCCCCGCGGATGTGCCTTTTCGAGGTTTGATATCAATCGGACGAGCGGTTCCCAAGTTACGGCCATTTATCTGTCGACCAATGACAAGACACGGTGCTATGACGTCACGAATGACGTCACAATTAATGTTTATTTATTTATTTTTATTTTCTTTGCACGATTGACGGTCCGATCTGATTGAAACTTGCCAGGAATATTGCTGGGGACCCGCGGATGTGCCTTTTCAAGGTTTGATATTAATCGGATAAGCAGTTCCCAAGTTACGGCCATTTATCTGTCGACCAATAACAAGACACGGTGCTATGACATCACGAATGACGTCACAATTAATATTTATTTATTTATTTATTATTATTATTTTTTTTTGCACGATTGACGGTCCGATCTGATTGAAAACTTGCCAGGAATATTGCTGGGGACCAGCGGATGTGCCTTTTCGAGGTTTGATATTAATCGGACGAGCGGTTCCCAAGTTACGGCCATTTATCTGTCGACCAATATCTGCGAGAGAGGGGGACGGGAGAGGGGGGGATGAGAGAGGGGCGAGCGAGGAGGGGGGAGAGAGGAAGGGCGAGACGAGGGGGAGAGAGGGGGCAAGAGAGGGGGGAGGAGAGGGGTGGGAGTGGGGACGAGAGAGGGGCGAGAGAGAGGGCAAGAGAGAGGGGCGAGAGAGAGGAGGGGAGAGAGGAGGGGCGAGACTAGGGGTGAGAGAGGGGGGAGAAAGAGGGGGGAGAGAGAGGGGAATAGAGGAGGGGTGAGACTAGGGGTGAGAGAGGGGGAGAGGGGGGAGAGGGAGGGGGAAGAGAGAGGGGGCAGAGAGGGGGCGAGAGAGGGGAGGGAGAAGGGGGGAGAGAGGGGAGAGGGGGGTGAAAGAGAGAGGGGGGCGTCCAACATTCAAGAGAGGGGGAGAGAGGAGGGGGCGAGAGAGGGGGGGTGAGAGTGGGGGCGAGAGAGGAGGGGCGAGACTTGGGGGAGCGAGGAGGGGTGAGAGAGAGGGGGCGTCACAATTCTTCTTCATTTGATATGACGTCACAATTGACGTGGGGACTGAGTATGTTTCCCAGGTGTTTCCCAAGTTATGGACATTTATGATACGGTTGGTCGATCTAATTGAAATAATGCCCCAATCCAGTCATCGTTTACGCACCTACGGGCCCGTACTAGTATATATAATAAGGAATAACAAGGAAATCACACGCAGGTGGAGGCCATTCAGCCCATCATGCCTGTGCGAGCACCACACCAACAACCCATCTGCACAAGATCCAAGGAAGAAAATGCAAAAAAAACCTTTTAACTAATGAAATAAATGTGATTGTTTGTTTTGTTTTGTTTGTTTTTTGTAGTTTTTGTATTTTTTTCCCCCTTTTTTTCTCTCTAGGGGAGGGGCATGGGCTTGGTTACAAAACACACTCAACCACACAACCCCCTTGACAAGACCCCCGCCAACAACTCCGTCACATGTACAATCACACATCAATGCTCAAGCTACTTAAAAGTCAACTTCCCCGCACCTCTCTATCTCCATAACTTCCAGGTACCTATCTATATCTATTTAAACGTATCTACTTTTTTTTGCTGCCACTACCTTTCAGGGGCCAATTGCCATGCATTAACTACTCTCTGAGTGAAAGTCCCCTGCCTTGCAAGTGCGTTTAAGGAATTTTGGACTCTGAACTCTGCTTACAGAGTGTTTAGTTAGGACATTAACTTCATTGGCGATATGTTAGATGTACTCCCCTCGGTTAAAAAACCACAGCCCTCGGAACCATTGCTTTGGCGATATCATACGTGGCAAGAGATATCATACGTGGCAAGGGGGTGACGGCCCCCTCCTCCGTTCAGGGAAGGCGTATTTGTAACCGTCACAGAACCGGATAGAAGTTCACGCCCCTGAGGCTGATGATTTGGAGAGCCGTGATCATAGCGGAGGCACGAGGCGCATTGTTTGGAGAGGTGAGAGCGAAATATCTCCTCGTAACCGCCTCCTTTCTGGTGTATAAAGCTCTGTCTCCTTCAGCCGCTCCTCATAGCTGAGTCAAGCTCAGCATGGAATCAATCCAGTCACCCTGCGCTGAGCCCTCTCTATGGCATCAATGTCCTTCCGGAACTGTGGTGACCAAAACTGCACACAATATTCTAGTTGTATCCCTCACTAAATTCCTGTACAATGTTAACACCACCTCTTTTGATTTATAATTGATTCCCCTCAGAATACAACCTAAAACCCTATTTGCTCCACCTATAGCTGCCTGGCACTGTGCTGAATGCTTACCTTCCGTATCTATTACCACCCCCAGATCCTTCTCCTGTGTGACACAAATGTATATTGTTATAAATGGAGATAGATATATATTGTTATGGTTGTGGGGGTAGATGGAGGAATTTAATTGGGAATTTAGGATTGAATGGAGTAGTTTGGTCTGTGGACGTGTAGGAGGCATCTCGATGTAACTAAGTGGGGAACCTGTGAGCTTAAGTGTTACATGTCACCGTACGAGGGGGTGGTGTTGTGTTAATTAGCTAGGGTTTAAGAATAATCTTCCCTAGTATGTAATTGCCCCTCTGTGATTTTTCCATATGTTTTTATATTGCAAGATCTGCAATAAAGGTGGGGAACACGTCCCTAAAAAAAAACTCCGAACAGGCAGAAGCTACGCCTCCAAGGGTGACGGCCGGCGAAGTTCACGCCCCTGAGGCTGATGATTTGGAGAGCCGTGATCATAGCGGAGGCACGAGGTGCATTGTTTGGAGAGGTGAGAGCAGAGGGTGAGCGCATGCCGAGGAGGACGACACGACCCTTGTATTCGTGTTGAGGCGATTTGGCTCGCGTGGTGAAGGAAGATGCTGGCCTTTGGCTCGTGGTTGGGTCGGTGAGGATAATCGACGCACGAAACAGCTACACGTCTGAGCCTTGGTGTTGAGTGCCGCTCACGGAGTGCCTGGCTTACATTTGTCTTGCTACGAGAGAAGTGACGGCGCCATTTGCGCGCGTCTGCACGTGCTGGTGGAAGCGCCTCCATTCCACATTCCACAAAGACCAGCTCTGGGCCAAACTAAGTCCAAGAATACTCAAAAGGAGGGGTTTTCTTTTCATTTTGTGTTCCCTTTGTCTGTATTTGAGTCTGTGTGAGGGGGTGCTTTGACTGCAGGATTTATTTACTTTGTTATTATCATTACCTGTTGAATTATTGTCCTTTGTAAATATTTGTTTTATTTTCATTAAATGTTGTTCATTTTAAGAAACTGTAATTGTTATTTGTAGTGGGGTTCGAGTATAACCCCCCCCCATGCTGTGCTTCCCCATGCCTCCGTCCCTCTACCATTGTGCCCCGCCCTCCCGCATGCGTTATAATCTCCGAGGATCAACGTGTCCGCCTCCTATTAATAAGGAACCGCTCGGCCGTACGGGGGCTGGCAGTGTTAACCGCCCGTCACCACAAGTTGGGTCTGGGGGTTAATCTGGGCCAGCCACCACACCAATATACTGTGTATATATATATATATATATTGTTGCGAATTCGCGCCCGTCGGCGTGCGATCGGCCACGCGACTCGAACGCGACCGCCTCGCCCACCGGACGGACAATTCAGTCGTGACCTCCCGGCTAACGCCGGGATCCAGTCACGGGTGGGCCTTTCGACCTCACCACAATCGTGCCAATCGGCCACCCGCGTAGGATAGGGTTGTTCGCCAAATTCGACCTACCTAAGTACCCACGCGGATGGTAAACCGGGCGATCGTACCTCGCCGCAGGTCGACTCCGGAACACGAGCCGCTTGGGCGGGCCGTTCCGTACTATCGGGATAACCGAGCGGTGTTATCGTCGACCTCGACGGTTCAGATTATTTACCGGCGTTTTGCACCCACTACGACCTTTACGTGAAGCAGGATGGAGGTTCAATTAAAGAAAAGACGAAGCGAAACGGGAAAACAGTTCACACAATGCACATTTATTCCGTGGCACACGGAGCACACCTATAGCACGTATTTACAGCCACAATTAATGATTGCACATATATCACACACGAACAAAAGAAATGCACATATAAAAGGAGTTAAACCGCTACACGACACACGGACCACTTATACAGTTACTACCTTACAGACACGGCGCCACAACACGCATTCACACCGAAGCAAAGAAAAGACCCCTCAAAGGCAAGGGAGTCAGACGGGCCGTGGGCCTAATGCGCGTGGGACTGGATGAGCGGCCAGGCCCACGAGACCGAAGGGTCCTACCCGCGCCCTCGTGGCGAGCCGCAGAATGTCGCTGCACGGCGGTTCCGTGGCACCTGCTGGTGTGAGTGGGAACGGGCCCTTGTCGCACTCTCTCAGCGCGGGGGAAAAAGGGGGAATTGTTGATGCTCTGGGGAGGGAGTATGGCTGGCTTGCTTGGATCCCGCGACGCGAGCCTCCAGGTCCACCTCAGCCGTTCGCCTCCGCAGCCGTCTGCCCCACCGATCTCGCTCACCGATCTGCTGCTCCAGACACTCCTCCACGATACTCTCCACCGATCTGCTGCTCCACCGACACTCCTCTCGATACTGACTTCGCCCACGATACTCTCCACCGATCTGCTCGAGCTCCTCACTGAGCTCGCTTTTTATCGGCTTCGGAACCCACCATATGCAAATTCTCGGATCCAAAACGACCTCAGGGGCGGAGCCACGCTCGCCGATTGGACGAAGAAAAAGGGGGCGTGTATCATTCCTGATCCTCAAATTTGCATATGCCGATTTTCGTCAGGCGCGTCTGGAGGCGGGGCCAAGCGCCCCGCGCTCTGATTGGGTGGATCAGATGTGGGCGTGCATCATTCCTGATCCGAATTCTCCTCAGAAAACCCCGCCATCTGCACTCGGCGTCTCGCGTGTCTCGCTGAAGACAGCTCGACGCTCGGCGTCCACAGGTGGCGCGGGAATGGCCGTAGGAGAAGGTGGTGGAGGGTTTTCGGCGGTGTCCGATGGCCATGGTGCTGTTTGGAATGGCGGTGATGTGAGGTTTGCGGTAGCGAGTGGTGAAGGTAGGTTTTTGCTGCTGGCGTTGTTGTTGTTGTTGTTGTCAAAACAAAGGTAGAACAGAAAAACGCCTAACTCAAAGGATCGCAGCCCGAATGAATCACATTAATTCCTCTATACAATGGGTTTGGGCTAACTACACATGTACTTAAGAAATATATCTCACCTACGGGACCTTTATGGTGTTTGCGAATTTCCAGAGCCGTAACACTACCCTCCCCTTTTTACAGACTCGTCCCGAGTCGTCAAATTATCGTGTGCCATCATGTGTAGTTCTCCCTAGTACGTTTTACCTACGGATCCCTGAGTGCGACATTCATGGTATTCGTGTCCCAAAATAAATAACTGAGGGCTGAGTAACTAACTAAACAAACTCACTCATACAGACGACTTAAATAAAATTGCCGGCGCTAACACATACATGCCGGGGCGCACTCATATTTACAATACAACTTAACACCTTAACTTACAAATTTTACACTAAACCATGGCCCAGGATCAATGGACTCTGCAGGAAAAAGAAGAGTCAAAAGGAAACCGGTGCACGGGCCGCCACTGCAGGCCCGTGTTGCAGCTGCCAACAGGACAGTTCCTGCAGCTTGCAAACTGTTGCTTGCGGATCCTGGCGCGCATGGAAATGAACAAGGGGGGGCAAAGCAAATTTGAGGGGCTGGTGAACAGGGGCAGTGGGCATGAATGGCAAAGGTAAAGGCAACATAGCCTGCAGAAAAGGCCGTTGCAGGCAAACACAGCCGGCAGACGAACTGGCCGGCACAGGCCTTGCAGTAAAAACAGCCGTCGACGATCCGGCCGGCACAGGCCTTGCAGAAAAACACAGCAGACGATCCGGCCGGCACAGGCCTTGCAGAAAACAACCAGCCGACGAAGTTGGCCGCACAGCCCGCAGCACAGCCGCAGACGATGAAGTTGGCCAGCCTTTGCCTTGCAGTGGAGGTTGGTGGAGGGAGTGCGGTGGTGTTGGCCACACAGAAGGTGGACTCGGACCTACCCTACCTGTCTCCCTCCCACCTATCGCCTTTGCCTGTCACTGTACCTACCACTCCCTTAATTTGCAAAACCCAATTTAGCCCCCAACTTATTTATTTTTTTTTTTGTTGTTTTTATTTACCCTCTTCCCCACTATAAATCGTCCCCTAACCCCTTTATCGTCCTTGTTCGGCTACCTATTCTGTCACCTAGCTTCTCCCCACCCCTACGTTCCCTTCCGGAGGGAATAAGGGAGAGCTAGCGTCCTGTGTCGAGGCCCAACGAAGCCTCAAGATGGCCAGATCTCAGCGATCTAACCCAAAGTGGTCCAGCGGCCCAAAACGAGAGCGAAGGGATGGATGGTGCGGAGGGGTACACTTCCTATCTACCCTAACCGTTAACCTTTAAACTACCCGGGGCTTTCAACAAGCGCCTCTCGCTTAATCTATTGGTTCTAAAAACCAGATTCCCGTCGCCTGTGTTGGTGTCCACAATCATTCGGGCTCGCCCTCATTTTCCCTCGTGACCTTGCACGGTTTCGTGGCTGGGACGCGTGGCTCCTTTGGCAGGCACGACCCTCTGCCGAATCTCCAACAATGGCACCCCGGGCACTACACTGCCTCCGAGCCTACCAGCTCCCTAAACACCGGGAGTGCCCCATGGCAACTCCCTGAAACGCACACGTGGCAGGCTGGCGCCCCGGGCCCCTTTCCGAGGGTCACCGTGCCCACGACACTGCCCACGCGGCAACGGCGCTCCGGGCCCCGCCACAAGCGGGCGCACCCGTGCCCACTACGCTAACCGGCCCCCATGGCCCTTGGCCTACCACGGCCGACTAGCCCGGTGCCCGGGTACCCACTCAGCGATACTCACCGTTCGCAGCCACGCTCCCAGCCCGTCAACAGGGCTCCTGCACCCCTCCAAACAGGTTTCGAGCCTACACTCCACCAACAGCAAAACGACCCATTTTGTCAATTTAACTAACCCACTAACTCACTCTACACTGACCCCGGGGTCCTTGGCGGGAGTCACTCCTCCCCCAATCACTCATCGCACCATGGATTCCACGTTCGCTCCACACACACAACCCGCTGGCCTCACTCACTCAACGTTTCCACACAACTCACCAACACTTCAACACACACACCGCTGAACTCTGCCATCCTTCTCACTAAATCCCCTACCTAACTCGTGCTCCCACGTCGTCCCTTAACTAATAGCACGTTCCATTTAACCCTACGTAGCTAAGCTACGTCCCCTCTACACATCCAACAGTCTGTCACTGTCTCCAAAATGTCATTTCCCATCCTAAAGCTCACTACAATCCCTCTAACTAATCCATTCCACGGGCCCATGAGGACTTACCCTGCCCCATGGAGCCGGTCTAACTAACACTAACCCTTCCCCTGACTAGTGCCATCCTGTGCCCAGGTAAGGGGGTCTTTCACCCCTTGCCCAGGGAATCCTGTTCACCCGAAAGCGAGGCTTGCTTCCGTTATTTTGTATTTCCAATTATGCGCAGCACCAGCGCGGCAACTCGCAGCTCGCGCACTTTTGCACCTTGCCCGTGACGTCATGCAGCTGCACATGTACCTCGTCCCTCTTGGACGGTACCATCCGGCAGGGATTCACCCTCCTGCCGTATTCCAACCCACGTGCAGCCATGACGTCACCCTGCGCACCCCCAAAAACAACCCTCGCACTCCGAGGGGCTCCCCACGCGAACACATGTGCTCTGCCCGTTGGAGCTAAACACAAGCTCGCGTGGAGAACCCGTCCGTCCAAATCCATAATCCTGCCTAGACTTTGTCGTCCGCGGGATCGGCAAATCCACCGCTGGCGTTTCCGGACCGGGCTTCACTCCCGCAAGCGAGCACGTGGGGGTCTCGTGCGTTGCACAGCACGGACCTCGCGCTCGCTGCTGGGTGAACCCGGCGCGGTCCCGAAGCAACTACGGCCGCTACCCGGCTTTTGTCCCTCTGTCGCCGTCGTCTCCGTTCCACCCACGCACCCTGCGTGTCACGACGCACAGACTCCACTCCATCACACTCACATTCAACCGGGAGACGCGGCTGCATGCTCACGCATGCCGACCGACATCTCCTCACATAAGAGACTCACACACACGGTCTCCCTCACACGACCCTCTCTCACTCACACCCAAACTTCCACTTGCACAGGGGGTCTCACTCACACATGCGTGCTGGAAAGCACGCATCTCCGCACACTCGCAAACACACACCCCTGCACAACCACACTGGGATTCGTGTCCCACAAGGGTTCCCGGGCCTCTATACCCCCAAGCTGCACGTGCACCTATCCACAGCACTCGTCCCTTCAACTCCGCTTGGCACGACCGAACCACCTGGTCGTGATTCGCCTCAAGGGGGCATACTCCCTCCCCTCGTTCTGGAGGCGCCATCCAGCTGCTCACACCGGGTCCCTACCCAGTCCGCGAAGCTCACCCCCATTACCTCCACCTACTTCTGTGTGTGTGTGTTCTGTTCCTTTAACCCCGTCATTATCATGCAGTTCTCCTCTCTATTTTCTCTATCTCCTGGTCTCTATACATCTATTAGTTTCTGTTTCTTTCTGGAGTTTTTCCATCTCTCTGGATTTCAATTTTACTCTCTCCTTCAGTTCATTAATTTCAAACTCGTATAGTTTTTGTTTTCTCTCCCACTCTTCCTCATGCTCCTCATTTCCAATCTCATCGTTTCTCTCAATTGGCTCATTTCCTTCCTGGTTTCATTCGCTGTTCTCTCATTACCCTTCCTTGCTTCCTCTCCTGTCCTTCCTTCTCCAGTTTCAAGGTTTGCTTCATTTGGTTAATCTCCTTTTTGTGTTTATTTGCTGCTTGTCTCATTACTCTTCCTTGTTTCTTCTCGTGTCCTTCCTTCTCCAGTTTCATGGTTTGCTTCATTTGGTTAATCTCTTTTCTTGTGTTTCATTTGCTGCTGTCTCATTCCCTTCCTTGTTTCTTCTCGTGTCCTTCCTTCTGCAGTTTCATGGTTTCTTCATGTGGTTAATTTCCCTTTTGTGTTTCATTCGCTGTTCTTTGTCTACCTCTTCGCACTCCCCAGCCTTGCCTTTCTTTCAATTGTCAACCTCGGCTTCATGTTCTTTTTGTTTTCTATCCCATTGTTCCTCTCGTTCTTCCCTCTCCAATCTTGTTGTGTCCTTCAATCTCCTCATTTCTCCTCTGCTTCATTCGTTGCTCCTTCAACTTCTCCTCGTATTCCAACTTATTTTTTTCCTTTTGTCGTTCAGTTTCAAATTCATACTCTTTTCAGTTTTCTATTCCACTGTCTTTCTTGTTCCTCGTTCTGCAATCTCGTTATTTCTTTTCAACTGACAGATTTCTTTCTCCTGTCTCATTCCTTGTTCTTCGTATTTCCTATTCACTGTCTTTTTGTTCCTCATTCTGTAATCTCGTTATTTCTTCAACTGACTGACTTCGTCTCCTGTCGTCCTTGTTCTTCAGGACTCTTTCTTGTTCCTCATTTGCAATCTCGTGGTTTCCTTCCTTGATCGATTTTCCTTCTTCTGTCTCATTCGTTCTTCATCATTACTCTTTCTTGCATTCATTCCCCAATCTGGCCTTTGCTTCCAGCTGTTCGTCTGTACAGCGTGGTTCCTTAACGTTTCATTCTCCGTTCTCGTTCTTTCCTCTCTCACATCCTCAGCTCGTTTTGTAACTCAGAAGCTTTCTTTTCCAATTCCTTTCTCATCTCCGACACTCCAACTTTGCTTTGGCTTCTAATTGTTCAATCTGCTCAGTGTGGCTCCTTAACGTTTCATTCTCTGTTCTCTTCCTTTCCTCTTTTAACATCTTCAGTTCGTCTTGTAATTCCGTCTCTTGTTCTGGTGTTTCCTGTAACTCAGTTTTCTTCTCCAATTCTTTTCTCATCTCCGCACACTCCGACCTTGCTTTGGCTTCTAACTGTTCTTCCATTCTTGCCTTGTGTTTGTCTATCAGTCTTCCCAGTTCCTGTCTCCGTTTTTACCTCCCGTCCCAGCTTATCAACTCTCTTCGTCATGTCTTGAAGTCTTTTTCCACACGCCACTATTTTTATTTCGCTTCGTGCACGACTTCGTCACCCCAATTAATTTTTCCTCTCGGTTACAGTCACTTTTTCCGTCACCTCCACACTTCTCGCCCAACACGTCTCCCGAATTATTTTTTCCTCACCGCCTTCCACCGCGGGCCTGACAAACCGTTGCACCCCTCCCAAGCTCGTTCGCTCCACACGTGGCGTCGCCATACGCACATTCGCTGTTGTTGCTTCATGCCCGCGCTGAGGCTCCGGCCCATTTGCTGCGTTTCACCCCGATTTCTTTTATTTTCTTCTTTCATTCGTTTTTGTTTGTTTCCATTTTGAGTGCGTTTCCATCCATTTTTTTTCGTTCAATTCGTTATTCATTCCTTCCATTTTGAGTGGCGTTTCCATCCATTTTTTCGTTCATCCATCCATTTTGCCGTTCATTTCGTTTGTGTTTGTTTCCATCTGCTTGTTTCACTCTTTTATTTCGTTTTCATTTCGTTTTTTCATTCATCCATTTTTGTTATCCATTTTTCTCATCAATCCTTCAAACATTTCCATCGTCGATCCGTGGGCGATTCGCACGTGGGGGGCGTTCTCCGCCACCCCAGCCACTGCGCCCATTCGAGCTCTGGGCTCGTCCTGGGGGGGAAATTGTTCCTGCAACACCAATGTCCTGCATGGGGATTCCATCCTGGCATGGATTCTACATCACTACACATAAACATTCCTATTACCCCGCTCCGCTCGCCTTGAGACGCCATCTTATTCCACGTAAGGGGTTAATTAATCGGCTCGTAATTTAGAGGGAATCGGGGGTCGCTCCCCTCACCCCTGGGACGATTCCCTGTGAATTTAGCTTGGAGACGGGAGGGATTTGAATCCACTCCTGTTACACCAGTGTTGCGAATTCGCGCCCGTCGGCGTGCGATCGGCCACAGCGACTCGAACCGCGACGCGCCTCGCCACCGGACGGACAATTCAGTCGTGACCCTCCGGCTAACGCCGGGATCCAGTCACGGGTGGGCCTTTCGACTCACCACAATCGTGCCAATCGGCCACCCGCGTAGGATAGGGTTGTTCGCCAAATTCGACTACCTAAGTACGCACCGCGGATGGTAAACGCGGGCGATCGTACCTCGCCGCAGGTCGACTCCGACACGAGCCGCTTGGGCGGGCCGTTCCGTACTATCGGGATAACGAGGCGTGTTTATCGTCGACCTCGACGGTTCAATTATTTACGCGGCGTTTTGACCACTACGAACCTTTACGTGAAGCAGGAATGGGGTTCAATTAAAGGAAAAGACGAAGCGAAACGGGAAAAACAGTTCACACAATGCACATTATTCGTGGCACACGGATCACACCTATAGCACGTATTTACAGCCACAATTAATGATGCACATATATCACACAGAACAAAGAAATGCACATATAAAGGAGTTTAAAAACCGACTACACGACACACGGACCACTTTATACAGTTTACTACTTCAAGACACGGCGCCACAACACGCATTCACACCGAAGGCAAAGAAAAGACCCCCTCAAAGGCAAGGGAGTCAGACTGGGCCCGTGGCTAATGCGCGTGGGACCTGGATGAGCGGCCAAGGCCCACGAGACCGAAGGGTCTACCGCGCCCTCGTGGCGAGCCGCAGAATGTCGCTGCACGGCGGTTCCGTGGGCACCTGCTTGGTGTGAGTGGGAACGGGGCCCCTTGTCGCACTCTCTCAGCGCGGGGGAAAAGGGGGAATTGTTGATGCTCTGGGGAGGGAGTATGGCTGGCTTGCTTGGATCCGCGACGCGAGCCTCCAGGTCCACCTCAGCCGTTCGCTCTCCGCAGCCGTCTGCCCACCGATCTGCGCCTCACCGATCTGCTGCTCCCCGACATCCTCCACGATACTCTCCACCGATCTGCTGCTCCACCGACACTCCTCTCGATACTGACTTCGCCCACGATACTCTCCACCGATCTGCTCGAGCTCCCTCACTGAGCTCGCCTTTTTATCGGCTTCGGGAACCCACCATATGCAAATTCTCGGATCCAAAGACCCTCAGGGCGGAGCGCAGCTCGCCGATTGGACGAAGAAAAAGGGGCGTGTATCATTCCTGATCCTCAAATTTGCATATGCGATTTTCGTCAGGCGCGTCTGAGGCGGGGCAACCGCCCGCGCTTCCTGATTGGTGGATCAGATGTGGGCGTGCATCATTCCTGATCCGAATTCTCCTCAGAAACCCCGCCATCTGCACTCGCGTCTCGCGTGTCTGCGCTGAGACAGCTCGACGCTCGGCGTCCACAGGTGGCGCGGGAATGGCCGTAGGAGAAAGGTGGTGGAGGGTTTTCGGCGGTGTCGATGGCCATGGTGCTGTTTGGAATGGCGGTGATGTGAGGTTTGCGGTAGCGAGTGGTGAAGGTAGGTTTTTGCTGCTGCGTTGTTGTTGTGTTGTTTGTCAAAACAAAGGTAGAACAGAAAAACGCCTAACTCAAAGGTCGCAGCCGAATGAATCACTTAATTCCCTCTATACAATGGGTTTGGGCTAACTACACATGTACTTAAGAAATATATCTCACCTACGGGACTTTATGGTGTTGCGATTTTCCAGAGCCGTACAATATATATATATATATATATATATATATATTATATATATTATATTGCTAGGAAGGTACTTGTGTGACATCTGGACAGAGGAAGGAAGATAAGGAGACTTGGTGGTGGAACGAGGAAGTAAGGAAGTATCAGGAAGAAGGGGTTGGCGAAAAGGAAGTGGGATAGTCAGAGAGATGAAGAAAGTAGGCAGGAGTACAAGGAGTGGCGGCGAAAGGCAAAAAAGAGAGGTGGCAAAGGCCAAGGAAAAGGCATATGATGAGCTGTATGAGAAGTTGGATACAAAAGAAGGGGAAAAGGATTTTATACCGATTGGCAAGACAGAGGGACCGAGCTGGGAAGGATGTGCTGCAGGTTCGGGTGATAAAGGACGCAAATGGGAATGTGCTGACGAGCGAGGAGAGTGTGTTGAGAAGGTGGATGGAGTACTTTGAGGAGCTGAGAATGAAGAAAATGAGAGAGAGAGAAGGTTGGAAGGGTGGAGATAGTGAATCTGGAAGTGGGGTGGATCAGTAAGGATGAAGTGAGGACTGCTATGAAGAGATGAAAGTGGAAAGGCGGTTGGCCCAGATGGTATACCAGTGGAGGCATGGAAGTGCTTAGGAGAGATGGCAGTGGGGTTTTAACAGATTGTTTAATAAAATCTTGGAAAGTGAGAGGATGCCGGAGGAGTGGAGATTAAGTGTACTGGTTCCGATTTTCAAGAATAAGGGTGATGTCAGAGCTGTGGAAATTACAGAGGGATAAAGTTGTTAAGCCACACCATGAAGGTGTGGGAAAGAGTAGTGGAAGCTAGGTTGAGAGGAGAGGTGACGATCTGTGAGCAGCAATATGGGTTTATGCCAGGAAAGAGCACCACTGATGCAATGTTTGCTTTGAGAATGTTGATGGAGAAGTATAGGGAAGGCCAGAAGGAGTTACATTGTGTGTTTGTGGATTTAGAGAAGCTTATGATAGGGTGCCAGAGAGGAGTTGTGGCATTGTATGAGGAAGTCGGAGTGGTGGAGAAGTATGTGAGGATCGTGCAGGATATGTATGAGGACAGTGTGACAGCGGTGAGGTGTGCGGTAGTAATGAGGACCGTTTAAGGTAAAAGTGGGATTGCACCAAGGATCGACTCTGAGCCCTTTCCTGTTTGCAATGGTGATGGACAGGTTGACGGACGAGATCAGACTGGAGTCTCCATGGACTATGATGTTCGCGGATGACAACATGATCTGTAGGGAGAGTAGGGAGCAGGCTGAGGCGAGCCTCGAGAGGTGGAGGTACGCACTGGAGAGAAGGGGAATGATAGTCAGTCGGAGTAAGACGGAGTACATGTGCGTAAATGAGAGGGAGGGTGGTGTATGGTGCGGTTGCAAGGAGGTGAGGTGGGGAGGTGGATGGTTTTAAATACTTGGGATCAACTGTCCAAAGTAACGGAGAGTGTGGGAGAGAAGTGAAAAAGAGAGTGCAGGCAGGTGGAGTGGTTGAGAAGAGTTGCAGGAGTGATTTGTGACAGAAGGGTAGCTGCAAGAGTGAAGGGAAAGTATATAAGACGGTAGTGAGACCAGCTATGTTGTATGGTTTGGAGGCGGTGGCACTAACAAAAAGACAGGAAGCGGAGCTGGAGGTGGCAGAGTTAAAGATGCTGCGATTCTCGTTGGGAGTGAGAGGATGGATAGGATAAGAAATGAGTATATTAGAGGGCAAGCGCAGGTAGGACGTTTGGAGACAAAGTGAGAGAGGCGAGATTGAGATGGTTTGGACTGTGCACAGGAGGGAAGCGAGTATATCGGGAGAAGGATGTTGAAGATGGAGCCGCCAGGCAGGAGGAGAAGAGGAAGGCCAAAGAAGAGGTTCATGGATACGGTGAGGGCGGACATGCGGGTGGTTGGAGTGTCAATGGAAGATGTGGAGGATAGAGCGAAATGGAGACGGTTGATCCGCTGTGGCGACCCCTAACGGGAGCTAGCCGAAAGAAGAAGAAGATATATAATATTATATATATATAACAGATGTTTGTACTACAGAACTTTAATATGGACAAACAAACAGACATAATAGTGACCGAGCTTTTCGTGCTGCATCTTCAGGGTAAAAATTGCAGCAAGTTAAGGAGGAATGAAGGCGTGTGCTTTTACACAGGTCTCAATAAGGTAGAGCTGATTGGTTCAACCGTAATGACGTCACAGTTAATCCGAACGCCCATTGGTCGGCTCATCTCTTCACCTCGAGCTCCCATTGGCTGGAGCAGAGTTCGTTGATGATTGACATTTGCAACCACATCCTGGAGAGAGGGGGTGGGTTTCCCCTAAGGTCCATTCACCATTTGTTACTGTACTTCCCTTGATCTTTCCATGCTGAAAGAGACACAGAGATCATACAAATTCCTTTTGACAACATAGTATTGGATCGGTGGTAAGGATGAAGGTTGCTTCCAACATACGTAATGAAACGAGCTCCGACCTCGGCTCAATATCCTGAACATATCTGCATTGTACTGGTCTGCACAGATCGGTTGGCAACCAGGTGTAGGCAATGACAGATGAAGCAGGTACAGTGGCTGGTGGTTGCTGGATATTTCTACATGCCGCACTGGTTGAGTTCTAACCCTCACAATTTTCTTCGAATCGCCAAGGGGACGTGTTGTTTGATCCGATCGGCCAATCTTAGTGTTGTGCGGCCCACATACCGAGCTTCACATCGGCACTTAAAGTCATAAATAACATTGCTGGTTTGTGTGGTGGGTAGCACATCCTTGTTGTGAATGTGAATGGCAGCATTCCTCCTCAATCCTTGTACTGCCAAGAGAACATCACGTTGCATGTGAAAATCCGTGACGTCATTCGGGATTCCACAGTACGCATGCACGAGGTCCGATAGTCTCGCCCTCACTGCCTGGTCTGCTTCGTTTGACACAGCCTGATGTGTTGATAGTTGAGCATACAGGAGTTCAAACTCGGCA
>CM068956.1:118956872-118979597 GCA_035128595.1 Eptatretus atami
GATAGCTCCCTTTCCCTTGTTTAATGGGTAATTAAATGTTCATGCGCTGCAGAGTTATTTTGATAGTTAGAATTTTTATAACAACAATAACCACAACACGCCTTCACCTCGCTTCCTCACACCGACGCCATTGCCTACGTGCGTGTCAGCACGTACGTGGGCAGAGAGAGATTGCGATCCGAGTCGGTGATAGCGATCCGATTCGGTAAAGTCGGCCGAGGGTGTGGTTTTCCACCGGGAGTTGGGACGACGTGGGTATTTAGGTATATTGAAATTAGGCAATTAACGCGCTCCCGCAGCCGTCAAAATATTTGGCGACCAAAGGTCGCCGAAGGGCCCGTGAACTCTCGGACTTATCCGAGAGCTCACGACTAAATTCCGGGTGCTCGGTGGGAGAGCTGACTCCACTGCTCCCGCTAGTGGTCGTCTTATTCGCACCGCGAACTCCGGCCCACAACAGTAGAGCAATAGTGATTACCGGCAAGTCCAGCCCCAACAAATCGTTTGGAGTGTCGTTCTGTAGTGACCTTTTTTGCAGCGGTCAGCCAGCGGAGCAAGCGATTAAGAGAGGTGCTCGTTATGTTTGGCAAAGAATGACGAGTAGTCGGGTTCAAAACAAACTAAACCAGTGAAATGTTCAGAGACATGCCTTGTTATGTTATACTCATATAGTTATAAAATAGTATTGAAATGTAGCATTTTCATACTTTTAATTGTTACTGTTTACTTTTCATCCCAACTCTTCAAGATCTGCAAGTATGCATGCAAAAACACCACTCTCCGAAAATGCCACAGTGGTAGAGTCCATAGAGAAGCTCGGCAGTGGTGCTCCTCCTTCAGTCCTTCTGACTCGCCGCATTTATTTATCTTTATTTCTCTGTTCCTCGTACTCGTAGCACATAACAATGACTTTAGGGAAATTGTCACAAGAGGATCGCGGAAAAACTGAAAACACAGCGGCGCTCAGAGCAATTTGCTGGAATAACGACAATAGCATTGTTTCCATGGAGACTGCGATGTTGTTAGCGGTGCGAGCGCTCCGTTCGGTTGGTTTGCTTGCTTGAGCGCTTTAAAACAAGCAAGCCGCCAGGCAAGCGATATCATAATGTGGGAAAGCTGGCGGTGATGAAAATGGGTTGTGGGAATGAAAGTGGGTTTTTTTGTTTTATTTATTTTACCAAACGTGGAAAAACGCTCAACCGAGAGGTTGGTCTAAACCGTTTTTATATAACTTTAGGAGAGGTTTGTTATGCACTTGTGCTAACGTTTATGAATACAATTTCTTTAATCTAATCCCCATTTTTACTCCTAGATTATATATTATAATATATATATACTATATTATATATACATATAACCGTATCATATAAATATATATATATATATTACTATATTTTACTATATCTATCTATAATTCCCAGCAATTCTGTCTCGTGTGTGTCTGTTGTCTTGTCTGTCTGTTTTGTCTGCGACCTGCGGCTGTTTCTCGACGACCGCCGGTCGATCAGATTGAAACTTGCCAGGAATCTTGCCGGGGCCCGCAGATGTGGCCTTTTTCGAGGTTTGATGTCAAATCGGACGACGGTTCCCAGTTACGGCCATTTTTATTGCTTTTTTCAGTGTTGAAAAGGTGTATATAGGCAGCTGAAGTGTCGTTCCACTTATCACCTTATATGGCCATTTTTTTTTCAGAATAATGATACAGCATATTAATAATAACTAGCATAACCCGCGCTCTTGCGCGACATGTTGGGGTTGGGTGTGTTTGAAGAAAGGAACTGATGGCAGAGTATCAGTAGTAATTTTTACTTTATTGCAGTAAGTGGAATACGCGATTTCACTGTTTCAGAACCATTTTATTTACTTTTTTTTGTAACCATTGCACCTCATATGGTCTTTGAGTATGTAGCGAATATGCACGTTACCTTCGATGGCGCAGAACAAAGTCGACAGATAGCGACATCGAAACGACAAACTCGGAAATAATAATATAAGATAATAATAATAAATAGCACAATAATTGGCAGAACACAATAATAGCCCAATAATTGAATAAAAAGAATAACGTGATACATGGACCAATGTCTGTCAACGCAATAACGACCTATATATTGTTGTCACTCAGACAGGGACACGGTGCTATGACGTCACGAATGAACGTCACATGCTTCTCTTCGGATTGAAACTTGCCAGGAAATTAGTTGCCGGGCCCCGCGGTTTATGTGCCTTTTCGAGGTTTGATATCAATGCGGACGAGCGGTTCCGCAAGTTACGGCCATTTTATCTGTCGACCAATGACAAGACACGGTGCTATGACCGTCACAGAAATGACGTCACAATTAATGTTTATTTATTTTTTTTAATTTTCTTTGCACGATTGACGTCCGATCTGATTGAAACTTGCAGGAATACTTGCTGGGACCCGCGGATGGTGCCTTTTCAGGTTTGATATTAATCGGATAAGGCAAGTTCCCAAGTTACGGCCCTTTATGCTGTCGACCAATAAAAGACACGGTGCTATGACATCAACGAATACGTCACAATTAATATTTATTTATTTATTTATGTATTATTATTTTTTTTTGCACGATTGACGGTCCGATTCTGATTGAGAAACTTGCAGGAATATTGCTGGGTGACGCAGGCGGATGTGCCTTTTTCGAGGTTTGATATTATCGGACGACGCGGTTCCCAAGTTACGGCCATTTATCTGTCGACCAATTATCTGCGAGAGAGGGGGACGGGAGAGGGGGGGGATTGAGAGAGGGGGCGAGCGAGGAGGGGGGAGAGAGGAAGGGCGAGATCGAGGGGGAAGAGAGGGGGGCAAGAGAGGGGGGAGGAGAGCGATAGGTGGGAGTGGGGAACGAGAGAGGGCGAGAGGAGGACGGGCAAGACGAGAGGGGCGAGAGAGAGGATGGGGAGAGAGGAGGGGCGAGACTAGGGGTGAGATGAGGGGGGGAGAAAGAGGGGGGGAGAAAGAAGAAGGGGAAATAGATGGAGGGGTGAGACTAGGGGTGAAGAGAGGGGGAGAGGGGGGATGAGGGAGGGGGAAGAGAGAGGGGGCAGAGAGGGGGCGAGAGAGGGGAGGGAGAAGGGGGGAGAGAGGGAGAAGAGGGGGGTGAAAGAGAGAAGGGGGGGCGTCCAACATTCAAGAGCAGGGGGAGAGAGGAGGGGGCGAGAGAGGGGGTGGTGAGAGTGGGGCGAGAGAGGAGGTGGCGAGACTGTTGGGGGAGCGAGGAGGGGTGAGAGGAGAGGGGGCGTCACAATTCTTGCTTCATTTATATGACGTCAGCAATGACGATGGGTGGACGTGAAGTATGTGTTCCCAGGTGTTTCCCAACGTTATGGACATTTTTATGATACGGTTTGGGTCGATCTAATTGAAATATATGGCCGCCAATCCAGTCATCCGTTTCTACGCACCTACGGGCCCGTAACTAGTATATATAATAAGGAATAACCAAGGATAATCACACGCAGGGAGTTTGGTGGAAGGCCATTCAGCCATCATGCTCTGTTGCGAGCACCCACACAACCCATCTGCCAACAAGATCCAAGGAAGAAAATGCAAAAAAAACGCTTTTAACTAATTGAAAATAAATGTGATTGTTTGTTTTGTTTTGTTTGTTTTTTGTAGTTTTTTTGTTATTTTTTTCCCCCTTTTTTTCTCCTAGGGGAGGGGGCATGGGCTTGGTTAAAAACCCTCAACCACACAACCCCTGACAAGACCCCGCACAAGCTCCGTCCACATGTACCACATCAGCACAGTCAATGCTCAAGCTACTTAAAAGCACTTCCCCCGCACCTCTCTATCTCCATAACTTCGCAGGTACCTATCTATATCCTCATTTAACGTATCTACTTTTTTTTGTGCCACACCGTTTCAGGGGCCAATTGCCATGCATTACTACTCTCTGAGTGGAAAGTCCCCTGGCCTTGCAAAGTGCGATTTAAGGGAAATTTTGGCTCTGAACTCTGCTTACAGAGTGTTTTAGTTAGGACATTAACTTCATTGGCGATATGTTTAGATGTACTGCCGCCGCGGTTAAAAAACACAGCCCTCGAAACCATTGCTTTGGGCGATATTCATACGTGGCAAGAGTATCTATACGTGGCTAAGGGGGTGACGGCCCCTCCTTCCGTTCAGGGGAAGGCGTATTTGTAACCGCACAGAACCGGATAGAAGTATTCACGGCCTGAGGCTGATGATTTGGGAGAGCCGTGATCAATAAGCGGAGGCACGAGGCGCATTGTTGGAGAGGTGAGAGCGAAATATCTCGCTGTAACCGCCTCCTTTCTGGTGTTATTAAGAGCTCTGTCTCCTCAGTCCGCTCCTATAGTTGAGTCAGCTCAAGCATGGAAATCAATCCAGTCACCTGCGCTGAGCCCTCTTCTTATGGCATCAATGTCCTTCCGAACTGTGGTGACCAAAACTGCAAACACAATATTCTAGTTTGTTCCCTCACTAAATTTTCCTGTACAATGTTTAAACCACTCTTTTGATTTATAAATTGATTTCCCCTCAGAATACAAACCTCAAACGCCTATTTGCTTCCACCTATAGCTGCTGCACTGTGCTGAATGCTTACTTCCGTATCTATTACCACCCCCAGATCCTTTCTCCTGTGTGAAAACAATGTATAATTGCTTATAAATGGAGAATGATAGATATATATATATATAATAAATTATATATATATATATATATTATATATTATATATATATTGTTATGGTTGGTTGGGGGTAGATGGAGGAATTTAATTGGGAATTTAGGATATGAATGGAGTAGTTTGGTTGTGGACAGTGTAGGAGCATCTCGATGTAACTAAGTGGGGACCTGTGAGCTTAAGTGCTTCATGTCACCGTACGAGGGGGTTTGGTGTTGTGTTAATTAGCTAGGGTTTAAGAATAATCTTCCTAGTATGTAATTGCCCTCTGTGATTTTTTTCCATATGTTTTTTATATTGCAAGATCTGCAATAAAGGTGGGGAACAACGTCCCTAAAAAACTCGAAAGGCAAGAAGCTACGCCTCCAAGGGTGACGGCCGGCGAAGTTCACGCCCTGAGGCTGATGAAATTTGGAGAGCCGTGATCAATAGGGGGCACGAGGGTGCATTGTTTGGAGAGGTGAGAGCAGAGGGTGAGCGGCATGCCGAGGAAGGATGACACGACGCCTGTATTCGTGTTGAGGCGATTTGGGCTCGCGTGGGTGGAAGGAAGATGCTGGCATTGGCTCGTGGTTTGGATCGGTGAGGATATCAACCGCATGAAACAGCTACACGTCCTGAGCCTTGGTGTTGAGTGGCCTCACCGGAGTGGCCTGGCTTACATTTGTCTTGCTTACGGAGGAGAAGTGGACGGCGCCATTTGCGCGCGTCTGCAACGTGGCTGGGTGGGCGCTCCATTGCCACATTCACAAAGACCCCCAGCAACCTTGGGCCAATACTAAGTCCAAGAATACTCCAAAGGAGGGTTTTCTTTTCATTTTGTGTTCCTTTGTCTGTATTTGAGTCTGTGTGAGGGGGTGCTTGACTGCAGGATTTATTTTACTTTTGTTTATTATCATTACTGTTGAAATTATTGTCCTTTGTAAATATTTGTTTTATTTTCATTAAATGTTGTTCATTTTAAGAAACGTAATTGTTATATTGTAGTGGGGTTCGAGTATACCCCCCCCATGCTGTTGGCTTCCTTCCCCATGCCTCCGTCCCTCTACCTGTGCCCGCCCTCCCGCATGCGTTTATAATCTCCGAGGATCACGTGTCCGCCGTCCCTATTAATAAGGAACCCGCTCGGCCGTACGGGGGCTGGCAGTGTTAACGCCCGTTCACCACAAGTTGGTCCTGGGGGTTTAATCTGGGCCAGCCACACACTCAATATACTGTGTATATATATATATATTATTGTTGCGAATTCGCGCCCGTCGGCGTGCGATCGGCACACAGTGCGACTTCGACGCGACCGCCTCGCCCCCGGAGCGGACAATTCAAGGTGTGACCTCCCCGGCCTAACGCGGGATCGTCACGGGTTGGGCCTTCGTCACCACAATCGTGCCAATCGCACCGGTAGGATAGGGGGTTGTTCGCCAAATTCGACTACCTAAGTACCACGCGGATGGTAAAAATCCGGGCGACGTACCTCGCCGCAGGTCGAACTTCCGGAAACGAGCCGCTGGGCGGGCCGTTCGTACTATCGGGATAACGAGCGGTGTTTATCGTGACTCGACGGTTTCAGATTATTTACCCGGCGTTTTGCACCGCACTAGAACCCCTTTACGTGAAGGGCAGGATGGAGGTTCAATTAAAGAAAAGACGACAGCGAACGGGAAAAACAGTTCACACATGAACATTTATTCGTGGCACACGGAGCACAGAACCTATAGCATACGTATTTACAGCCACAATTAATGATTGACATTATCACACACAGAACAAAAGAAATGCAACATATAAAAGGAGTTCAAACCGCCTACACGACACCACGGACCAGCTTATAGCAGTTACTACCTTACCAGACACGGCGCCACAAATACACGGCATTCACATGACCGAAGCAAAGAAAAGACCCCTCACAAAGGCAAGGGAGTCAGACGGGGCCGTTGGGCCTAATGCGCGTGGGACTTGGATGAGCGGACCAGGCCCACGAGACCGAAGGGTCCTACCGGCCCTCGTGGCGAGCCGCAGAATGTCGCTGCACGGCGGTTCCGTGGCACGCTGCTGGTGTGAAGTGGGAAGGGCCCTTGTCGCCACTCTCTCAGCGCGGGGGAAAAAGGGGGAATTGGTTGATGCTCTGGGGAGGGAGTATGGCTGGCTTGGCTTGGATCCCGCGCGATTCGAGCCTCCAGGTCCACTCAGCCGTGCCTCCGCAAGCCCGTCTGAGCCCCAGGCCGATCTCGCTCACATCTGCTGCTCCAAGACACTCCTCCAGATACTCTCCACCGATCTGCTGCTGCCAACCGACCTTCCTCTCGATACTGACTCGCCCCACGATTACTCTCCAATCCGTTGGCCTCGGCTCCTACTGAGCTCGCTTTTTTATCGGCTTCGGAACCCACCATATGCAAATTCTCCGGATCAAAACGACCTCAGGGGCGGAGGGCCACGTGCGCCGATTGGACGAAGAAAAAGGGGGCGTGTATCATTCTGATCCTCAATTGCATATGCCGATTTTCCGTCATGGCGCGTCTGGAGGCGGGGCCAAGCGCCCCGCGTGCTGATTGGGTGGATCAGATGTGCGGCGGCATCATTCCTGATCCGAATTCTCCTCAGAAAACCCCGCATCGTGCACTCGGCGTCTCGCGTGTCTCGCTGAAGACAGCTCGACGCTGCGGCGTCCACAGGTGGCGCGGGAATGGCCGTTAGGAGAAGGTGGTGGGAGGGTTTTTTCGGCGGGTGTCGATGGCGCATGGTGCCTGTTCTGGAATGGCGGTGATGTGAGGTTATGCGGTAGGAGTGGTGAAGGTAGGTTTTTGCTGCTTGGGTTGTTTGTTGTTGTTTGTTGTCAAACAAGGTAGTAACAGAAAAACGCCTAACTCAAAGGAATCGCAGCCCGAATGAATCACTTAATTCCTCTATACAATGGGTTTGGCTAACTACACATGTCTTAAGAAATATATCTCACCTACGGGACTTTATGGTGTTTGCGAATTTCCAAGAGGCCGTAACACTACTCCTCCCCTTTTTACAGACTCGTCCCGAGGTCGTCAAATTAATCGTGGTGCCATCATGGTGGTAGTTCTCCTAGTACGTTTTACTACGGATTCCCTGAGGCGACATTCATGGTATTTCGTGTCCCAAAATAAATAACTTGAGGGCTGGAGTAACTAACTAACAAACGTGCACTCATACAGATCGACTTAAATAAATTGCGGCGCTAACACATACATGCCGGGGCGCACTCATATTTTACAAATACACTTAAACCCTTTAACTTTACAAATTCTTAACACTAAACCATGCCAGGATCAATGGATCTGCAGGAAAAAAGAAAGAGTCAAAAGGAAACCGGTGGCACGGGGCGCCACTTGCAGGCGCCGTGTTGCGCTGCCAACAGGAACAGTTCCTGCAGCTTGCAAACTGTTGCTTTTGCGGATCCTGGCGCGCATGGAAATGAAAAGGGGGGGCAAGAAATTTGACGCGGGGCTGGTGAACAGGGGGGGCCGCAAAGCTGGGCATGAATGGCAAAGGTAAAGGCATACATAGCCTGCCAGAAAAGGCCGTTGCAGGCAACACAGCCGGCAGAGACTGGCCGGCACAGGCCTTGCAGTAAAAAACAGCCGTCGGACGATCCGGCCGGCAAGGCCTTGCAGAAAAACAAGCAGAGATCCGGCCGGCACAGGTTCCTTGCAGAAAACAACCAGCCGCGAGTTGGCCGCACAGCCCGCCAGCAAACAGCCGCAGACGATGAGTTGGCTCAGCCTTTGCCTTGCAGTGGAGGTTGGTGGAGGGAGTGCGGTGGTGTTTTGGCCACACAGAAGGTTGGACCTCGGACCTACCCTACCTGTCTCCTCCACCTATCGGCCTTTCCTGTCACACTGTACCGTACCACTCCCTTATTTGCAAAAAACGCCAATTTAGCCCCCAACTTATTTATTTTTTTTTTTGTTGTTTTATTTTAAAACCCTCTTTCCCCACTATAATCGTCCCTAACCCCATTTATCGTCCTTGTTTCGGCTTACCTATTCTGGTTCACCTAGCTTTCTTCGCCCACCCCTACGTTCCCTTCCGGAGGGAATAAGGGAGAGCTAGCGTCCTGTGTCGAGGCCCAACGAAGCCTCAAGATGGCTTTCAGATCTCAGCGATCTAACCCAAAGGTGGTCCAGCGGCCCAAAACGAGAGCGAAGGGATGGATGGTGCGGAGGGGTACACTTCCTATCCTACCTAACCGTTAACGCTTTAAAACTACCCGGGGCTTTTCACAAGCGCCTCTCGCTTAATCTATTGGTTCTAAAATACCAGATTCACCGTCGCCTGTGTTGGTGTCCACACATCATTCGGGCTCGCTCTCTCATTTTCCCTCGTGACTTGGCCACGGTTTTCGTGCTGACGCGTGGCTCCTTTGGCAGGCACGACCCTACTGCGAATCTCCAACAATGGCACGCCCGGGCAACTACACTGCCTCGAGCCTACCAGCTCCCTAAACAACCGGGAGTGCCCCCATGGCAGAACTCCGCTGAAACAGGCACACGTGGCAGGCTGGCGCCCCGGGCCCCTTTCCGAGGGTCACCGTGCCCCACGACACTGCCCCACCGGCAAACGGCGCTCCGGGCCCGCGCCACAAGCGGGCGCACCCGTGCCCACTACGCTAACTTCCGGCCCCCCAATGGCCCTTGGCCTACCTACGGCCGGACTAGCCGCGGTGCCCGGGGTACCCACTCAGCGATACTCACCGTTCGCAGCCACGCTCCCACCCGTCAAACAGGGCTCCTGCACCCCTCCAAACTAGGTTTCGAGCCCTAACACTCCAACCAACAGCAAAACACATTCCATTTTGTCAATTTAACTAACCACTAACTTCACTCTACACTGACCCGGGGTCCTTGGGCGGGAGTCACTCCTCCCCAATCACTCATCGCACCATGGATTCCAACGTTCGCATCCACACACAAACGCCGCTGGCCTCAACTCACTCAAACGTTTTCGCACACAACTCACCAACACTTCAACAACACACAACCGCGCGCTGAACTCTGCATCCTTCTCACCTAAAATCCGCCTACCTAATCGTGCTCGCTCACGTCGTCCTTAAGCTAATAGCACAGTTCCATTTTAACCCTACGTAGTAAGCTACGTCCGCCTCTAACACATCCAACAGTTGTCACTGTTCCTCCAAATGTCATTTCCCATCCTAAAGCTCATACTAATCCCTCTAACTAATCCATTCCACGGGCCCCATGAGGACTTAACCACTGCCCATGGAGCGGTCTTAACTAACACTAACCCTTCCTGATGTGCCATCCTGTGCCCAGGTAAGGGGGTCTTTCACCCCTTGCCCAGGGGAATCCCTGTTCACCGAAAGCGAGGCTTGCTTCCGTTAGTTTTGTATTTCCAATTATGCGCAGCAACCAGCGCGGCAACTCGCAGTGTTTTCTCGCGCACTTTTGCACTTGCCCGTGACGTCATTGCAGCTTGCACAATGTAACCTCGTCCTCTTGGACGGTTACCAAATCCGGCAGGGATTCACCCTCCCTGCGTATTCCCAACGCCCACGTGCAGCCATGACGTCACCCTGCGCACCCAAAACCCTCGCACTCCCGAGGGGGCTCCCCAACGCCCAACATGTGCTCTGCCCGTTGGAGCTTAAACACAAGCTCGCGTGGAGACCCGTCGCGTCCCAAATGCCATAATCCTGCCTAGTACTTGTCGTACCGCGGGAATCGGCAAATCCACCGCTGGCGTTTCCGGACCGGGCTTCCACTCCGCGGCAAGCGAGCAGCGTGGGGTCTCGTGCGTTGCAACAGACGGACCTCCGCGCTCGTTGCTGGGTGAACCCGGCGCGGTTCCCGAAGCAATACGGAGCCGCTACCCGGCTTTTGTCCCTCTGTCGGCCGTCGTCTCCGTTCCACCCAGCCCCCTGCGTGTACGACGCACAGACTCCACTCCAATCACACTCACATTTCAGACCGGGAGACGCGGCTGCAATGCTCCACGGCATGCCTGACCGACATCTCCTCAATAAGAGACCTCACACATGTTTCACGAAGTCTCCCCTCACCACGGACCCTCTCTCACTCACACCCAAACTTCCACTTGCACAGGGGGTCTTCACTCACACAATGCGTGCTGGAAGCACGCACTCTCCGCACCACTCGCCAAACACACACCCCTGCACAACCACACTGGGGATTTCGTGTCCCACAAGGTTCCGGGGCGCTCTAATACCCCCCCAAGTGCACACGTGCACCTATCACAGCACTCGTCCCTTTCAAACTCCGCTTGGCTACGACCGAACCACTGGTGCGTGATTCGCCTCAAGGGGGCATACTCCTCCCTCGTTTCCTGGAGGCGCCATCCAGCTGCTCACACCGGGTCCCTAACCCAGTCCGCGAAAGGGCCCCTCCAACCCCCCCCCCCCCATTATCCTCCACCTACTTTTTCTGTGTGTGTGTGTTCTGTTCGCTTTAACCCCGTCATTATCATGCAGTTCTCCTCTCTATTTTCTCCTATCTACCTGGTCTCTATACATCTATTAGTTTCTGTTTCTTTCTTTGGAGTTTTTCATCTGCTCTGGATTATCGAATTTACTCTCTCCTTCAGTTCATTAATTCAAACTCGTATAGTTTTTGTTTTCTCTCCCACTCTTCCTCATGCTCCTATTTCCAATGCTCATCGTTTCTTTCTCATTGGCTCTTTCCTTCCTGGTTTCATTGCTGTTCTCTCTTACCCTTTCCTTGCTTCCTCTCCTGTCCTTCTTTCCAGTTTCAAGGTTTTGCTTCATTTGGTTAATCTCCTTTTTGTGTTTTAAATTTGCTTTGCTTGTTCTCATTACTCTTCCTTGTTTCTTCTCGTGTCCTTCCTTCTGCCAGTTTCATGTTTGCATTCATTATGGTTAATCTCTTTTCTTGTGTTTCCATTTGCTGCTGTTCTCATTCCCTTCCTTGTTTCTTCTCGTGTCCTTCCTTCTGCAGTTATCATGGTTTCCCTTCATGTGGGTTAAGGTTTTCCCTTTGTGTTTTCATTCGCTGTTCTTTGTCTACCTCTTCGCACTCCCCAGCCTTGCCTTTCTTTCAATTGCTCAAGCCTCGGCTTCATGGTTATTTTTTGTTTTCTATCACCAATTGTTCCTCTCGTTCTTCCTCTCCAATCTTGTTGTGTCCTTCAATCTCCTCATTTCTCCTGCTGCTTCATTGTTGGCTCCTTCACTTCCTCCTCGTATTCCAACTTAATTTTTTTTCCTTTTGGTCGTTCAGTTTCAAATTCATACTCTTTTCAGTTTTCTATTCACTGTCTTTCTTGTTCCTCGTTCTGCAATTCGTTATTTCTTTTCACTGACATGATTTCTTTCTCCTGTCTTCATTTCCTTGTTCTTCGTATTTCACTATTCACTGTCTTTTTGTTCCTGCATTCTGTAATCTCGTTATTTCTTTCAAACTACGACTTCGCCGCGTCGTCCTTGTTCTTTCAGGACTCTTTCTTGTTCCTCAATTTGCAATCTCGTGTTTCCTTCCCTTGATCGATTTCCTTCTCTGTCTCATTCCCGTTCTTCATCATTTACTCTTTCTTGGCATCTCATTCCCCAATCTGGCCTTTGCGTTCCAGCTGTTCGTTGTACAGCGTGGTTTTCTTAACGTTTTCATTTCCCGTTCTCGGTTCTTTATTCCTCCTCAACATCCTCAGCTCGTTTTGTAACTCAGAAGCTTTCTTTTCCAATTCCTTTCTCATCTCCGACACTCCCTTTGCTTTGGCTTCTAATTGTTCAATCTGCTTCAGTGTGGCTCCTTAACGTTTCATTCTTCTTGTTCCTCTTCCTTTCCTCTTTTAACCATCTTCAAGTTCGTCTTGGTAATTCCGTCTCTTTTGTTCTGGTGTTTCCTGTAACTCAGTTTTTCTTCTCCAATTCTTTTCTCAACTCTCCGCAACTCCGACTTGCTTTGGCTTCTAACTGGTTCTTGCGCATCTTGGCCTTGTGTTATGTCTATCAGTCTTACCCAGTTCCATGTCTCCGTTTTACCTTCCCGTCCAGCTTATGCAATCTCTCTTCGTCATGTCTTGAAGTCTTTTCCACACGCCACTAATTTTTATTTCGCTTCGTGCACGACTTCGTCACCCCCAATTAATTTTTTCGCATTCTCGGTTTAGCAGTCACTTTTTTCCCAGTCACCTCCACACTTCTCGCCCAACACGTCTCCCGAATTATTTTTTCGCTCCAACACGCCTTCACCGCGGGCCTGACAAACCGTTGCACCCCTCCCAAGCTTCGGTTTCGCTCGCCTACACGTGGCGTCGCCATACGCCACATTCGCTGTTGTTGCATCATGCACCCGCTGCTGAGGCTCCGGCCCATTTGCTGCGTTTTCACCCCCGCATATTTCTTTTATTTTCTTTTTCATTCGCTTTTTGCTTTGTTTTCCATTTTGAGTGGTTTCCATCCATTTTTTTTGTTCCAATTCGTTTATTCATTCTTCCATTTTGAGTGGCGTTTCCATCCATTTTTTCGTTCATAGCTCAATCCATTTTGCCGTTCATTTCGTTTGTGTTTGTTTCCATCTGCCTTGTTTCACTCTTTTATTTCGTTTTTCATTTCGTTTTTTTCATTTGCAAATCATTTTTGTTATCCATTTTTCTCATCAATACCTCCAAACATTTCCATCGTCCGATCCTGGGCGATTCGCACGTGGGGGGCGTTCGTCCGCCACCCCAGCACTGGCGCCCATTCGAGCTCTGGGGCTCGTCCTGGGGGGGAAATTCGGTTCCTGCACACCAATGTCCTGCATGGGGATTCCATCCTGGGCATGGATTTCTACAATCACTACACATAAACATTCTCTATTACCCCGGCTCCCGCTCGCCTTGAGACGCCATCATTATTCCACGTAAGGGGTTAATTTAATCGGCTCGTAATTTAAGAGGGAATCGGGGGTGCTCCCTCACCCCTGGGACGATTCCCTGTGAATTTAGCTTGGAGACGGGAAGGGATTTGAATTCCACTCCTGTACACCAGTGGTTGGCGAATTCGCGCCGTCGGCGTGGATCGGCCACAAGCGACTCGAACCGGACGCTGCCTCGACCACCGGACGGACAAATTCAGTCGTCGACCCTCCGGCTAAACCGCGGGAAATGCCAGTCCACGGGTGGGCCTTTCGACCTCACCAGCATATCGTGCCAAATCGGCCACCCGGTAGGATAGGGTTGTTGCGCCAATTCGACGCTACCTAAGTACGCACACGCGGATGGTAACGCGGGCGATGTAACCTCGCCCAGGTCGACCTCCGGACACGAGCCGCTTGGGCGGGCCGTTCCGTACTATCGGGATAACGACGGCGGTGTTTATCGTCGACCTCGACGGTTCAATTGATTTTACGCGGGCCGTTTTGACCACTACGAACGCCTTTACGTGAAGCAGGAATGGCGGTTCAATTAAAGGCAAAAGACGAAGCGAAACGGGAAAACAGTTCAGCACAATGCACATTATTCAGTGGCACACGGATCACACCTATAGCACGTATTTACAGCCACAATTTAATGACTCTGCACATATATCAACAGAACAGAAGAGAATGCACATATAAAGGAGTTTAAAAACCGACCTACACGACACAGCGGACACTTTATACAGTTTACTACTTACAAGAACGGCGCCACAACACGCATTCACACCGAAGGCAAAGAAAGACCCCCTCAAAGGCAAAGGGAGTTTCAGACTGGGCCGCGTGGCCTAATGCGCGTGGGACCTGGATGAGCGGCAGGCCCAACGAGACCGAAGGGTTACCGCCGCCCTCGCTGGCGAGCCGCCAGATGTCGCTGCACGGCGGGTTCGTGGGCACCTGCTTGGTGTGAGTTGGGAACGTGGCCCCTTGTCGCACTCTCTCAGGCGGGGGAAAAAGGGGGAATTGTTGATGCTCTTGGGGAGGGAGTATGGCTGGCTTGCTTGGATCCGCGACGCGAGCCTCCATCCACCTCAGCCGTTCGCGTCTTCCGCAGCCGTCTGCCCCCACCGATCTGGCCTCACCGATCTGCTGCTCCCCCCCGACAATCCTCACGATACTCTCCACCGATCTCTGCTCCACCGACACTCCTCTCGATACGATTTCGCCCACGATATCTCTCCACCGATCTGGCTCGAGCTCCCTCACTGAGCTCGGCCTTTTTTATCGGCTTCGGGAAACCCAACCATATGCAAATTCTTCGGATCCAACGACCTCAGGGGCGGAGCAGCCACGCTCGCGATTGGACGAAGAAAAAGGGGGCGTGTATCATATCCTTTGATCCTCAAATTTGCATATGCGATTTTCGTACAGGCGCGTCTGAGGCGGGGCAAGCCGCCGGCCGCGCTTCCTGATTGTGGATCAGATGTGGGCGTGCATCATTTCCTGATCCGATATTCTCCTCTTCTCATAGAAACCTCCGCCATCTGCACTCGCGTCTCGCGTGTCTGCGCTGAGAAGCTTCGACGCTCGGCTGTCCCACAGGTGGCGCGGGAATGGCCGCTAGGAGAAAGGTGGGTGGAGGGGTTTTCGGCGGTGTCGCGATGGCCATCGCGTGCTGTTTGGAATGGCGGTGATGTGAGGTTTGCGGTTAGCGAGTGGTGAAGGTAGGTTTTTGCTCTGCGTTGTTGTTGTTGTTGGTTTGTCAAAACAAAGGTAGAACAGAAAAACGCTAACTCAAAGGTGCAGCTCGAATGAATGCACTTAATTCCCTCTATACAATGGGTTTGGGTCTAACTACACATGTACTTAAGAATATCTCTCACCTACGGGACTTTATGGTGTTGCGATTTTCAGAGCGCGTACAATATATATATATATATATAATATATTATATATTTATATATATTATATTGCTAGGAAGGTATTGTGTGACATCTGCGACAGAGGAAGGAAGAATAAGGTAGACTTGGTGGTGGGAACGAGGAAAAAAAAGTACAGGAACGTATCAGGAAGAAGGGGTTGGCGAAAAGGAAAGTGGGATAGTCAGAGAGATGAAGAAGTAGGCAGGAGTACAAGGAGTGGCGGCGAAAGGCAAAAAAGAGAGGTGGCAAAGGCCAGGAAAAGGCATACTGATGAGCTGTAATTGAGAGTTTGGATACAAAAGAAGGGGAAAAGGATTTTATACCGATTGGCAAGACAAGAGGGACCGAGCTGGGAAGGATGTGCTGCAGGTTCGGGTGAATAAAGGACGCAAATGGGAAATGTGCTTGGACGAGCGAGGAGAGTGTTTGAGAAAGGTGGATGGAGTCTTTGAGGAGCTGACGAATGAAGAAAATGAGAGAGAGAGAAGGTTGGAAGCGGTGAGGAGATAGTGATCTGGAAGTGGGGTGGATCAGTAAGGATGAAGTGAGGAACTGGCTATTGAAGAAGATGAAAAGTGGGAAAGGCGGTTGGCCCAGATGGTATAACGCAGTGGAGGCTGGAAGTGTCTTAGGAAGAGATGGCAGTGGGGTCTGGTTAAGCAAGATTGTTTTAATAAAATCTTGGATAAGTGAGAGGAATGCCGGATGGAGTGGAGATTAAGTGTAACTGGTTCCGATTTTCAAGAATAAGGGTGATGTGGCAGAGCTGTGGAATTAGCAGAGGGAATAAAGTGTTAAGCCAACCATGAAGGTGTGGGAAAGAGTAGTTGGGAAGCTAGGTTCGAGAGGAGAGGGACGATCTGCTGAGCAGCAATATGGGTTTAATGCCAGGAAAAGAGGCACCACTTGATGCAATGTTTGCTTTGAGAATGTTGATGGAGAAGTATAGGGAGGCCAGAGGAGTTACCATTGTGTGTTTGTGGATTTAGAGAACCTTTTGATAGGGTGCCAGGAGAAGGAGTTGTGGCATTGGTATGAGGAAGTCCGGAGGTGGTGGAGAAAGTATGTGAGGATGTGCAGGATATGTATGAGGACAGTGTGAAGCGTGAGGTGTGCGGTAGTAATGACGGACGCGGTTTAGGTAAAAGTTGGGAATTGCACAAGGATCGCTCTGAGCCCTTTCCTGTTTGCAAATGGTGGATGGACAGGTTTGGACGGACGAGATCAAGACTCGGAGTCTCCACTGGACTATGATGTTCGCGATGACAACATGATCTGTAGGGAGGAGTAGGGGAGCAGGCTGAGGCGAGCCTCGAGAGGTGGAGGTAGCATGGAGAGAAGGGGAATGATAGTCAGTCGGGTAGACGGAGTACATGTGCGTAAATTGAGAGGGAGGGTGGTGGTATGGTGCGGTTGCAGGAGGTGAGGTGGGGGACCGGTTTTGGATGGTTTTAAATACTTGGGATCAACTGTCGCATAAGTACGGAGAGTGGTGGGAGAGAAGTGGGAAAAAGAGAGTGCAAGGCAGCTGGAGTGGTTTTGAGAAGAGTTTTGCAGGATGTTTTGATTTGTGACAGAAGGGTAGCTGCAAGAGTGAAGGGGAAAGTATATAAGACAGGTAGTTGAGACCAGCTATGTTGTATGGTTTGGAGGCGGTGGCACTAACAAAAAGACAGGAAGCGGAGCTGGAGGTTGGCAGAAGTTAAAGATGCTGCGATTCTCGTTGGGAGTGAATGAGG
The DNA here is from genome assembly GCA_035128595.1 of Eptatretus atami. Classification (NCBI taxonomy): domain Eukaryota; kingdom Metazoa; phylum Chordata; class Myxini; order Myxiniformes; family Myxinidae; genus Eptatretus; species Eptatretus atami. Next base: position 118,974,060 of record CM068956.1, read on the forward strand.
ATGGATAGGCATAAGAAATGAGGTATAATTGAGGGCCAAGCGCAGGTAGGGACGTTTGGAGACCAAAGTGAGAGAAGGCGAGATTGAGATGGTTTGGACCTGTGCACAGGAGGGAGGAGTATATCGGAGAAGGATGTTGAAGATGGAGCCGCCAGGCGGCAGGAGAAGAGGAAGGCCAACAGAAGAGGTTCATGGATTACGGTGAGGGCCCGGAATGCGGGTGTTGAGTGTCCAACTGGAAGATGTGGAGGATAGAGCGAAATGGAGACGGTTGATCCGCTGTGGCGACCCCTAACGGGGGCTAGCCGAAAGAAGAAGAAGATATATAATATTATATATATAGTCAACAGATGTTTTGTAGCTACAGAACTTTAATATGGCACAAACAAACATGACATAATAGTGACTCGCAGCTTTTCCGTGCTGCAGTCTTCAGGGTAAAAATTGCAGAAGTTTAAGGAGGAACTGAAAGGCGTGTGCTTTCTACACAGGTCTCACATAAGGTAGATGCTATTGGTTTCAACCGTAATGACGTCACAGTTAATCCGAACGCGCCCATTTTGGTCGGCTCATCCTCCTTCACCGTCGACGCTCCATTGGCTGGAGCAGAGTTCGTTGATGATTTGACATTTGCAACCAGCATCCCTGGAGAGAGGGGGGCTGGGTTTCCCCTAAAGGTCCATTCACCATTTGTTAGTACTTCCTTGATCTTTTCCAATGCTGAAAGACGACAACAGAGATCATACAATTCCTTTTGACAACATAGTAATTGGATCGGTGGTAAGGATGAAGGTGTGCTTCCAACATAGTATACATAAACGAGCTCGACCTCGGCTCAATATCCTGAACATATCTGCATTGTTACTGGTCTGCACAGATCGGGTGGGCAACCAGGGTGTAGGCAATGACAGATGAAGCAGGTACAGTGGCTGCGTGTTGCTGGGATATTTCTACATGCCGCACTGGTTTGAGTTCTAACCCTCACAATCTTTCTCGAATCGCCAATAGGGGACGTGTTGTTTGATCGATTCGGCCAATTAGTTGTTGTGGCGGCCCACATACCGGCCTTGCACATCGGCACTTAAGTCATAAATAACATTGCTTGGTTTTGCTTGTGGGGGTAGCACATCCTTGTGTGAATCGTGAATGGCAGCATCCTCCTCATCCTTGTAATTGCCAAATCGCAGAACATCAGTTGCATGTGACAAATTCCCGTTGACGTCATTCGCGGATTCCACAGTCGCATGCACGAGGTCCGATATGTCTCGCCCTCATGCCTGGTCTGCTTTCGTTTGACACAGCGCTGATGTGTTTGATAGTTTGAGCACACAGGAGTTCAACTCGGCAAAAATGTCTTTCCCTCTGATATTCTGGTTGGGAATGCCGAATTAAAAACCTGTGAATGCGAAGAATGCCGCAAGTTTAAATGAGGTACTTCACAATGTCAATCGAGCAGCTTAAATGGTTTGGTTTCGGCTTATCGGACTAAAGCTTGTCCTGACACGGAATTCGGTTCGCCGTTTGGCGCACGGTTTAACTTCGGCATTCAACATCTGAAACCGGATAAAGGCACAGGAGTGGTAATTCATGAATTAGAGTGATTACATCGACAAGATGTGGACATCCTGAAAGACGAAACAAATTTAAACATCTCGGCGGTTAACGGAACATGATGCACGCTCAGGTGGAAGGTCAGATCGTCAAGGCGACTGTTGCAGCTTCGCCAACGTGGAGAACTATCGCAAAGGGGTGTACGGACAGAATTAAATCTGTTGGATGCCAACATCCAAGAATGTACGGCCTGCCGAAGATTCACAAGGAGAATATCCTCAAAGAACCGATATGCCATGGTGCGATCAGCACAACATGAACTTGCCAAGTGGTTGGAGAAGGTACTGGCAACCAGTTATTGGATTCACTTTTCTAATTTCATGGTTAAGGATTCCTTTCACATTTGCGGAATCAATTGGAGCTAAAACACCGACAGTGAACACAACATACAATGGCATCCTTTGATATTTAAAAGCTTGTTTTCACGAAATATCCCATTGATGGAGCCGATTGAAGATATGCGCACAATTGGCTGTATTCACAAACCGATCTGGAACAAACCGATGATCCGCTGAAACACGTCTTCGGTTGAATTAATGAAAAGCAACAAGGGGGTGGAATTCAGTTTTAACAACATTGATGTATGTTCAAACGGACGGTGTGGCCATGGGTTCTCCATTAGGCCCAGGCTCTTTGCAAATTCTTTGGAGGCTATCATCGAAATGCAGAAACGACTGGTCGCAAGGTTGTCGATTCCCCCATCGTATAACTATCGGTATGTTGATTACATTTTTGCTTTGTTTTGAGTCCCGACGGCATGTTGACAATTTCCAGCAATGGCTCAACACTCATCCATCCAGCGCTTGAACGTTTACCAAGAGTGGAATGTCAAACACGTTACCGTTTTTGGACCGTTGTGGTTGATAGATCCAACCTTGGTTTCACAACATCCCGTCTACCGGAAGCCAGACTTTCAACAGGGCAGTATACTCGGTGGAGACTCCTACACAGCTCCACGAGAAAACAAAATTGCCTTGATCAATATTCCTGGTTAACACGAGGCACAGAGGATTTGTTCACCTTGTAATCTTTCCTGCTGAATTGACAAAATCATGAATATACTCGGGGAGAAATGGTTTTATCCTGAGCACTCCTAGTTAAGAGATTACATACACAGGTTTTCTAAAACACGACAAGAGATTCGGAAGATTGGTCCAGACAAATGTCCAGTCTATTATCAGGTGCCCGGAAAGGGCAATCATCACGAAGGTTTGACAGTACATTAATCACAGCCATATTTGTTGTCCATACGTTTCTGGCTGTTGACCCAAGTAATTTTTACTCTCGCCGTCTTGCTGACGTCAGTCAAAAGAATGTGCTAACCACGTCACAAACCAGCAATGTTATTTATGAATTTAAGTGCCATGTGAAGCTCGGTAACGTGGGCGCCACAACACTAATGATTGGATGATCAGATCAAACAAACGTTCCCCTTGGGTGATTTCGAAGAACGATTGGAGGGTTAGAAACACAACCAAGTGCGAGCATGTAGAAATATCCAGCACCACCGGCCACTGTATCTGCTTCATCTGGTCATTGCACAGCACCTTGGGTTGCCAACCCTATCTGTTTGCAGACCAGTACAATGCCGATATGTTCAGGATATTGAGCCGAGGTCGGAGCTCGTTTCATTTACTGTATGTTGGAAGCAACCTTCATCCTTACCACCGATCCACATACTTATGTCGTCAAAAGGAATTTGGTACGATCTCTGTGTGTCTCTTTCAGCATGGAAAGAATCAGGGAAGTACGCGTAACAAAATGGTGAATGGACCTTAGCGGGAACATCCGCGGAAATCGTCATGAAAATCCGGAAAGGCCTTTCTGAATGGAAAAATATATATAAAACAGTACAAAAAAAATATGCCAATTTAAAAACAACAGATGCAAGTGTTAACTTAGTGATTATAAAATTGCAAAAGATGTGTTATTATAAGAACGGTCGCTACATATATTGATCACACAACATCCAAAATCCAAAACTCAGTTATCGAGATGTTCGTTGATGGGTCTGGTGTTGGCATTACCCCACATTATAATACCAGAATTTAGTTGTAAAACGTTCATAGAACGTGACCGATTCTTTTCTGATTCTGACTACCCATTTGTTTCTACGGTCCTTTTGCCAACACGCGTCCTCACGAACATTCCTGACGAGTGATTTGGACTGGTTCCCAGGCCACACATCCTCCCTCCATGTGTCAGTTACATTGCTGATATGGCGAGGAGCCGTCCTACCAGTGTAGAAGCACTGTAACCGATTCGTGTGTTTTGTCATTTTTGTCATATTGACTTAAAAATATGCGTCGACACATTGCGACGACCATGTGGCGAGACATCATGTACTTCATGAACTGTGGAAATTATGTACGACATTTGTGGCTGCGAGTCCATCCTTCATTTTACTCACTGAATCCCAGAATTTCTCTGGACTGTCCAGCAGTGCGGCAGGATCAGCGTATCCTTTTGTACGTACAAAGTCCGAGTTCGCGCATTGGTCATCAAGTTCATCAAGATCCGGAACTAATGAGGAAACGACTGGGCGGCGCCGCGCTAATAAGAAGCGGCTCGCTTTGTATCTCCATCACCAAGGCATCTCGTGGATTTATGATTTTCAAGCGTCCGAGCACACCATTTGGATTCATATCGAATCGATCTCTAATGTGCAAGCAAGCACAAGTCCACAAAAACGCTTACAGTCCTCATGGAAACGTACTCTTTTGATTGAAGGGGTGGTTCTTCAAGGAGTTTTGGCGGTGCACTTGCGTCCAGAATTACGTCCATGAGCGGTTTGTGGATGGAAATATCACTGGGGTCGATAGCACTTACATCGGTAGATTTTATCTCGTTTCCACTACAAAGAGACAGAGTAGCCCCCTGTACCATCTCGGATCACATCAGATACTGCGATGAATATTCAGCGATGTTGACTGAAACTGAGCATCGAGTCTGTCGATTCTTTGGCAAAATGTAGTGTAGGACAGAAGCATATGCTCCGTTCCAGGCGAATTCATGATCTGATAGATGTGACCAGCTTTGTCCTTCTCCATGCGATGTTGACATCTCGCATTCGGTTTGGAAAAACAACTTCAGGCACGTCCATTGTTCTCGAATCGGCCGACGACGGCGCCCTCTCGAAGCCATCAGGTGTCACACAGTTTCAAAATTTTGTGCTTCGCTCCTTCCCCATCCGCGTCTTTGTATAAGACCAAACTCGATTGGCATTTAGCATGCGGCTAAAATAGGCTCCTATATATCGTAGCACGCCCTCCAACCAAGACGGCAAGTTTGGCGGGCGTGATTGTGCGCACAGGGCCATGGAATGACGATGCATCCTTGCACGAATATTTAGGCACATCCATTTTAATTAGGGCCTGAAAACCGTTGGATGATCCCAGCATAGTAGCACAGTTGTCTGCGCCGAGTCCGATAACATTGGCGAGTGGTATTGTTACGAATCTGGGAAGCCATGAGCACTCAACATACAGGTCCTATAGCTCAGTTATTTCGATAAGTAAATTGTGGAAATATGCTCCCTTTCCCTTGTTTAATGGGTAATTAAATGTTTCATGCGCTGCAAGAGTTATTTTGATAGTTAGAATTTTTATAACAACAATAACCACAACACGCCTTCACCTCGCTTCCTCACACGACGCCATTGCCTACGTGCGTGTCCAGCACGTACGTGGGGCGGAGCCCACACAGGATAATGTTCCTCTGCCTGTTTGGAGGGCGGTCTGCCGACGGCCGTCACGCCCCCCCCCAACCCCCCCCCCCGGTTCAATCAACGGCCTTGGCGCCCGTTTTGGCCAATGACAGGGCGACGAGCGCATTTTGCATGCCAAAACATCCAGTGAGGGAGAGTGGGGAGGGAGGAGGCGTCCCCTCCCCCTCCGCGGACAAGGGTGAATAAGGTTTGCGGCGTGC
>CM068956.1:118979622-119002614 GCA_035128595.1 Eptatretus atami
TCCCCTCCCCCTCCCCCGGACAAGGGTGAATAAGGTTGCGGCGCGATCGAAAAAGGAAGAGAGTTTTGGTTGTCGGGACGAGCGCTGTACGGGGCTCTCGACTCTGCTCGCGTCTCGCTGGCACCTGGTTCTTCCATCGCATCTCGCTGGCGCCTGGTTCTTCCATCGCCTCTCGCTGGCGCCTGGTTCTTAGAGAGAGATTGCGATCCGAGTCGGTGATAGCGATCCGATTCGGTAAAGTCGGCCGAGGGTGTGGTTTTCCACCGGGAGTTGGGACGACGTGGGTATTTAGGTATATTGAAATTAGGCAATTAACGCGCTCCCGCAGCCGTCAAAATATTTGGCGACCAAAGGTCGCCGAAGGGCCCGTGAACTCTCGGACTTATCCGAGAGCTCACGACTAAATTCCGGGTGCTCGGTGGGAGAGCTGACTCCACTGCTCCCGCTAGTGGTCGTCTTATTCGCACCGCGAACTCCGGCCCACAACAGTAGAGCAATAGTGATTACCGGCAAGTCCAGCCCCAACAAATCGTTTGGAGTGTCGTTCTGTAGTGACCTTTTTTGCAGCGGTCAGCCAGCGGAGCAAGCGATTAAGAGAGGTGCTCGTTATGTTTGGCAAAGAATGACGAGTAGTCGGGTTCAAAACAAACTAAACCAGTGAAATGTTCAGAGACATGCCTTGTTATGTTATACTCATATAGTTATAAAATAGTATTGAAATGTAGCATTTTCATACTTTTAATTGTTACTGTTTACTTTTCATCCCAACTCTTCAAGATCTGCAAGTATGCATGCAAAAACACCACTCTCCGAAAATGCCACAGTGGTAGAGTCCATAGAGAAGCTCGGCAGTGGTGCTCCTCCTTCAGTCCTTCTGACTCGCCGCATTTATTTATCTTTATTTCTCTGTTCCTCGTACTCGTAGCACATAACAATGACTTTAGGGAAATTGTCACAAGAGGATCGCGGAAAAACTGAAAACACAGCGGCGCTCAGAGCAATTTGCTGGAATAACGACAATAGCATTGTTTCCATGGAGACTGCGATGTTGTTAGCGGTGCGAGCGCTCCGTTCGGTTGGTTTGCTTGCTTGAGCGCTTTAAAACAAGCAAGCCGCCAGGCAAGCGATATCATAATGTGGGAAAGCTGGCGGTGATGAAAATGGGTTGTGGGAATGAAAGTGGGTTTTTTTGTTTTATTTATTTTACCAAACGTGGAAAAACGCTCAACCGAGAGGTTGGTCTAAACCGTTTTTATATAACTTTAGGAGAGGTTTGTTATGCACTTGTGCTAACGTTTATGAATACAATTTCTTTAATCTAATCCCCATTTTTACTCCTAGATTATATATTATAATATATATATACTATATTATATATACATATAACCGTATCATATAAATATATATATATATATTACTATATTTTACTATATCTATCTATAATTCCCAGCAATTCTGTCTCGTGTGTGTCTGTTGTCTTGTCTGTCTGTTTTGTCTGCGACCTGCGGCTGTTTCTCGACGACCGCCGGTCGATCAGATTGAAACTTGCCAGGAATCTTGCCGGGGCCCGCAGATGTGGCCTTTTTCGAGGTTTGATGTCAAATCGGACGACGGTTCCCAGTTACGGCCATTTTTATTGCTTTTTTCAGTGTTGAAAAGGTGTATATAGGCAGCTGAAGTGTCGTTCCACTTATCACCTTATATGGCCATTTTTTTTTCAGAATAATGATACAGCATATTAATAATAACTAGCATAACCCGCGCTCTTGCGCGACATGTTGGGGTTGGGTGTGTTTGAAGAAAGGAACTGATGGCAGAGTATCAGTAGTAATTTTTACTTTATTGCAGTAAGTGGAATACGCGATTTCACTGTTTCAGAACCATTTTATTTACTTTTTTTTGTAACCATTGCACCTCATATGGTCTTTGAGTATGTAGCGAATATGCACGTTACCTTCGATGGCGCAGAACAAAGTCGACAGATAGCGACATCGAAACGACAAACTCGGAAATAATAATATAAGATAATAATAATAAATAGCACAATAATTGGCAGAACACAATAATAGCCCAATAATTGAATAAAAAGAATAACGTGATACATGGACCAATGTCTGTCAACGCAATAACGACCTATATATTGTTGTCACTCAGACAGGGACACGGTGCTATGACGTCACGAATGAACGTCACATGCTTCTCTTCGGATTGAAACTTGCCAGGAAATTAGTTGCCGGGCCCCGCGGTTTATGTGCCTTTTCGAGGTTTGATATCAATGCGGACGAGCGGTTCCGCAAGTTACGGCCATTTTATCTGTCGACCAATGACAAGACACGGTGCTATGACCGTCACAGAAATGACGTCACAATTAATGTTTATTTATTTTTTTTAATTTTCTTTGCACGATTGACGTCCGATCTGATTGAAACTTGCAGGAATACTTGCTGGGACCCGCGGATGGTGCCTTTTCAGGTTTGATATTAATCGGATAAGGCAAGTTCCCAAGTTACGGCCCTTTATGCTGTCGACCAATAAAAGACACGGTGCTATGACATCAACGAATACGTCACAATTAATATTTATTTATTTATTTATGTATTATTATTTTTTTTTGCACGATTGACGGTCCGATTCTGATTGAGAAACTTGCAGGAATATTGCTGGGTGACGCAGGCGGATGTGCCTTTTTCGAGGTTTGATATTATCGGACGACGCGGTTCCCAAGTTACGGCCATTTATCTGTCGACCAATTATCTGCGAGAGAGGGGGACGGGAGAGGGGGGGGATTGAGAGAGGGGGCGAGCGAGGAGGGGGGAGAGAGGAAGGGCGAGATCGAGGGGGAAGAGAGGGGGGCAAGAGAGGGGGGAGGAGAGCGATAGGTGGGAGTGGGGAACGAGAGAGGGCGAGAGGAGGACGGGCAAGACGAGAGGGGCGAGAGAGAGGATGGGGAGAGAGGAGGGGCGAGACTAGGGGTGAGATGAGGGGGGGAGAAAGAGGGGGGGAGAAAGAAGAAGGGGAAATAGATGGAGGGGTGAGACTAGGGGTGAAGAGAGGGGGAGAGGGGGGATGAGGGAGGGGGAAGAGAGAGGGGGCAGAGAGGGGGCGAGAGAGGGGAGGGAGAAGGGGGGAGAGAGGGAGAAGAGGGGGGTGAAAGAGAGAAGGGGGGGCGTCCAACATTCAAGAGCAGGGGGAGAGAGGAGGGGGCGAGAGAGGGGGTGGTGAGAGTGGGGCGAGAGAGGAGGTGGCGAGACTGTTGGGGGAGCGAGGAGGGGTGAGAGGAGAGGGGGCGTCACAATTCTTGCTTCATTTATATGACGTCAGCAATGACGATGGGTGGACGTGAAGTATGTGTTCCCAGGTGTTTCCCAACGTTATGGACATTTTTATGATACGGTTTGGGTCGATCTAATTGAAATATATGGCCGCCAATCCAGTCATCCGTTTCTACGCACCTACGGGCCCGTAACTAGTATATATAATAAGGAATAACCAAGGATAATCACACGCAGGGAGTTTGGTGGAAGGCCATTCAGCCATCATGCTCTGTTGCGAGCACCCACACAACCCATCTGCCAACAAGATCCAAGGAAGAAAATGCAAAAAAAACGCTTTTAACTAATTGAAAATAAATGTGATTGTTTGTTTTGTTTTGTTTGTTTTTTGTAGTTTTTTTGTTATTTTTTTCCCCCTTTTTTTCTCCTAGGGGAGGGGGCATGGGCTTGGTTAAAAACCCTCAACCACACAACCCCTGACAAGACCCCGCACAAGCTCCGTCCACATGTACCACATCAGCACAGTCAATGCTCAAGCTACTTAAAAGCACTTCCCCCGCACCTCTCTATCTCCATAACTTCGCAGGTACCTATCTATATCCTCATTTAACGTATCTACTTTTTTTTGTGCCACACCGTTTCAGGGGCCAATTGCCATGCATTACTACTCTCTGAGTGGAAAGTCCCCTGGCCTTGCAAAGTGCGATTTAAGGGAAATTTTGGCTCTGAACTCTGCTTACAGAGTGTTTTAGTTAGGACATTAACTTCATTGGCGATATGTTTAGATGTACTGCCGCCGCGGTTAAAAAACACAGCCCTCGAAACCATTGCTTTGGGCGATATTCATACGTGGCAAGAGTATCTATACGTGGCTAAGGGGGTGACGGCCCCTCCTTCCGTTCAGGGGAAGGCGTATTTGTAACCGCACAGAACCGGATAGAAGTATTCACGGCCTGAGGCTGATGATTTGGGAGAGCCGTGATCAATAAGCGGAGGCACGAGGCGCATTGTTGGAGAGGTGAGAGCGAAATATCTCGCTGTAACCGCCTCCTTTCTGGTGTTATTAAGAGCTCTGTCTCCTCAGTCCGCTCCTATAGTTGAGTCAGCTCAAGCATGGAAATCAATCCAGTCACCTGCGCTGAGCCCTCTTCTTATGGCATCAATGTCCTTCCGAACTGTGGTGACCAAAACTGCAAACACAATATTCTAGTTTGTTCCCTCACTAAATTTTCCTGTACAATGTTTAAACCACTCTTTTGATTTATAAATTGATTTCCCCTCAGAATACAAACCTCAAACGCCTATTTGCTTCCACCTATAGCTGCTGCACTGTGCTGAATGCTTACTTCCGTATCTATTACCACCCCCAGATCCTTTCTCCTGTGTGAAAACAATGTATAATTGCTTATAAATGGAGAATGATAGATATATATATATATAATAAATTATATATATATATATATATTATATATTATATATATATTGTTATGGTTGGTTGGGGGTAGATGGAGGAATTTAATTGGGAATTTAGGATATGAATGGAGTAGTTTGGTTGTGGACAGTGTAGGAGCATCTCGATGTAACTAAGTGGGGACCTGTGAGCTTAAGTGCTTCATGTCACCGTACGAGGGGGTTTGGTGTTGTGTTAATTAGCTAGGGTTTAAGAATAATCTTCCTAGTATGTAATTGCCCTCTGTGATTTTTTTCCATATGTTTTTTATATTGCAAGATCTGCAATAAAGGTGGGGAACAACGTCCCTAAAAAACTCGAAAGGCAAGAAGCTACGCCTCCAAGGGTGACGGCCGGCGAAGTTCACGCCCTGAGGCTGATGAAATTTGGAGAGCCGTGATCAATAGGGGGCACGAGGGTGCATTGTTTGGAGAGGTGAGAGCAGAGGGTGAGCGGCATGCCGAGGAAGGATGACACGACGCCTGTATTCGTGTTGAGGCGATTTGGGCTCGCGTGGGTGGAAGGAAGATGCTGGCATTGGCTCGTGGTTTGGATCGGTGAGGATATCAACCGCATGAAACAGCTACACGTCCTGAGCCTTGGTGTTGAGTGGCCTCACCGGAGTGGCCTGGCTTACATTTGTCTTGCTTACGGAGGAGAAGTGGACGGCGCCATTTGCGCGCGTCTGCAACGTGGCTGGGTGGGCGCTCCATTGCCACATTCACAAAGACCCCCAGCAACCTTGGGCCAATACTAAGTCCAAGAATACTCCAAAGGAGGGTTTTCTTTTCATTTTGTGTTCCTTTGTCTGTATTTGAGTCTGTGTGAGGGGGTGCTTGACTGCAGGATTTATTTTACTTTTGTTTATTATCATTACTGTTGAAATTATTGTCCTTTGTAAATATTTGTTTTATTTTCATTAAATGTTGTTCATTTTAAGAAACGTAATTGTTATATTGTAGTGGGGTTCGAGTATACCCCCCCCATGCTGTTGGCTTCCTTCCCCATGCCTCCGTCCCTCTACCTGTGCCCGCCCTCCCGCATGCGTTTATAATCTCCGAGGATCACGTGTCCGCCGTCCCTATTAATAAGGAACCCGCTCGGCCGTACGGGGGCTGGCAGTGTTAACGCCCGTTCACCACAAGTTGGTCCTGGGGGTTTAATCTGGGCCAGCCACACACTCAATATACTGTGTATATATATATATATTATTGTTGCGAATTCGCGCCCGTCGGCGTGCGATCGGCACACAGTGCGACTTCGACGCGACCGCCTCGCCCCCGGAGCGGACAATTCAAGGTGTGACCTCCCCGGCCTAACGCGGGATCGTCACGGGTTGGGCCTTCGTCACCACAATCGTGCCAATCGCACCGGTAGGATAGGGGGTTGTTCGCCAAATTCGACTACCTAAGTACCACGCGGATGGTAAAAATCCGGGCGACGTACCTCGCCGCAGGTCGAACTTCCGGAAACGAGCCGCTGGGCGGGCCGTTCGTACTATCGGGATAACGAGCGGTGTTTATCGTGACTCGACGGTTTCAGATTATTTACCCGGCGTTTTGCACCGCACTAGAACCCCTTTACGTGAAGGGCAGGATGGAGGTTCAATTAAAGAAAAGACGACAGCGAACGGGAAAAACAGTTCACACATGAACATTTATTCGTGGCACACGGAGCACAGAACCTATAGCATACGTATTTACAGCCACAATTAATGATTGACATTATCACACACAGAACAAAAGAAATGCAACATATAAAAGGAGTTCAAACCGCCTACACGACACCACGGACCAGCTTATAGCAGTTACTACCTTACCAGACACGGCGCCACAAATACACGGCATTCACATGACCGAAGCAAAGAAAAGACCCCTCACAAAGGCAAGGGAGTCAGACGGGGCCGTTGGGCCTAATGCGCGTGGGACTTGGATGAGCGGACCAGGCCCACGAGACCGAAGGGTCCTACCGGCCCTCGTGGCGAGCCGCAGAATGTCGCTGCACGGCGGTTCCGTGGCACGCTGCTGGTGTGAAGTGGGAAGGGCCCTTGTCGCCACTCTCTCAGCGCGGGGGAAAAAGGGGGAATTGGTTGATGCTCTGGGGAGGGAGTATGGCTGGCTTGGCTTGGATCCCGCGCGATTCGAGCCTCCAGGTCCACTCAGCCGTGCCTCCGCAAGCCCGTCTGAGCCCCAGGCCGATCTCGCTCACATCTGCTGCTCCAAGACACTCCTCCAGATACTCTCCACCGATCTGCTGCTGCCAACCGACCTTCCTCTCGATACTGACTCGCCCCACGATTACTCTCCAATCCGTTGGCCTCGGCTCCTACTGAGCTCGCTTTTTTATCGGCTTCGGAACCCACCATATGCAAATTCTCCGGATCAAAACGACCTCAGGGGCGGAGGGCCACGTGCGCCGATTGGACGAAGAAAAAGGGGGCGTGTATCATTCTGATCCTCAATTGCATATGCCGATTTTCCGTCATGGCGCGTCTGGAGGCGGGGCCAAGCGCCCCGCGTGCTGATTGGGTGGATCAGATGTGCGGCGGCATCATTCCTGATCCGAATTCTCCTCAGAAAACCCCGCATCGTGCACTCGGCGTCTCGCGTGTCTCGCTGAAGACAGCTCGACGCTGCGGCGTCCACAGGTGGCGCGGGAATGGCCGTTAGGAGAAGGTGGTGGGAGGGTTTTTTCGGCGGGTGTCGATGGCGCATGGTGCCTGTTCTGGAATGGCGGTGATGTGAGGTTATGCGGTAGGAGTGGTGAAGGTAGGTTTTTGCTGCTTGGGTTGTTTGTTGTTGTTTGTTGTCAAACAAGGTAGTAACAGAAAAACGCCTAACTCAAAGGAATCGCAGCCCGAATGAATCACTTAATTCCTCTATACAATGGGTTTGGCTAACTACACATGTCTTAAGAAATATATCTCACCTACGGGACTTTATGGTGTTTGCGAATTTCCAAGAGGCCGTAACACTACTCCTCCCCTTTTTACAGACTCGTCCCGAGGTCGTCAAATTAATCGTGGTGCCATCATGGTGGTAGTTCTCCTAGTACGTTTTACTACGGATTCCCTGAGGCGACATTCATGGTATTTCGTGTCCCAAAATAAATAACTTGAGGGCTGGAGTAACTAACTAACAAACGTGCACTCATACAGATCGACTTAAATAAATTGCGGCGCTAACACATACATGCCGGGGCGCACTCATATTTTACAAATACACTTAAACCCTTTAACTTTACAAATTCTTAACACTAAACCATGCCAGGATCAATGGATCTGCAGGAAAAAAGAAAGAGTCAAAAGGAAACCGGTGGCACGGGGCGCCACTTGCAGGCGCCGTGTTGCGCTGCCAACAGGAACAGTTCCTGCAGCTTGCAAACTGTTGCTTTTGCGGATCCTGGCGCGCATGGAAATGAAAAGGGGGGGCAAGAAATTTGACGCGGGGCTGGTGAACAGGGGGGGCCGCAAAGCTGGGCATGAATGGCAAAGGTAAAGGCATACATAGCCTGCCAGAAAAGGCCGTTGCAGGCAACACAGCCGGCAGAGACTGGCCGGCACAGGCCTTGCAGTAAAAAACAGCCGTCGGACGATCCGGCCGGCAAGGCCTTGCAGAAAAACAAGCAGAGATCCGGCCGGCACAGGTTCCTTGCAGAAAACAACCAGCCGCGAGTTGGCCGCACAGCCCGCCAGCAAACAGCCGCAGACGATGAGTTGGCTCAGCCTTTGCCTTGCAGTGGAGGTTGGTGGAGGGAGTGCGGTGGTGTTTTGGCCACACAGAAGGTTGGACCTCGGACCTACCCTACCTGTCTCCTCCACCTATCGGCCTTTCCTGTCACACTGTACCGTACCACTCCCTTATTTGCAAAAAACGCCAATTTAGCCCCCAACTTATTTATTTTTTTTTTTGTTGTTTTATTTTAAAACCCTCTTTCCCCACTATAATCGTCCCTAACCCCATTTATCGTCCTTGTTTCGGCTTACCTATTCTGGTTCACCTAGCTTTCTTCGCCCACCCCTACGTTCCCTTCCGGAGGGAATAAGGGAGAGCTAGCGTCCTGTGTCGAGGCCCAACGAAGCCTCAAGATGGCTTTCAGATCTCAGCGATCTAACCCAAAGGTGGTCCAGCGGCCCAAAACGAGAGCGAAGGGATGGATGGTGCGGAGGGGTACACTTCCTATCCTACCTAACCGTTAACGCTTTAAAACTACCCGGGGCTTTTCACAAGCGCCTCTCGCTTAATCTATTGGTTCTAAAATACCAGATTCACCGTCGCCTGTGTTGGTGTCCACACATCATTCGGGCTCGCTCTCTCATTTTCCCTCGTGACTTGGCCACGGTTTTCGTGCTGACGCGTGGCTCCTTTGGCAGGCACGACCCTACTGCGAATCTCCAACAATGGCACGCCCGGGCAACTACACTGCCTCGAGCCTACCAGCTCCCTAAACAACCGGGAGTGCCCCCATGGCAGAACTCCGCTGAAACAGGCACACGTGGCAGGCTGGCGCCCCGGGCCCCTTTCCGAGGGTCACCGTGCCCCACGACACTGCCCCACCGGCAAACGGCGCTCCGGGCCCGCGCCACAAGCGGGCGCACCCGTGCCCACTACGCTAACTTCCGGCCCCCCAATGGCCCTTGGCCTACCTACGGCCGGACTAGCCGCGGTGCCCGGGGTACCCACTCAGCGATACTCACCGTTCGCAGCCACGCTCCCACCCGTCAAACAGGGCTCCTGCACCCCTCCAAACTAGGTTTCGAGCCCTAACACTCCAACCAACAGCAAAACACATTCCATTTTGTCAATTTAACTAACCACTAACTTCACTCTACACTGACCCGGGGTCCTTGGGCGGGAGTCACTCCTCCCCAATCACTCATCGCACCATGGATTCCAACGTTCGCATCCACACACAAACGCCGCTGGCCTCAACTCACTCAAACGTTTTCGCACACAACTCACCAACACTTCAACAACACACAACCGCGCGCTGAACTCTGCATCCTTCTCACCTAAAATCCGCCTACCTAATCGTGCTCGCTCACGTCGTCCTTAAGCTAATAGCACAGTTCCATTTTAACCCTACGTAGTAAGCTACGTCCGCCTCTAACACATCCAACAGTTGTCACTGTTCCTCCAAATGTCATTTCCCATCCTAAAGCTCATACTAATCCCTCTAACTAATCCATTCCACGGGCCCCATGAGGACTTAACCACTGCCCATGGAGCGGTCTTAACTAACACTAACCCTTCCTGATGTGCCATCCTGTGCCCAGGTAAGGGGGTCTTTCACCCCTTGCCCAGGGGAATCCCTGTTCACCGAAAGCGAGGCTTGCTTCCGTTAGTTTTGTATTTCCAATTATGCGCAGCAACCAGCGCGGCAACTCGCAGTGTTTTCTCGCGCACTTTTGCACTTGCCCGTGACGTCATTGCAGCTTGCACAATGTAACCTCGTCCTCTTGGACGGTTACCAAATCCGGCAGGGATTCACCCTCCCTGCGTATTCCCAACGCCCACGTGCAGCCATGACGTCACCCTGCGCACCCAAAACCCTCGCACTCCCGAGGGGGCTCCCCAACGCCCAACATGTGCTCTGCCCGTTGGAGCTTAAACACAAGCTCGCGTGGAGACCCGTCGCGTCCCAAATGCCATAATCCTGCCTAGTACTTGTCGTACCGCGGGAATCGGCAAATCCACCGCTGGCGTTTCCGGACCGGGCTTCCACTCCGCGGCAAGCGAGCAGCGTGGGGTCTCGTGCGTTGCAACAGACGGACCTCCGCGCTCGTTGCTGGGTGAACCCGGCGCGGTTCCCGAAGCAATACGGAGCCGCTACCCGGCTTTTGTCCCTCTGTCGGCCGTCGTCTCCGTTCCACCCAGCCCCCTGCGTGTACGACGCACAGACTCCACTCCAATCACACTCACATTTCAGACCGGGAGACGCGGCTGCAATGCTCCACGGCATGCCTGACCGACATCTCCTCAATAAGAGACCTCACACATGTTTCACGAAGTCTCCCCTCACCACGGACCCTCTCTCACTCACACCCAAACTTCCACTTGCACAGGGGGTCTTCACTCACACAATGCGTGCTGGAAGCACGCACTCTCCGCACCACTCGCCAAACACACACCCCTGCACAACCACACTGGGGATTTCGTGTCCCACAAGGTTCCGGGGCGCTCTAATACCCCCCCAAGTGCACACGTGCACCTATCACAGCACTCGTCCCTTTCAAACTCCGCTTGGCTACGACCGAACCACTGGTGCGTGATTCGCCTCAAGGGGGCATACTCCTCCCTCGTTTCCTGGAGGCGCCATCCAGCTGCTCACACCGGGTCCCTAACCCAGTCCGCGAAAGGGCCCCTCCAACCCCCCCCCCCCCATTATCCTCCACCTACTTTTTCTGTGTGTGTGTGTTCTGTTCGCTTTAACCCCGTCATTATCATGCAGTTCTCCTCTCTATTTTCTCCTATCTACCTGGTCTCTATACATCTATTAGTTTCTGTTTCTTTCTTTGGAGTTTTTCATCTGCTCTGGATTATCGAATTTACTCTCTCCTTCAGTTCATTAATTCAAACTCGTATAGTTTTTGTTTTCTCTCCCACTCTTCCTCATGCTCCTATTTCCAATGCTCATCGTTTCTTTCTCATTGGCTCTTTCCTTCCTGGTTTCATTGCTGTTCTCTCTTACCCTTTCCTTGCTTCCTCTCCTGTCCTTCTTTCCAGTTTCAAGGTTTTGCTTCATTTGGTTAATCTCCTTTTTGTGTTTTAAATTTGCTTTGCTTGTTCTCATTACTCTTCCTTGTTTCTTCTCGTGTCCTTCCTTCTGCCAGTTTCATGTTTGCATTCATTATGGTTAATCTCTTTTCTTGTGTTTCCATTTGCTGCTGTTCTCATTCCCTTCCTTGTTTCTTCTCGTGTCCTTCCTTCTGCAGTTATCATGGTTTCCCTTCATGTGGGTTAAGGTTTTCCCTTTGTGTTTTCATTCGCTGTTCTTTGTCTACCTCTTCGCACTCCCCAGCCTTGCCTTTCTTTCAATTGCTCAAGCCTCGGCTTCATGGTTATTTTTTGTTTTCTATCACCAATTGTTCCTCTCGTTCTTCCTCTCCAATCTTGTTGTGTCCTTCAATCTCCTCATTTCTCCTGCTGCTTCATTGTTGGCTCCTTCACTTCCTCCTCGTATTCCAACTTAATTTTTTTTCCTTTTGGTCGTTCAGTTTCAAATTCATACTCTTTTCAGTTTTCTATTCACTGTCTTTCTTGTTCCTCGTTCTGCAATTCGTTATTTCTTTTCACTGACATGATTTCTTTCTCCTGTCTTCATTTCCTTGTTCTTCGTATTTCACTATTCACTGTCTTTTTGTTCCTGCATTCTGTAATCTCGTTATTTCTTTCAAACTACGACTTCGCCGCGTCGTCCTTGTTCTTTCAGGACTCTTTCTTGTTCCTCAATTTGCAATCTCGTGTTTCCTTCCCTTGATCGATTTCCTTCTCTGTCTCATTCCCGTTCTTCATCATTTACTCTTTCTTGGCATCTCATTCCCCAATCTGGCCTTTGCGTTCCAGCTGTTCGTTGTACAGCGTGGTTTTCTTAACGTTTTCATTTCCCGTTCTCGGTTCTTTATTCCTCCTCAACATCCTCAGCTCGTTTTGTAACTCAGAAGCTTTCTTTTCCAATTCCTTTCTCATCTCCGACACTCCCTTTGCTTTGGCTTCTAATTGTTCAATCTGCTTCAGTGTGGCTCCTTAACGTTTCATTCTTCTTGTTCCTCTTCCTTTCCTCTTTTAACCATCTTCAAGTTCGTCTTGGTAATTCCGTCTCTTTTGTTCTGGTGTTTCCTGTAACTCAGTTTTTCTTCTCCAATTCTTTTCTCAACTCTCCGCAACTCCGACTTGCTTTGGCTTCTAACTGGTTCTTGCGCATCTTGGCCTTGTGTTATGTCTATCAGTCTTACCCAGTTCCATGTCTCCGTTTTACCTTCCCGTCCAGCTTATGCAATCTCTCTTCGTCATGTCTTGAAGTCTTTTCCACACGCCACTAATTTTTATTTCGCTTCGTGCACGACTTCGTCACCCCCAATTAATTTTTTCGCATTCTCGGTTTAGCAGTCACTTTTTTCCCAGTCACCTCCACACTTCTCGCCCAACACGTCTCCCGAATTATTTTTTCGCTCCAACACGCCTTCACCGCGGGCCTGACAAACCGTTGCACCCCTCCCAAGCTTCGGTTTCGCTCGCCTACACGTGGCGTCGCCATACGCCACATTCGCTGTTGTTGCATCATGCACCCGCTGCTGAGGCTCCGGCCCATTTGCTGCGTTTTCACCCCCGCATATTTCTTTTATTTTCTTTTTCATTCGCTTTTTGCTTTGTTTTCCATTTTGAGTGGTTTCCATCCATTTTTTTTGTTCCAATTCGTTTATTCATTCTTCCATTTTGAGTGGCGTTTCCATCCATTTTTTCGTTCATAGCTCAATCCATTTTGCCGTTCATTTCGTTTGTGTTTGTTTCCATCTGCCTTGTTTCACTCTTTTATTTCGTTTTTCATTTCGTTTTTTTCATTTGCAAATCATTTTTGTTATCCATTTTTCTCATCAATACCTCCAAACATTTCCATCGTCCGATCCTGGGCGATTCGCACGTGGGGGGCGTTCGTCCGCCACCCCAGCACTGGCGCCCATTCGAGCTCTGGGGCTCGTCCTGGGGGGGAAATTCGGTTCCTGCACACCAATGTCCTGCATGGGGATTCCATCCTGGGCATGGATTTCTACAATCACTACACATAAACATTCTCTATTACCCCGGCTCCCGCTCGCCTTGAGACGCCATCATTATTCCACGTAAGGGGTTAATTTAATCGGCTCGTAATTTAAGAGGGAATCGGGGGTGCTCCCTCACCCCTGGGACGATTCCCTGTGAATTTAGCTTGGAGACGGGAAGGGATTTGAATTCCACTCCTGTACACCAGTGGTTGGCGAATTCGCGCCGTCGGCGTGGATCGGCCACAAGCGACTCGAACCGGACGCTGCCTCGACCACCGGACGGACAAATTCAGTCGTCGACCCTCCGGCTAAACCGCGGGAAATGCCAGTCCACGGGTGGGCCTTTCGACCTCACCAGCATATCGTGCCAAATCGGCCACCCGGTAGGATAGGGTTGTTGCGCCAATTCGACGCTACCTAAGTACGCACACGCGGATGGTAACGCGGGCGATGTAACCTCGCCCAGGTCGACCTCCGGACACGAGCCGCTTGGGCGGGCCGTTCCGTACTATCGGGATAACGACGGCGGTGTTTATCGTCGACCTCGACGGTTCAATTGATTTTACGCGGGCCGTTTTGACCACTACGAACGCCTTTACGTGAAGCAGGAATGGCGGTTCAATTAAAGGCAAAAGACGAAGCGAAACGGGAAAACAGTTCAGCACAATGCACATTATTCAGTGGCACACGGATCACACCTATAGCACGTATTTACAGCCACAATTTAATGACTCTGCACATATATCAACAGAACAGAAGAGAATGCACATATAAAGGAGTTTAAAAACCGACCTACACGACACAGCGGACACTTTATACAGTTTACTACTTACAAGAACGGCGCCACAACACGCATTCACACCGAAGGCAAAGAAAGACCCCCTCAAAGGCAAAGGGAGTTTCAGACTGGGCCGCGTGGCCTAATGCGCGTGGGACCTGGATGAGCGGCAGGCCCAACGAGACCGAAGGGTTACCGCCGCCCTCGCTGGCGAGCCGCCAGATGTCGCTGCACGGCGGGTTCGTGGGCACCTGCTTGGTGTGAGTTGGGAACGTGGCCCCTTGTCGCACTCTCTCAGGCGGGGGAAAAAGGGGGAATTGTTGATGCTCTTGGGGAGGGAGTATGGCTGGCTTGCTTGGATCCGCGACGCGAGCCTCCATCCACCTCAGCCGTTCGCGTCTTCCGCAGCCGTCTGCCCCCACCGATCTGGCCTCACCGATCTGCTGCTCCCCCCCGACAATCCTCACGATACTCTCCACCGATCTCTGCTCCACCGACACTCCTCTCGATACGATTTCGCCCACGATATCTCTCCACCGATCTGGCTCGAGCTCCCTCACTGAGCTCGGCCTTTTTTATCGGCTTCGGGAAACCCAACCATATGCAAATTCTTCGGATCCAACGACCTCAGGGGCGGAGCAGCCACGCTCGCGATTGGACGAAGAAAAAGGGGGCGTGTATCATATCCTTTGATCCTCAAATTTGCATATGCGATTTTCGTACAGGCGCGTCTGAGGCGGGGCAAGCCGCCGGCCGCGCTTCCTGATTGTGGATCAGATGTGGGCGTGCATCATTTCCTGATCCGATATTCTCCTCTTCTCATAGAAACCTCCGCCATCTGCACTCGCGTCTCGCGTGTCTGCGCTGAGAAGCTTCGACGCTCGGCTGTCCCACAGGTGGCGCGGGAATGGCCGCTAGGAGAAAGGTGGGTGGAGGGGTTTTCGGCGGTGTCGCGATGGCCATCGCGTGCTGTTTGGAATGGCGGTGATGTGAGGTTTGCGGTTAGCGAGTGGTGAAGGTAGGTTTTTGCTCTGCGTTGTTGTTGTTGTTGGTTTGTCAAAACAAAGGTAGAACAGAAAAACGCTAACTCAAAGGTGCAGCTCGAATGAATGCACTTAATTCCCTCTATACAATGGGTTTGGGTCTAACTACACATGTACTTAAGAATATCTCTCACCTACGGGACTTTATGGTGTTGCGATTTTCAGAGCGCGTACAATATATATATATATATATAATATATTATATATTTATATATATTATATTGCTAGGAAGGTATTGTGTGACATCTGCGACAGAGGAAGGAAGAATAAGGTAGACTTGGTGGTGGGAACGAGGAAAAAAAAGTACAGGAACGTATCAGGAAGAAGGGGTTGGCGAAAAGGAAAGTGGGATAGTCAGAGAGATGAAGAAGTAGGCAGGAGTACAAGGAGTGGCGGCGAAAGGCAAAAAAGAGAGGTGGCAAAGGCCAGGAAAAGGCATACTGATGAGCTGTAATTGAGAGTTTGGATACAAAAGAAGGGGAAAAGGATTTTATACCGATTGGCAAGACAAGAGGGACCGAGCTGGGAAGGATGTGCTGCAGGTTCGGGTGAATAAAGGACGCAAATGGGAAATGTGCTTGGACGAGCGAGGAGAGTGTTTGAGAAAGGTGGATGGAGTCTTTGAGGAGCTGACGAATGAAGAAAATGAGAGAGAGAGAAGGTTGGAAGCGGTGAGGAGATAGTGATCTGGAAGTGGGGTGGATCAGTAAGGATGAAGTGAGGAACTGGCTATTGAAGAAGATGAAAAGTGGGAAAGGCGGTTGGCCCAGATGGTATAACGCAGTGGAGGCTGGAAGTGTCTTAGGAAGAGATGGCAGTGGGGTCTGGTTAAGCAAGATTGTTTTAATAAAATCTTGGATAAGTGAGAGGAATGCCGGATGGAGTGGAGATTAAGTGTAACTGGTTCCGATTTTCAAGAATAAGGGTGATGTGGCAGAGCTGTGGAATTAGCAGAGGGAATAAAGTGTTAAGCCAACCATGAAGGTGTGGGAAAGAGTAGTTGGGAAGCTAGGTTCGAGAGGAGAGGGACGATCTGCTGAGCAGCAATATGGGTTTAATGCCAGGAAAAGAGGCACCACTTGATGCAATGTTTGCTTTGAGAATGTTGATGGAGAAGTATAGGGAGGCCAGAGGAGTTACCATTGTGTGTTTGTGGATTTAGAGAACCTTTTGATAGGGTGCCAGGAGAAGGAGTTGTGGCATTGGTATGAGGAAGTCCGGAGGTGGTGGAGAAAGTATGTGAGGATGTGCAGGATATGTATGAGGACAGTGTGAAGCGTGAGGTGTGCGGTAGTAATGACGGACGCGGTTTAGGTAAAAGTTGGGAATTGCACAAGGATCGCTCTGAGCCCTTTCCTGTTTGCAAATGGTGGATGGACAGGTTTGGACGGACGAGATCAAGACTCGGAGTCTCCACTGGACTATGATGTTCGCGATGACAACATGATCTGTAGGGAGGAGTAGGGGAGCAGGCTGAGGCGAGCCTCGAGAGGTGGAGGTAGCATGGAGAGAAGGGGAATGATAGTCAGTCGGGTAGACGGAGTACATGTGCGTAAATTGAGAGGGAGGGTGGTGGTATGGTGCGGTTGCAGGAGGTGAGGTGGGGGACCGGTTTTGGATGGTTTTAAATACTTGGGATCAACTGTCGCATAAGTACGGAGAGTGGTGGGAGAGAAGTGGGAAAAAGAGAGTGCAAGGCAGCTGGAGTGGTTTTGAGAAGAGTTTTGCAGGATGTTTTGATTTGTGACAGAAGGGTAGCTGCAAGAGTGAAGGGGAAAGTATATAAGACAGGTAGTTGAGACCAGCTATGTTGTATGGTTTGGAGGCGGTGGCACTAACAAAAAGACAGGAAGCGGAGCTGGAGGTTGGCAGAAGTTAAAGATGCTGCGATTCTCGTTGGGAGTGAATGAGGATGGATAGGCATAAGAAATGAGGTATAATTGAGGGCCAAGCGCAGGTAGGGACGTTTGGAGACCAAAGTGAGAGAAGGCGAGATTGAGATGGTTTGGACCTGTGCACAGGAGGGAGGAGTATATCGGAGAAGGATGTTGAAGATGGAGCCGCCAGGCGGCAGGAGAAGAGGAAGGCCAACAGAAGAGGTTCATGGATTACGGTGAGGGCCCGGAATGCGGGTGTTGAGTGTCCAACTGGAAGATGTGGAGGATAGAGCGAAATGGAGACGGTTGATCCGCTGTGGCGACCCCTAACGGGGGCTAGCCGAAAGAAGAAGAAGATATATAATATTATATATATAGTCAACAGATGTTTTGTAGCTACAGAACTTTAATATGGCACAAACAAACATGACATAATAGTGACTCGCAGCTTTTCCGTGCTGCAGTCTTCAGGGTAAAAATTGCAGAAGTTTAAGGAGGAACTGAAAGGCGTGTGCTTTCTACACAGGTCTCACATAAGGTAGATGCTATTGGTTTCAACCGTAATGACGTCACAGTTAATCCGAACGCGCCCATTTTGGTCGGCTCATCCTCCTTCACCGTCGACGCTCCATTGGCTGGAGCAGAGTTCGTTGATGATTTGACATTTGCAACCAGCATCCCTGGAGAGAGGGGGGCTGGGTTTCCCCTAAAGGTCCATTCACCATTTGTTAGTACTTCCTTGATCTTTTCCAATGCTGAAAGACGACAACAGAGATCATACAATTCCTTTTGACAACATAGTAATTGGAATCGGTGGTAAGGATGAAAGGTGTGCTTCCAACATAGTAATGAAACGAGCTCGACCTCGGCTCAATATCCTGAACCATATCTGCATTGTTACTGGTCTGCACAGATCGGGTGGGCAACCAGGTGTAGGCAATGACAGATGAAGCAGGTACAGTGCGCCTGCGTGGTTGCTGGATATTTCTACATGCACGCACTGGTTGAGTTCTAACCCTGCACAATCTTTCTCGAATCGCCAAGGGGACGTGTTGTTTGATCAGATTCGGCCAACTTAGTGTTTGTGCGGCCCACATACCGGCCTTGCACATCGGCACTTAAGTCATAAATAACATTGCTGGTTTTTGCTTGTGGTGGGTAGCACATCCTTGTTGTGAATGTGAATGGAAGCATCCTCCTCAATCTTGTATTGCCAATCTGAGAAATCACGTTGCATGTGAAAATTCCGTTGACGTCATTCGCGGATTCCACAGTCGCATGCACGAAGTCCGATTAGTCTCGCCCTCATTGCCTGGTCTGCTTTCGTTTGACACAGCCTGATGTGTTTGATAGTATTTGAGCAACAGGAGTTCAAAACTCGGCAAAATGTCTTCCCCTCTGATATTCTGGTTGGGAATGCCGAATTTTAAAAACCGTGAATGCCGAAGAATGCCGAAGTTAAATGAGGTACTTCACAATGTCAATCGAGCAGCTTAAATGGTTTGGTTTCGGGCTTATCGGACTAAAGCTTGTCCTGACACGGAATCGTTCGCCGTTTGGCGCACGGTTTAACTTCGGCATTCAACATCTGAAACCGGATAAAGGCACAGGAGTGGCTAATTCATGAATTAGAGTGATTACATCGACAAGATGTGGACATCCTGAAAGACGAAACAAAGTTTAAACATCTGGCGGTGTAAACGGAACATGATCGCACGCTGCAGGTGGAAGGTCAGAATCGTCAAGCGACTGTTGCAGCTTCCCAACGTGGAGAACTATCGCAAAGGGGTGTACGACAGAATTAAATCTGTTGGATCCCAACATCCAAGAATTAACGGCCTGCGAGATTCCACAAGAGAATATCCTCAAGACCGATACTGCCATGGTGCGTCAGCACAACATGAACTTGCCAAGGTGGTTGGAGAGGTTACTGCAGACCAGTTCATTGGATTCACTTTTCTAATTTCATCGTGTTAAGGATTCTTCCACATTTGCGGAATCAATTGGAGCTAAAACACCGACAGTGAACACAACATACCATGGCATCCTTTGATATTTAACAAGCTTGTTATTCACGAATATCCATTGATGGAGGACGATTGAGAATATGCGCACATTTGCTGTATTCACAACCGATCTGGAACAAACCGATGATCCGCTCGGAACAGCGTCTTGGTTGAATTAATGAAAAGCAACAAGGGGGTGGAATTCAGTTTTAACAACATTGATTGTATGTTCAAACGGACGGTGTGGCCATGGGTTCTCCATTAGGCCCAGCTCTTTGCAATTCTTTGGAGGCTATCATGAAATGCAGAAACGACTGGTCGCAAGGTTGTGTCGATTCCCCCATCGTATACTATCGGTATGGTTGATTTACATTATTTGCTTTGTTTTGATCTCGACGGCATGTGACAATTTCCAGGCATGGCTCAACACTCTCCATCCAGCGCTTGAAGTTTACCAAGAGTGAAATGTCAAACACGTTACCGTTTTTGGACGTGTTGGTTGATAGATCCAACTTGGTTTACAACATCCGTCTACCGGAAGCCGACTTTCAGCAGGGCAGTATACTCGGTGGAGACTCCTTCACACAGCTCCACGAGAAAACAAAATTGGCCTTGATCAATATTCCTGGTTAACAGAGCACAGAGGTTTGTTTCCTCTTTAAATCTTTCCTGCCTGAATTGACAAAACTCATGAATATACTCGGTGGAGATAATGGTTTTATCGCTGAGCATCTAGTTAAGAGATTACATACACAGGTTTCTAAAACACGACAAGAGATCGGAAGATTGGTCCAGACAAATGTCGCAGTCTATTATCAGGTGCCCGGAAAGGGCAAATCATCACGAAGGTTTGACAAGTACATAATCACAGCATATTGTTGTCCATACGTTTCTGGTGTGCAACCCAAGTAATTTTTACCTCTCGCGCGTCTGCTGACGTCAGTCAAAGAATAGTGCTAACCACGTCACAAACCAGCAATGTTATTTATGAATTAAGTGCCGATTGTGGAAGCTCGGTACGTGGGCGCACACAACACTAAGATTGGATGATCAGATCAAACAACACGTTCCCCTTGGGTGATTTCGAAGAACGATTGAGGGTTAGAACACAACCAGTGCGAGCATGTAGAAATATCCAGCACCACCGGCCACTGTATCTGCTTCATCTGGTCATTGCACAGCACCTGGTTGCCAACCCTATCTGTTGCAGACCCAGTACAATGCAGATATGTTCAACGGATAATTGAGCCGAGGTCGGAGCTCGTTTCATTTACTGTATGTTGGAAGCAACCTTCATCCTTACCCACCGGATCCCATATATGTCGTCAAAAGGACATTTGGTACGATCTCTGTGTGTTCTTTCAGCATGGAAAGAATCAGGGAAGTACGGTAACAAAATGGTGAATGGACCTTAGGGGAAACATCCCGGAAATTCGTCCATGAAAATTCGGAAAGGCCTTTCTGAATGGAAAATATATATAAACAGTAACAAAAACAATATGCCAATTAAAAACAACAAGATGCAAAGTGTTACTTAGCTGATTATAAAATTGCAAAAGATGTGTTATTAATAAGAACGTCGCTACATATATTGATCACACAACCATCCAAAATCCAAAACTCATTATCAGGATGTTCGTGATCGGGTCTCGGTGTTGGCATTTACCCCACATTATAATACCAGAATTTAGTCTGTAAACGTTCATAGACGTGACCGATTCTTTCCTGATTCTGACTACCATTTTTTCTCGGTCCTTTTGCCAACACGCGTCCCTCACGAACATCCTGACGAGGATTTGGACGCGTTCCAGGCACACATCCTCCCTCCATGTCGTCAGTTACATGCTGATTATGCGAGGAGCCGTGCCTCCAGTGTAGAAGCACTGTAACCGATTTCGTGTGTTTTTTCATTTTTGTCATATTGACTTAGAAAATTGCGTCGACACATTGCGACGCATGTGGCGAGACATCATGTAATTCATGAACTGTGGAAATTATGTTCGAATTTGTGGCCGCGAGTCCATCCTTCATTTTACTCACTGAATCCCAGAATTTCTCTGGACTGTCCAGCAGTGCGGCAGGATCAGCGTATCCTTTTGTACGTACAAAGTCCGAGTTCGCGCATTGGTCATCAAGTTCATCAAGATCCGGAACTAATGAGGAAACGACTGGGCGGCGCCGCGCTAATAAGAAGCGGCTCGCTTTGTATCTCCATCACCAAGGCATCTCGTGGATTTATGATTTTCAAGCGTCCGAGCACACCATTTGGATTCATATCGAATCGATCTCTAATGTGCAAGCAAGCACAAGTCCACAAAAACGCTTACAGTCCTCATGGAAACGTACTCTTTTGATTGAAGGGGTGGTTCTTCAAGGAGTTTTGGCGGTGCACTTGCGTCCAGAATTACGTCCATGAGCGGTTTGTGGATGGAAATATCACTGGGGTCGATAGCACTTACATCGGTAGATTTTATCTCGTTTCCACTACAAAGAGACAGAGTAGCCCCCTGTACCATCTCGGATCACATCAGATACTGCGATGAATATTCAGCGATGTTGACTGAAACTGAGCATCGAGTCTGTCGATTCTTTGGCAAAATGTAGTGTAGGACAGAAGCATATGCTCCGTTCCAGGCGAATTCATGATCTGATAGATGTGACCAGCTTTGTCCTTCTCCATGCGATGTTGACATCTCGCATTCGGTTTGGAAAAACAACTTCAGGCACGTCCATTGTTCTCGAATCGGCCGACGACGGCGCCCTCTCGAAGCCATCAGGTGTCACACAGTTTCAAAATTTTGTGCTTCGCTCCTTCCCCATCCGCGTCTTTGTATAAGACCAAACTCGATTGGCATTTAGCATGCGGCTAAAATAGGCTCCTATATATCGTAGCACGCCCTCCAACCAAGACGGCAAGTTTGGCGGGCGTGATTGTGCGCACAGGGCCATGGAATGACGATGCATCCTTGCACGAATATTTAGGCACATCCATTTTAATTAGGGCCTGAAAACCGTTGGATGATCCCAGCATAGTAGCACAGTTGTCTGCGCCGAGTCCGATAACATTGGCGAGTGGTATTGTTACGAATCTGGGAAGCCATGAGCACTCAACATACAGGTCCTATAGCTCAGTTATTTCGATAAGTAAATTGTGGAAATATGCTCCCTTTCCCTTGTTTAATGGGTAATTAAATGTTTCATGCGCTGCAAGAGTTATTTTGATAGTTAGAATTTTTATAACAACAATAACCACAACACGCCTTCACCTCGCTTCCTCACACGACGCCATTGCCTACGTGCGTGTCCAGCACGTACGTGGGGCGGAGCCCACACAGGATAATGTTCCTCTGCCTGTTTGGAGGGCGGTCTGCCGACGGCCGTCACGCCCCCCCCCAACCCCCCCCCCCGGTTCAATCAACGGCCTTGGCGCCCGTTTTGGCCAATGACAGGGCGACGAGCGCATTTTGCATGCCAAAACATCCAGTGAGGGAGAGTGGGGAGGGAGGAGGCGTCCCCTCCCCCTCCGCGGACAAGGGTGAATAAGGTTTGCGGCGTGCATCGAAAAAGGAAGAGAGTTTTGGTTGTCGGGACGAGCGCTGTACGGGGCTCTCGACTCTGCTCGCGGTCTCGCTGGACCTGGTTTCTTCCATCGCATTATCGCTGGCGCCTGGTTTCTTCCATCGCCTCTCGCTGGCGCCTGGTTTCTTCGGACCGCATCGCGACGCTGGTCTGGGTCCCTCGTCTCGTCGGAAGACGCACGAGGCGGGAAGGTCCATGTCCTTCTGGTATTGTGTGTGTGCGTCCT
>CM068956.1:119002639-119026044 GCA_035128595.1 Eptatretus atami
GTCTGTGGGCCCGTCTGTAAGTAGAAATCGTTAAGTGCTTGCTCTTTGTACATTGCATTTCCTTATAGTCAGAGTCGAGAGCTCCAGACAGTCCTTTTGGAGAGACATAGTGAGTGTGAAATTTGCCCGGATTGAAAGACATGTTCCACATGTTGGACCAGTTTGTGATTTTATCCAGATCTGCAGAGAGCGGAGAAGCTGCTGCTTGCTGGTCTGAGGGATGACAGATGGTACGACAGAGGGTGGAGTCATCAGCAAAGAAGAGAGAGATTGCGATCCGAGTCGGTGATAGCGATCCGATTCGGTAAAGTCGGCCGAGGGTGTGGTTTTCCACCGGGAGTTGGGACGACGTGGGTATTTAGGTATATTGAAATTAGGCAATTAACGCGCTCCCGCAGCCGTCAAAATATTTGGCGACCAAAGGTCGCCGAAGGGCCCGTGAACTCTCGGACTTATCCGAGAGCTCACGACTAAATTCCGGGTGCTCGGTGGGAGAGCTGACTCCACTGCTCCCGCTAGTGGTCGTCTTATTCGCACCGCGAACTCCGGCCCACAACAGTAGAGCAATAGTGATTACCGGCAAGTCCAGCCCCAACAAATCGTTTGGAGTGTCGTTCTGTAGTGACCTTTTTTGCAGCGGTCAGCCAGCGGAGCAAGCGATTAAGAGAGGTGCTCGTTATGTTTGGCAAAGAATGACGAGTAGTCGGGTTCAAAACAAACTAAACCAGTGAAATGTTCAGAGACATGCCTTGTTATGTTATACTCATATAGTTATAAAATAGTATTGAAATGTAGCATTTTCATACTTTTAATTGTTACTGTTTACTTTTCATCCCAACTCTTCAAGATCTGCAAGTATGCATGCAAAAACACCACTCTCCGAAAATGCCACAGTGGTAGAGTCCATAGAGAAGCTCGGCAGTGGTGCTCCTCCTTCAGTCCTTCTGACTCGCCGCATTTATTTATCTTTATTTCTCTGTTCCTCGTACTCGTAGCACATAACAATGACTTTAGGGAAATTGTCACAAGAGGATCGCGGAAAAACTGAAAACACAGCGGCGCTCAGAGCAATTTGCTGGAATAACGACAATAGCATTGTTTCCATGGAGACTGCGATGTTGTTAGCGGTGCGAGCGCTCCGTTCGGTTGGTTTGCTTGCTTGAGCGCTTTAAAACAAGCAAGCCGCCAGGCAAGCGATATCATAATGTGGGAAAGCTGGCGGTGATGAAAATGGGTTGTGGGAATGAAAGTGGGTTTTTTTGTTTTATTTATTTTACCAAACGTGGAAAAACGCTCAACCGAGAGGTTGGTCTAAACCGTTTTTATATAACTTTAGGAGAGGTTTGTTATGCACTTGTGCTAACGTTTATGAATACAATTTCTTTAATCTAATCCCCATTTTTACTCCTAGATTATATATTATAATATATATATACTATATTATATATACATATAACCGTATCATATAAATATATATATATATATTACTATATTTTACTATATCTATCTATAATTCCCAGCAATTCTGTCTCGTGTGTGTCTGTTGTCTTGTCTGTCTGTTTTGTCTGCGACCTGCGGCTGTTTCTCGACGACCGCCGGTCGATCAGATTGAAACTTGCCAGGAATCTTGCCGGGGCCCGCAGATGTGGCCTTTTTCGAGGTTTGATGTCAAATCGGACGACGGTTCCCAGTTACGGCCATTTTTATTGCTTTTTTCAGTGTTGAAAAGGTGTATATAGGCAGCTGAAGTGTCGTTCCACTTATCACCTTATATGGCCATTTTTTTTTCAGAATAATGATACAGCATATTAATAATAACTAGCATAACCCGCGCTCTTGCGCGACATGTTGGGGTTGGGTGTGTTTGAAGAAAGGAACTGATGGCAGAGTATCAGTAGTAATTTTTACTTTATTGCAGTAAGTGGAATACGCGATTTCACTGTTTCAGAACCATTTTATTTACTTTTTTTTGTAACCATTGCACCTCATATGGTCTTTGAGTATGTAGCGAATATGCACGTTACCTTCGATGGCGCAGAACAAAGTCGACAGATAGCGACATCGAAACGACAAACTCGGAAATAATAATATAAGATAATAATAATAAATAGCACAATAATTGGCAGAACACAATAATAGCCCAATAATTGAATAAAAAGAATAACGTGATACATGGACCAATGTCTGTCAACGCAATAACGACCTATATATTGTTGTCACTCAGACAGGGACACGGTGCTATGACGTCACGAATGAACGTCACATGCTTCTCTTCGGATTGAAACTTGCCAGGAAATTAGTTGCCGGGCCCCGCGGTTTATGTGCCTTTTCGAGGTTTGATATCAATGCGGACGAGCGGTTCCGCAAGTTACGGCCATTTTATCTGTCGACCAATGACAAGACACGGTGCTATGACCGTCACAGAAATGACGTCACAATTAATGTTTATTTATTTTTTTTAATTTTCTTTGCACGATTGACGTCCGATCTGATTGAAACTTGCAGGAATACTTGCTGGGACCCGCGGATGGTGCCTTTTCAGGTTTGATATTAATCGGATAAGGCAAGTTCCCAAGTTACGGCCCTTTATGCTGTCGACCAATAAAAGACACGGTGCTATGACATCAACGAATACGTCACAATTAATATTTATTTATTTATTTATGTATTATTATTTTTTTTTGCACGATTGACGGTCCGATTCTGATTGAGAAACTTGCAGGAATATTGCTGGGTGACGCAGGCGGATGTGCCTTTTTCGAGGTTTGATATTATCGGACGACGCGGTTCCCAAGTTACGGCCATTTATCTGTCGACCAATTATCTGCGAGAGAGGGGGACGGGAGAGGGGGGGGATTGAGAGAGGGGGCGAGCGAGGAGGGGGGAGAGAGGAAGGGCGAGATCGAGGGGGAAGAGAGGGGGGCAAGAGAGGGGGGAGGAGAGCGATAGGTGGGAGTGGGGAACGAGAGAGGGCGAGAGGAGGACGGGCAAGACGAGAGGGGCGAGAGAGAGGATGGGGAGAGAGGAGGGGCGAGACTAGGGGTGAGATGAGGGGGGGAGAAAGAGGGGGGGAGAAAGAAGAAGGGGAAATAGATGGAGGGGTGAGACTAGGGGTGAAGAGAGGGGGAGAGGGGGGATGAGGGAGGGGGAAGAGAGAGGGGGCAGAGAGGGGGCGAGAGAGGGGAGGGAGAAGGGGGGAGAGAGGGAGAAGAGGGGGGTGAAAGAGAGAAGGGGGGGCGTCCAACATTCAAGAGCAGGGGGAGAGAGGAGGGGGCGAGAGAGGGGGTGGTGAGAGTGGGGCGAGAGAGGAGGTGGCGAGACTGTTGGGGGAGCGAGGAGGGGTGAGAGGAGAGGGGGCGTCACAATTCTTGCTTCATTTATATGACGTCAGCAATGACGATGGGTGGACGTGAAGTATGTGTTCCCAGGTGTTTCCCAACGTTATGGACATTTTTATGATACGGTTTGGGTCGATCTAATTGAAATATATGGCCGCCAATCCAGTCATCCGTTTCTACGCACCTACGGGCCCGTAACTAGTATATATAATAAGGAATAACCAAGGATAATCACACGCAGGGAGTTTGGTGGAAGGCCATTCAGCCATCATGCTCTGTTGCGAGCACCCACACAACCCATCTGCCAACAAGATCCAAGGAAGAAAATGCAAAAAAAACGCTTTTAACTAATTGAAAATAAATGTGATTGTTTGTTTTGTTTTGTTTGTTTTTTGTAGTTTTTTTGTTATTTTTTTCCCCCTTTTTTTCTCCTAGGGGAGGGGGCATGGGCTTGGTTAAAAACCCTCAACCACACAACCCCTGACAAGACCCCGCACAAGCTCCGTCCACATGTACCACATCAGCACAGTCAATGCTCAAGCTACTTAAAAGCACTTCCCCCGCACCTCTCTATCTCCATAACTTCGCAGGTACCTATCTATATCCTCATTTAACGTATCTACTTTTTTTTGTGCCACACCGTTTCAGGGGCCAATTGCCATGCATTACTACTCTCTGAGTGGAAAGTCCCCTGGCCTTGCAAAGTGCGATTTAAGGGAAATTTTGGCTCTGAACTCTGCTTACAGAGTGTTTTAGTTAGGACATTAACTTCATTGGCGATATGTTTAGATGTACTGCCGCCGCGGTTAAAAAACACAGCCCTCGAAACCATTGCTTTGGGCGATATTCATACGTGGCAAGAGTATCTATACGTGGCTAAGGGGGTGACGGCCCCTCCTTCCGTTCAGGGGAAGGCGTATTTGTAACCGCACAGAACCGGATAGAAGTATTCACGGCCTGAGGCTGATGATTTGGGAGAGCCGTGATCAATAAGCGGAGGCACGAGGCGCATTGTTGGAGAGGTGAGAGCGAAATATCTCGCTGTAACCGCCTCCTTTCTGGTGTTATTAAGAGCTCTGTCTCCTCAGTCCGCTCCTATAGTTGAGTCAGCTCAAGCATGGAAATCAATCCAGTCACCTGCGCTGAGCCCTCTTCTTATGGCATCAATGTCCTTCCGAACTGTGGTGACCAAAACTGCAAACACAATATTCTAGTTTGTTCCCTCACTAAATTTTCCTGTACAATGTTTAAACCACTCTTTTGATTTATAAATTGATTTCCCCTCAGAATACAAACCTCAAACGCCTATTTGCTTCCACCTATAGCTGCTGCACTGTGCTGAATGCTTACTTCCGTATCTATTACCACCCCCAGATCCTTTCTCCTGTGTGAAAACAATGTATAATTGCTTATAAATGGAGAATGATAGATATATATATATATAATAAATTATATATATATATATATATTATATATTATATATATATTGTTATGGTTGGTTGGGGGTAGATGGAGGAATTTAATTGGGAATTTAGGATATGAATGGAGTAGTTTGGTTGTGGACAGTGTAGGAGCATCTCGATGTAACTAAGTGGGGACCTGTGAGCTTAAGTGCTTCATGTCACCGTACGAGGGGGTTTGGTGTTGTGTTAATTAGCTAGGGTTTAAGAATAATCTTCCTAGTATGTAATTGCCCTCTGTGATTTTTTTCCATATGTTTTTTATATTGCAAGATCTGCAATAAAGGTGGGGAACAACGTCCCTAAAAAACTCGAAAGGCAAGAAGCTACGCCTCCAAGGGTGACGGCCGGCGAAGTTCACGCCCTGAGGCTGATGAAATTTGGAGAGCCGTGATCAATAGGGGGCACGAGGGTGCATTGTTTGGAGAGGTGAGAGCAGAGGGTGAGCGGCATGCCGAGGAAGGATGACACGACGCCTGTATTCGTGTTGAGGCGATTTGGGCTCGCGTGGGTGGAAGGAAGATGCTGGCATTGGCTCGTGGTTTGGATCGGTGAGGATATCAACCGCATGAAACAGCTACACGTCCTGAGCCTTGGTGTTGAGTGGCCTCACCGGAGTGGCCTGGCTTACATTTGTCTTGCTTACGGAGGAGAAGTGGACGGCGCCATTTGCGCGCGTCTGCAACGTGGCTGGGTGGGCGCTCCATTGCCACATTCACAAAGACCCCCAGCAACCTTGGGCCAATACTAAGTCCAAGAATACTCCAAAGGAGGGTTTTCTTTTCATTTTGTGTTCCTTTGTCTGTATTTGAGTCTGTGTGAGGGGGTGCTTGACTGCAGGATTTATTTTACTTTTGTTTATTATCATTACTGTTGAAATTATTGTCCTTTGTAAATATTTGTTTTATTTTCATTAAATGTTGTTCATTTTAAGAAACGTAATTGTTATATTGTAGTGGGGTTCGAGTATACCCCCCCCATGCTGTTGGCTTCCTTCCCCATGCCTCCGTCCCTCTACCTGTGCCCGCCCTCCCGCATGCGTTTATAATCTCCGAGGATCACGTGTCCGCCGTCCCTATTAATAAGGAACCCGCTCGGCCGTACGGGGGCTGGCAGTGTTAACGCCCGTTCACCACAAGTTGGTCCTGGGGGTTTAATCTGGGCCAGCCACACACTCAATATACTGTGTATATATATATATATTATTGTTGCGAATTCGCGCCCGTCGGCGTGCGATCGGCACACAGTGCGACTTCGACGCGACCGCCTCGCCCCCGGAGCGGACAATTCAAGGTGTGACCTCCCCGGCCTAACGCGGGATCGTCACGGGTTGGGCCTTCGTCACCACAATCGTGCCAATCGCACCGGTAGGATAGGGGGTTGTTCGCCAAATTCGACTACCTAAGTACCACGCGGATGGTAAAAATCCGGGCGACGTACCTCGCCGCAGGTCGAACTTCCGGAAACGAGCCGCTGGGCGGGCCGTTCGTACTATCGGGATAACGAGCGGTGTTTATCGTGACTCGACGGTTTCAGATTATTTACCCGGCGTTTTGCACCGCACTAGAACCCCTTTACGTGAAGGGCAGGATGGAGGTTCAATTAAAGAAAAGACGACAGCGAACGGGAAAAACAGTTCACACATGAACATTTATTCGTGGCACACGGAGCACAGAACCTATAGCATACGTATTTACAGCCACAATTAATGATTGACATTATCACACACAGAACAAAAGAAATGCAACATATAAAAGGAGTTCAAACCGCCTACACGACACCACGGACCAGCTTATAGCAGTTACTACCTTACCAGACACGGCGCCACAAATACACGGCATTCACATGACCGAAGCAAAGAAAAGACCCCTCACAAAGGCAAGGGAGTCAGACGGGGCCGTTGGGCCTAATGCGCGTGGGACTTGGATGAGCGGACCAGGCCCACGAGACCGAAGGGTCCTACCGGCCCTCGTGGCGAGCCGCAGAATGTCGCTGCACGGCGGTTCCGTGGCACGCTGCTGGTGTGAAGTGGGAAGGGCCCTTGTCGCCACTCTCTCAGCGCGGGGGAAAAAGGGGGAATTGGTTGATGCTCTGGGGAGGGAGTATGGCTGGCTTGGCTTGGATCCCGCGCGATTCGAGCCTCCAGGTCCACTCAGCCGTGCCTCCGCAAGCCCGTCTGAGCCCCAGGCCGATCTCGCTCACATCTGCTGCTCCAAGACACTCCTCCAGATACTCTCCACCGATCTGCTGCTGCCAACCGACCTTCCTCTCGATACTGACTCGCCCCACGATTACTCTCCAATCCGTTGGCCTCGGCTCCTACTGAGCTCGCTTTTTTATCGGCTTCGGAACCCACCATATGCAAATTCTCCGGATCAAAACGACCTCAGGGGCGGAGGGCCACGTGCGCCGATTGGACGAAGAAAAAGGGGGCGTGTATCATTCTGATCCTCAATTGCATATGCCGATTTTCCGTCATGGCGCGTCTGGAGGCGGGGCCAAGCGCCCCGCGTGCTGATTGGGTGGATCAGATGTGCGGCGGCATCATTCCTGATCCGAATTCTCCTCAGAAAACCCCGCATCGTGCACTCGGCGTCTCGCGTGTCTCGCTGAAGACAGCTCGACGCTGCGGCGTCCACAGGTGGCGCGGGAATGGCCGTTAGGAGAAGGTGGTGGGAGGGTTTTTTCGGCGGGTGTCGATGGCGCATGGTGCCTGTTCTGGAATGGCGGTGATGTGAGGTTATGCGGTAGGAGTGGTGAAGGTAGGTTTTTGCTGCTTGGGTTGTTTGTTGTTGTTTGTTGTCAAACAAGGTAGTAACAGAAAAACGCCTAACTCAAAGGAATCGCAGCCCGAATGAATCACTTAATTCCTCTATACAATGGGTTTGGCTAACTACACATGTCTTAAGAAATATATCTCACCTACGGGACTTTATGGTGTTTGCGAATTTCCAAGAGGCCGTAACACTACTCCTCCCCTTTTTACAGACTCGTCCCGAGGTCGTCAAATTAATCGTGGTGCCATCATGGTGGTAGTTCTCCTAGTACGTTTTACTACGGATTCCCTGAGGCGACATTCATGGTATTTCGTGTCCCAAAATAAATAACTTGAGGGCTGGAGTAACTAACTAACAAACGTGCACTCATACAGATCGACTTAAATAAATTGCGGCGCTAACACATACATGCCGGGGCGCACTCATATTTTACAAATACACTTAAACCCTTTAACTTTACAAATTCTTAACACTAAACCATGCCAGGATCAATGGATCTGCAGGAAAAAAGAAAGAGTCAAAAGGAAACCGGTGGCACGGGGCGCCACTTGCAGGCGCCGTGTTGCGCTGCCAACAGGAACAGTTCCTGCAGCTTGCAAACTGTTGCTTTTGCGGATCCTGGCGCGCATGGAAATGAAAAGGGGGGGCAAGAAATTTGACGCGGGGCTGGTGAACAGGGGGGGCCGCAAAGCTGGGCATGAATGGCAAAGGTAAAGGCATACATAGCCTGCCAGAAAAGGCCGTTGCAGGCAACACAGCCGGCAGAGACTGGCCGGCACAGGCCTTGCAGTAAAAAACAGCCGTCGGACGATCCGGCCGGCAAGGCCTTGCAGAAAAACAAGCAGAGATCCGGCCGGCACAGGTTCCTTGCAGAAAACAACCAGCCGCGAGTTGGCCGCACAGCCCGCCAGCAAACAGCCGCAGACGATGAGTTGGCTCAGCCTTTGCCTTGCAGTGGAGGTTGGTGGAGGGAGTGCGGTGGTGTTTTGGCCACACAGAAGGTTGGACCTCGGACCTACCCTACCTGTCTCCTCCACCTATCGGCCTTTCCTGTCACACTGTACCGTACCACTCCCTTATTTGCAAAAAACGCCAATTTAGCCCCCAACTTATTTATTTTTTTTTTTGTTGTTTTATTTTAAAACCCTCTTTCCCCACTATAATCGTCCCTAACCCCATTTATCGTCCTTGTTTCGGCTTACCTATTCTGGTTCACCTAGCTTTCTTCGCCCACCCCTACGTTCCCTTCCGGAGGGAATAAGGGAGAGCTAGCGTCCTGTGTCGAGGCCCAACGAAGCCTCAAGATGGCTTTCAGATCTCAGCGATCTAACCCAAAGGTGGTCCAGCGGCCCAAAACGAGAGCGAAGGGATGGATGGTGCGGAGGGGTACACTTCCTATCCTACCTAACCGTTAACGCTTTAAAACTACCCGGGGCTTTTCACAAGCGCCTCTCGCTTAATCTATTGGTTCTAAAATACCAGATTCACCGTCGCCTGTGTTGGTGTCCACACATCATTCGGGCTCGCTCTCTCATTTTCCCTCGTGACTTGGCCACGGTTTTCGTGCTGACGCGTGGCTCCTTTGGCAGGCACGACCCTACTGCGAATCTCCAACAATGGCACGCCCGGGCAACTACACTGCCTCGAGCCTACCAGCTCCCTAAACAACCGGGAGTGCCCCCATGGCAGAACTCCGCTGAAACAGGCACACGTGGCAGGCTGGCGCCCCGGGCCCCTTTCCGAGGGTCACCGTGCCCCACGACACTGCCCCACCGGCAAACGGCGCTCCGGGCCCGCGCCACAAGCGGGCGCACCCGTGCCCACTACGCTAACTTCCGGCCCCCCAATGGCCCTTGGCCTACCTACGGCCGGACTAGCCGCGGTGCCCGGGGTACCCACTCAGCGATACTCACCGTTCGCAGCCACGCTCCCACCCGTCAAACAGGGCTCCTGCACCCCTCCAAACTAGGTTTCGAGCCCTAACACTCCAACCAACAGCAAAACACATTCCATTTTGTCAATTTAACTAACCACTAACTTCACTCTACACTGACCCGGGGTCCTTGGGCGGGAGTCACTCCTCCCCAATCACTCATCGCACCATGGATTCCAACGTTCGCATCCACACACAAACGCCGCTGGCCTCAACTCACTCAAACGTTTTCGCACACAACTCACCAACACTTCAACAACACACAACCGCGCGCTGAACTCTGCATCCTTCTCACCTAAAATCCGCCTACCTAATCGTGCTCGCTCACGTCGTCCTTAAGCTAATAGCACAGTTCCATTTTAACCCTACGTAGTAAGCTACGTCCGCCTCTAACACATCCAACAGTTGTCACTGTTCCTCCAAATGTCATTTCCCATCCTAAAGCTCATACTAATCCCTCTAACTAATCCATTCCACGGGCCCCATGAGGACTTAACCACTGCCCATGGAGCGGTCTTAACTAACACTAACCCTTCCTGATGTGCCATCCTGTGCCCAGGTAAGGGGGTCTTTCACCCCTTGCCCAGGGGAATCCCTGTTCACCGAAAGCGAGGCTTGCTTCCGTTAGTTTTGTATTTCCAATTATGCGCAGCAACCAGCGCGGCAACTCGCAGTGTTTTCTCGCGCACTTTTGCACTTGCCCGTGACGTCATTGCAGCTTGCACAATGTAACCTCGTCCTCTTGGACGGTTACCAAATCCGGCAGGGATTCACCCTCCCTGCGTATTCCCAACGCCCACGTGCAGCCATGACGTCACCCTGCGCACCCAAAACCCTCGCACTCCCGAGGGGGCTCCCCAACGCCCAACATGTGCTCTGCCCGTTGGAGCTTAAACACAAGCTCGCGTGGAGACCCGTCGCGTCCCAAATGCCATAATCCTGCCTAGTACTTGTCGTACCGCGGGAATCGGCAAATCCACCGCTGGCGTTTCCGGACCGGGCTTCCACTCCGCGGCAAGCGAGCAGCGTGGGGTCTCGTGCGTTGCAACAGACGGACCTCCGCGCTCGTTGCTGGGTGAACCCGGCGCGGTTCCCGAAGCAATACGGAGCCGCTACCCGGCTTTTGTCCCTCTGTCGGCCGTCGTCTCCGTTCCACCCAGCCCCCTGCGTGTACGACGCACAGACTCCACTCCAATCACACTCACATTTCAGACCGGGAGACGCGGCTGCAATGCTCCACGGCATGCCTGACCGACATCTCCTCAATAAGAGACCTCACACATGTTTCACGAAGTCTCCCCTCACCACGGACCCTCTCTCACTCACACCCAAACTTCCACTTGCACAGGGGGTCTTCACTCACACAATGCGTGCTGGAAGCACGCACTCTCCGCACCACTCGCCAAACACACACCCCTGCACAACCACACTGGGGATTTCGTGTCCCACAAGGTTCCGGGGCGCTCTAATACCCCCCCAAGTGCACACGTGCACCTATCACAGCACTCGTCCCTTTCAAACTCCGCTTGGCTACGACCGAACCACTGGTGCGTGATTCGCCTCAAGGGGGCATACTCCTCCCTCGTTTCCTGGAGGCGCCATCCAGCTGCTCACACCGGGTCCCTAACCCAGTCCGCGAAAGGGCCCCTCCAACCCCCCCCCCCCCATTATCCTCCACCTACTTTTTCTGTGTGTGTGTGTTCTGTTCGCTTTAACCCCGTCATTATCATGCAGTTCTCCTCTCTATTTTCTCCTATCTACCTGGTCTCTATACATCTATTAGTTTCTGTTTCTTTCTTTGGAGTTTTTCATCTGCTCTGGATTATCGAATTTACTCTCTCCTTCAGTTCATTAATTCAAACTCGTATAGTTTTTGTTTTCTCTCCCACTCTTCCTCATGCTCCTATTTCCAATGCTCATCGTTTCTTTCTCATTGGCTCTTTCCTTCCTGGTTTCATTGCTGTTCTCTCTTACCCTTTCCTTGCTTCCTCTCCTGTCCTTCTTTCCAGTTTCAAGGTTTTGCTTCATTTGGTTAATCTCCTTTTTGTGTTTTAAATTTGCTTTGCTTGTTCTCATTACTCTTCCTTGTTTCTTCTCGTGTCCTTCCTTCTGCCAGTT
Source organism: Eptatretus atami (assembly GCA_035128595.1). Classification (NCBI taxonomy): domain Eukaryota; kingdom Metazoa; phylum Chordata; class Myxini; order Myxiniformes; family Myxinidae; genus Eptatretus; species Eptatretus atami. The sequence goes on from CM068956.1 coordinate 119,014,266, forward strand.
TCATGTTTGCATTCATTATGGTTAATCTCTTTTCTTGTGTTTCCATTTGCTGCTGTTCTCATTCCCTTCCTTGTTTCTTCTCGTGTCCTTCCTTCTGCAGTTATCATGGTTTCCCTTCATGTGGGTTAAGGTTTTCCCTTTGTGTTTTCATTCGCTGTTCTTTGTCTACCTCTTCGCACTCCCCAGCCTTGCCTTTCTTTCAATTGCTCAAGCCTCGGCTTCATGGTTATTTTTTGTTTTCTATCACCAATTGTTCCTCTCGTTCTTCCTCTCCAATCTTGTTGTGTCCTTCAATCTCCTCATTTCTCCTGCTGCTTCATTGTTGGCTCCTTCACTTCCTCCTCGTATTCCAACTTAATTTTTTTTCCTTTTGGTCGTTCAGTTTCAAATTCATACTCTTTTCAGTTTTCTATTCACTGTCTTTCTTGTTCCTCGTTCTGCAATTCGTTATTTCTTTTCACTGACATGATTTCTTTCTCCTGTCTTCATTTCCTTGTTCTTCGTATTTCACTATTCACTGTCTTTTTGTTCCTGCATTCTGTAATCTCGTTATTTCTTTCAAACTACGACTTCGCCGCGTCGTCCTTGTTCTTTCAGGACTCTTTCTTGTTCCTCAATTTGCAATCTCGTGTTTCCTTCCCTTGATCGATTTCCTTCTCTGTCTCATTCCCGTTCTTCATCATTTACTCTTTCTTGGCATCTCATTCCCCAATCTGGCCTTTGCGTTCCAGCTGTTCGTTGTACAGCGTGGTTTTCTTAACGTTTTCATTTCCCGTTCTCGGTTCTTTATTCCTCCTCAACATCCTCAGCTCGTTTTGTAACTCAGAAGCTTTCTTTTCCAATTCCTTTCTCATCTCCGACACTCCCTTTGCTTTGGCTTCTAATTGTTCAATCTGCTTCAGTGTGGCTCCTTAACGTTTCATTCTTCTTGTTCCTCTTCCTTTCCTCTTTTAACCATCTTCAAGTTCGTCTTGGTAATTCCGTCTCTTTTGTTCTGGTGTTTCCTGTAACTCAGTTTTTCTTCTCCAATTCTTTTCTCAACTCTCCGCAACTCCGACTTGCTTTGGCTTCTAACTGGTTCTTGCGCATCTTGGCCTTGTGTTATGTCTATCAGTCTTACCCAGTTCCATGTCTCCGTTTTACCTTCCCGTCCAGCTTATGCAATCTCTCTTCGTCATGTCTTGAAGTCTTTTCCACACGCCACTAATTTTTATTTCGCTTCGTGCACGACTTCGTCACCCCCAATTAATTTTTTCGCATTCTCGGTTTAGCAGTCACTTTTTTCCCAGTCACCTCCACACTTCTCGCCCAACACGTCTCCCGAATTATTTTTTCGCTCCAACACGCCTTCACCGCGGGCCTGACAAACCGTTGCACCCCTCCCAAGCTTCGGTTTCGCTCGCCTACACGTGGCGTCGCCATACGCCACATTCGCTGTTGTTGCATCATGCACCCGCTGCTGAGGCTCCGGCCCATTTGCTGCGTTTTCACCCCCGCATATTTCTTTTATTTTCTTTTTCATTCGCTTTTTGCTTTGTTTTCCATTTTGAGTGGTTTCCATCCATTTTTTTTGTTCCAATTCGTTTATTCATTCTTCCATTTTGAGTGGCGTTTCCATCCATTTTTTCGTTCATAGCTCAATCCATTTTGCCGTTCATTTCGTTTGTGTTTGTTTCCATCTGCCTTGTTTCACTCTTTTATTTCGTTTTTCATTTCGTTTTTTTCATTTGCAAATCATTTTTGTTATCCATTTTTCTCATCAATACCTCCAAACATTTCCATCGTCCGATCCTGGGCGATTCGCACGTGGGGGGCGTTCGTCCGCCACCCCAGCACTGGCGCCCATTCGAGCTCTGGGGCTCGTCCTGGGGGGGAAATTCGGTTCCTGCACACCAATGTCCTGCATGGGGATTCCATCCTGGGCATGGATTTCTACAATCACTACACATAAACATTCTCTATTACCCCGGCTCCCGCTCGCCTTGAGACGCCATCATTATTCCACGTAAGGGGTTAATTTAATCGGCTCGTAATTTAAGAGGGAATCGGGGGTGCTCCCTCACCCCTGGGACGATTCCCTGTGAATTTAGCTTGGAGACGGGAAGGGATTTGAATTCCACTCCTGTACACCAGTGGTTGGCGAATTCGCGCCGTCGGCGTGGATCGGCCACAAGCGACTCGAACCGGACGCTGCCTCGACCACCGGACGGACAAATTCAGTCGTCGACCCTCCGGCTAAACCGCGGGAAATGCCAGTCCACGGGTGGGCCTTTCGACCTCACCAGCATATCGTGCCAAATCGGCCACCCGGTAGGATAGGGTTGTTGCGCCAATTCGACGCTACCTAAGTACGCACACGCGGATGGTAACGCGGGCGATGTAACCTCGCCCAGGTCGACCTCCGGACACGAGCCGCTTGGGCGGGCCGTTCCGTACTATCGGGATAACGACGGCGGTGTTTATCGTCGACCTCGACGGTTCAATTGATTTTACGCGGGCCGTTTTGACCACTACGAACGCCTTTACGTGAAGCAGGAATGGCGGTTCAATTAAAGGCAAAAGACGAAGCGAAACGGGAAAACAGTTCAGCACAATGCACATTATTCAGTGGCACACGGATCACACCTATAGCACGTATTTACAGCCACAATTTAATGACTCTGCACATATATCAACAGAACAGAAGAGAATGCACATATAAAGGAGTTTAAAAACCGACCTACACGACACAGCGGACACTTTATACAGTTTACTACTTACAAGAACGGCGCCACAACACGCATTCACACCGAAGGCAAAGAAAGACCCCCTCAAAGGCAAAGGGAGTTTCAGACTGGGCCGCGTGGCCTAATGCGCGTGGGACCTGGATGAGCGGCAGGCCCAACGAGACCGAAGGGTTACCGCCGCCCTCGCTGGCGAGCCGCCAGATGTCGCTGCACGGCGGGTTCGTGGGCACCTGCTTGGTGTGAGTTGGGAACGTGGCCCCTTGTCGCACTCTCTCAGGCGGGGGAAAAAGGGGGAATTGTTGATGCTCTTGGGGAGGGAGTATGGCTGGCTTGCTTGGATCCGCGACGCGAGCCTCCATCCACCTCAGCCGTTCGCGTCTTCCGCAGCCGTCTGCCCCCACCGATCTGGCCTCACCGATCTGCTGCTCCCCCCCGACAATCCTCACGATACTCTCCACCGATCTCTGCTCCACCGACACTCCTCTCGATACGATTTCGCCCACGATATCTCTCCACCGATCTGGCTCGAGCTCCCTCACTGAGCTCGGCCTTTTTTATCGGCTTCGGGAAACCCAACCATATGCAAATTCTTCGGATCCAACGACCTCAGGGGCGGAGCAGCCACGCTCGCGATTGGACGAAGAAAAAGGGGGCGTGTATCATATCCTTTGATCCTCAAATTTGCATATGCGATTTTCGTACAGGCGCGTCTGAGGCGGGGCAAGCCGCCGGCCGCGCTTCCTGATTGTGGATCAGATGTGGGCGTGCATCATTTCCTGATCCGATATTCTCCTCTTCTCATAGAAACCTCCGCCATCTGCACTCGCGTCTCGCGTGTCTGCGCTGAGAAGCTTCGACGCTCGGCTGTCCCACAGGTGGCGCGGGAATGGCCGCTAGGAGAAAGGTGGGTGGAGGGGTTTTCGGCGGTGTCGCGATGGCCATCGCGTGCTGTTTGGAATGGCGGTGATGTGAGGTTTGCGGTTAGCGAGTGGTGAAGGTAGGTTTTTGCTCTGCGTTGTTGTTGTTGTTGGTTTGTCAAAACAAAGGTAGAACAGAAAAACGCTAACTCAAAGGTGCAGCTCGAATGAATGCACTTAATTCCCTCTATACAATGGGTTTGGGTCTAACTACACATGTACTTAAGAATATCTCTCACCTACGGGACTTTATGGTGTTGCGATTTTCAGAGCGCGTACAATATATATATATATATATAATATATTATATATTTATATATATTATATTGCTAGGAAGGTATTGTGTGACATCTGCGACAGAGGAAGGAAGAATAAGGTAGACTTGGTGGTGGGAACGAGGAAAAAAAAGTACAGGAACGTATCAGGAAGAAGGGGTTGGCGAAAAGGAAAGTGGGATAGTCAGAGAGATGAAGAAGTAGGCAGGAGTACAAGGAGTGGCGGCGAAAGGCAAAAAAGAGAGGTGGCAAAGGCCAGGAAAAGGCATACTGATGAGCTGTAATTGAGAGTTTGGATACAAAAGAAGGGGAAAAGGATTTTATACCGATTGGCAAGACAAGAGGGACCGAGCTGGGAAGGATGTGCTGCAGGTTCGGGTGAATAAAGGACGCAAATGGGAAATGTGCTTGGACGAGCGAGGAGAGTGTTTGAGAAAGGTGGATGGAGTCTTTGAGGAGCTGACGAATGAAGAAAATGAGAGAGAGAGAAGGTTGGAAGCGGTGAGGAGATAGTGATCTGGAAGTGGGGTGGATCAGTAAGGATGAAGTGAGGAACTGGCTATTGAAGAAGATGAAAAGTGGGAAAGGCGGTTGGCCCAGATGGTATAACGCAGTGGAGGCTGGAAGTGTCTTAGGAAGAGATGGCAGTGGGGTCTGGTTAAGCAAGATTGTTTTAATAAAATCTTGGATAAGTGAGAGGAATGCCGGATGGAGTGGAGATTAAGTGTAACTGGTTCCGATTTTCAAGAATAAGGGTGATGTGGCAGAGCTGTGGAATTAGCAGAGGGAATAAAGTGTTAAGCCAACCATGAAGGTGTGGGAAAGAGTAGTTGGGAAGCTAGGTTCGAGAGGAGAGGGACGATCTGCTGAGCAGCAATATGGGTTTAATGCCAGGAAAAGAGGCACCACTTGATGCAATGTTTGCTTTGAGAATGTTGATGGAGAAGTATAGGGAGGCCAGAGGAGTTACCATTGTGTGTTTGTGGATTTAGAGAACCTTTTGATAGGGTGCCAGGAGAAGGAGTTGTGGCATTGGTATGAGGAAGTCCGGAGGTGGTGGAGAAAGTATGTGAGGATGTGCAGGATATGTATGAGGACAGTGTGAAGCGTGAGGTGTGCGGTAGTAATGACGGACGCGGTTTAGGTAAAAGTTGGGAATTGCACAAGGATCGCTCTGAGCCCTTTCCTGTTTGCAAATGGTGGATGGACAGGTTTGGACGGACGAGATCAAGACTCGGAGTCTCCACTGGACTATGATGTTCGCGATGACAACATGATCTGTAGGGAGGAGTAGGGGAGCAGGCTGAGGCGAGCCTCGAGAGGTGGAGGTAGCATGGAGAGAAGGGGAATGATAGTCAGTCGGGTAGACGGAGTACATGTGCGTAAATTGAGAGGGAGGGTGGTGGTATGGTGCGGTTGCAGGAGGTGAGGTGGGGGACCGGTTTTGGATGGTTTTAAATACTTGGGATCAACTGTCGCATAAGTACGGAGAGTGGTGGGAGAGAAGTGGGAAAAAGAGAGTGCAAGGCAGCTGGAGTGGTTTTGAGAAGAGTTTTGCAGGATGTTTTGATTTGTGACAGAAGGGTAGCTGCAAGAGTGAAGGGGAAAGTATATAAGACAGGTAGTTGAGACCAGCTATGTTGTATGGTTTGGAGGCGGTGGCACTAACAAAAAGACAGGAAGCGGAGCTGGAGGTTGGCAGAAGTTAAAGATGCTGCGATTCTCGTTGGGAGTGAATGAGGATGGATAGGCATAAGAAATGAGGTATAATTGAGGGCCAAGCGCAGGTAGGGACGTTTGGAGACCAAAGTGAGAGAAGGCGAGATTGAGATGGTTTGGACCTGTGCACAGGAGGGAGGAGTATATCGGAGAAGGATGTTGAAGATGGAGCCGCCAGGCGGCAGGAGAAGAGGAAGGCCAACAGAAGAGGTTCATGGATTACGGTGAGGGCCCGGAATGCGGGTGTTGAGTGTCCAACTGGAAGATGTGGAGGATAGAGCGAAATGGAGACGGTTGATCCGCTGTGGCGACCCCTAACGGGGGCTAGCCGAAAGAAGAAGAAGATATATAATATTATATATATAGTCAACAGATGTTTTGTAGCTACAGAACTTTAATATGGCACAAACAAACATGACATAATAGTGACTCGCAGCTTTTCCGTGCTGCAGTCTTCAGGGTAAAAATTGCAGAAGTTTAAGGAGGAACTGAAAGGCGTGTGCTTTCTACACAGGTCTCACATAAGGTAGATGCTATTGGTTTCAACCGTAATGACGTCACAGTTAATCCGAACGCGCCCATTTTGGTCGGCTCATCCTCCTTCACCGTCGACGCTCCATTGGCTGGAGCAGAGTTCGTTGATGATTTGACATTTGCAACCAGCATCCCTGGAGAGAGGGGGGCTGGGTTTCCCCTAAAGGTCCATTCACCATTTGTTAGTACTTCCTTGATCTTTTCCAATGCTGAAAGACGACAACAGAGATCATACAATTCCTTTTGACAACATAGTAATTGGAATCGGTGGTAAGGCATGAAAGGTGTGCTTCCAAACATACGTATACATAAACGAGCTCCGACCTCGGCTCAATATCCTGAACATATCTGCATTGTTACTGGTCTGCACAGATCGGGTGGGCAAACCAGGTGGTAGGCAATGAAGATGAAGCAGGTACAGTGGCTGCGTGTTGCTGGGATATTTCTACAATGCCGCAACTGGTTGAGTTCTAACCCTGCACAATCTTTCTCGAATCGCCAAGGGGACGTGTTGTTTGATCCAGATCGGCCAACTTAGTTGTTGTGGCGGCCCACATACCGAGCCTTGCACATCGGCACTTAAAGTCATAAATAACATTGCTTGGTTTTGTTGTGGGGGTAGCACATCCTTGTTGTGAATGTGAATGGCAAGCATTCCTCCTCATCTTGTATTGCCAATGAGAAATCACGTTGCATGTGAAATTCCCGTGACGTCATTCGGGATTCCACAGTCGCATGCACGAGTCCGATAGTCTCGCCCTCACTTGCCTGGTCTGCTTCGTTTGACACAGCCCTGATGTGTTTGATAGTTTGAGCACACAGGAGTTCAACTCGGCAAAATGTCTTCCCTCTGATATTCTGGTTGGGAATGCCGAATTTTAAAAACCGTGAATGCCGAAGAATGCCGAAGTTAAATGACGGTACTTCACATGTCCAATCGAGCAGCTTAATGGCTTTGGTTTCGGGCTTATCGGACTATAAGCTTGTCCTGACACGGAATGGTTCGCGTTGGCGCACGGTTTAACTTCGGCATTCAACATCTGCAAACCGATAAAGGCACAGGAGTGCGTAATTCATGAATTAGAGTGATTACATCGACAAGATGATGGACATCCTGAAAGACGAAACCAAAGTTTAAACATCTGGCGGTTAAACGGAACATGATCGCACGCCTCAGGTGGAAGGTCAGATCGTCAAGCCGACTGTTGCAGCTTTCCCAACGTGGAGAACTATCCAAAGGGGTGTACGGACAGAATTAAATCTGTTGGATCCCAACATCCAAGAATGTAACGGCCTGCCGAAGATTCACAAGAGAATATCCTCAAGAACCGATAATGTCCATGGTGCGTCAGCACAAACATGAACTTGCCAAGGTGGTTGGAGAGGTCTGGCAGACCAGTATTGGAATTCACTTTTCTAAATTTCATGGTTAAGGAATTCTTCTCACATTTGCAGGAATCAATTGGAGCTAAAACACCGACAGGTGAACACAACATAAATGGCATCCTTTGATATTTAACAAGCTTGTTCTCACGAAATATCCCATTGATGGAGACCGATTGAGAATATGCGCACAATTTGGCTGTATTCACAACCGATCTGGAACAAACCGAATGATCCGCTCGAAACACGTCTTTGGTTGAATTAATGAACAAGCAACAAGGGAGGTGGAATTCAGTTTTAACAACATGATTGTATGTTCAAACGGACGGTGTGGCCATGGGTTCTCCATTAGGCTCCAGGCTCTTTGCAATATCTTTGGAGGCTATCATCGAAATGCAGAAACGACTGGTCGCAAGGTGTCGATTCCCCCATCGTATACTATCGGTATGGTTGATTTACATTATTTGCTTTGTTGAGTCCGACGGCATGTGACAATTTCAGCAATGGCTCAACACTCTCCATCCAGCGCTTGAACGTTTACCAAGAGCTGAAATCGTCAAACACTGTTACCGTTTTTGGACGTTGTTGGTGATAGATCCAACTTGGTTTCAAACATCCGTCTACCTGGAAGCCAGACTTTCAAGCAGGGCAGTATACTCGGTGGACTCCTACAAGCTCCACGAGAAACAAAATTGCCTTGATCAATATCCTGGTTAACAGAGCACAGAGGATTTGTTTCACTGCTTTAATCTTTGCCTGCCTGAATTGACAAAATCATGAATATACTCGGGGAGATATGGTTTTATCCTGAGCATATAGTTAGAGATTACATAACAGGTTTCTAAAACACGACAAGAGATTCGGAAGATTGGTCCAGACAAATGTCCAGTCTATTATCAGGATGCCCTGGAAAGGGCAAATCATCACGAAGGTTTGACAGTACAAATCACAGCCATATTGTTGTCCATTACGTTTCTGGTGTTGCCACCCAAGTTAATTTTTACCTCTCGCCGTCTGCTGACGTCAGTCAAAGAATAGTGCTAACCACTCACAAACCAGCAATGTTATTTATGAATTTAAGTGCCATTGTGAAGCTCGGTAACGTGGGCGCACAAACACTAATGATTGGATGATCAGATCAAACAACACGTTCGCCCTTGGTGATTCGAAGAACGATTGAGGGTTAGAAACACAACCAAGTGCGAGCATGTAGAAATATCCAGCAACCACCGCCACTGTATCTGCTTCATCTGGTCATTGCACAGCACCTTGGTTGCCAACCCTATCTGTTGCAGACCCAGTACAATGCGATATGTTCAGGATATTGAGCCGAGGTCGGAGCTCGTTTCATTTACGTATGTTGGAAGCAAACCTTCATCCTTACCCACCGAATCCATACTATGTCGTCAAAAGGACATTTGTACGATCTCTGTGGTTCTTTCAGCATGGAAAGATCAAGGGAAGTACGGTAACAAATGGTGAATGGACCTTAGCGGGAACATCCCGGAAAATTCGTCCATGAAATCCGGAAAGGCCCTTTCTGAATGGAAAAATATATATAAACAGTTACACAAAAACAATATGCCAATTAAAAACAACAAGATGCAAGTGTACTTAGCTGATTATAAAATTGCAAAAGATGTGTTATTATAAGAACGTCGCTACATATATTTGATCACACAACATCCAAAATCCAAACTCAGTTATCGAGATGTTCGTTGATCAGGGTCGGTGTTGGCATTTACCCCACATTATAATACCAGAATTTAGTCTGTAAAAACGTCATAGACGGTGACCGATTCTTTTCTGATTCTGACTACCATTTGTTTCTACGTACCTTTGCCAACACGCGTCCTCACGAACATTCCTCGACGATGATTTGGAACGCGTTCCCAGGCCACACATCCTCCCTCCATGTGTCAGTTACATTGCTGATATGGCGAGGAGCCGTCCTTTCCAGTGTAGAAGCATTTAACCGATTCGTGTAGTTTCATTTTTGTCATATTGACTTAAGAAATATGCGTCGACACATGCCGACGCCATGTGGCGAGACATCATGTATTCATGAACTGTGGAAATTATGTACGATATTTGTGGCGCGAGTCCATCCTTCATTTTACTCACTGAATCCCAGAATTTCTCTGGACTGTCCAGCAGTGCGGCAGGATCAGCGTATCCTTTTGTAGTACAAAGTCCGAGTTCGCGCATTGGTCATCAAGTTCATCAAGATCCGGAACTAATGAGGAAACGACTGGGCGGCGCCGCGCTAATAAGAAGCGGCTCGCTTTGTATCTCCATCACCAAGGCATCTCGTGGATTTATGATTTTCAAGCGTCCGAGCACACCATTTGGATTCATATCGAATCGATCTCTAATGTGCAAGCAAGCACAAGTCCACAAAAACGCTTACAGTCCTCATGGAAACGTACTCTTTTGATTGAAGGGGTGGTTCTTCAAGGAGTTTTGGCGGTGCACTTGCGTCCAGAATTACGTCCATGAGCGGTTTGTGGATGGAAATATCACTGGGGTCGATAGCACTTACATCGGTAGATTTTATCTCGTTTCCACTACAAAGAGACAGAGTAGCCCCCTGTACCATCTCGGATCACATCAGATACTGCGATGAATATTCAGCGATGTTGACTGAAACTGAGCATCGAGTCTGTCGATTCTTTGGCAAAATGTAGTGTAGGACAGAAGCATATGCTCCGTTCCAGGCGAATTCATGATCTGATAGATGTGACCAGCTTTGTCCTTCTCCATGCGATGTTGACATCTCGCATTCGGTTTGGAAAAACAACTTCAGGCACGTCCATTGTTCTCGAATCGGCCGACGACGGCGCCCTCTCGAAGCCATCAGGTGTCACACAGTTTCAAAATTTTGTGCTTCGCTCCTTCCCCATCCGCGTCTTTGTATAAGACCAAACTCGATTGGCATTTAGCCTGCGGCTAAAATAGGCTCCTATATATCGTAGCACGCCCTCCAACCAAGACGGCAAGTTTGGCGGGCGTGATTGTGCGCACAGGGCCATGGAATGACGATGCATCCTTGCACGAATATTTAGGCACATCCATTTTAATTAGGGCCTGAAAACCGTTGGATGATCCCAGCATAGTAGCACAGTTGTCTGCGCCGAGTCCGATAACATTGGCGAGTGGTATTGTTACGAATCTGGGAAGCCATGAGCACTCAACATACAGGTCCTATAGCTCAGTTATTTCGATAAGTAAATTGTGGAAATATGCTCCCTTTCCCTTGTTTAATGGGTAATTAAATGTTTCATGCGCTGCAAGAGTTATTTTGATAGTTAGAATTTTTATAACAACAATAACCACAACACGCCTTCACCTCGCTTCCTCACACGACGCCATTGCCTACGTGCGTGTCCAGCACGTACGTGGGGCGGAGCCCACACAGGATAATGTTCCTCTGCCTGTTTGGAGGGCGGTCTGCCGACGGCCGTCACGCCCCCCCCCAACCCCCCCCCCCGGTTCAATCAACGGCCTTGGCGCCCGTTTTGGCCAATGACAGGGCGACGAGCGCATTTTGCATGCCAAAACATCCAGTGAGGGAGAGTGGGGAGGGAGGAGGCGTCCCCTCCCCCTCCGCGGACAAGGGTGAATAAGGTTTGCGGCGTGCATCGAAAAAGGAAGAGAGTTTTGGTTGTCGGGACGAGCGCTGTACGGGGCTCTCGACTCTGCTCGCGGTCTCGCTGGACCTGGTTTCTTCCATCGCATTATCGCTGGCGCCTGGTTTCTTCCATCGCCTCTCGCTGGCGCCTGGTTTCTTCGGACCGCATCGCGACGCTGGTCTGGGTCCCTCGTCTCGTCGGAAGACGCACGAGGCGGGAAGGTCCATGTCCTTCTGGTATTGTGTGTGTGCGTCTGTCTGTGGCCCGTCTGTAAGTAGAAATCGTTAAGTGCTTGCTCTTTGTACATTGCATTTCCTTATAGTCAGAGTCGAGGCTCCAGACAGTCCTTTTGGAGAGACATAGTGAAGTGTGAAATTTGCCCGGATTGAAAGACATGTTCCACATGTTGGACCAGTTTGTGATTTTATCCAGATTGCCAGAGAGCGGAGAAGCTGCTGTTTGCTGGTCTGAGGGAATGAACAGATGGTACGACAGAGGGTGGAGTCATCAGCAAAGAGCTAAGAGGATTTTCGAGAGTCAGAGAGATCTTGATGAAAACCAGAAAAAAAACAGGGCCCAGAACACTGCCTTTT
>CM068956.1:119041914-119053729 GCA_035128595.1 Eptatretus atami
GCCGGACATTTCCAAGCAAGCGAAAACCCCGCCTAGAGAAATGACGAGTGAGACCACGCCCCTGGGGTGGATGATGGATGGGGTGACGAAAGAGAGGTTGGAGAGAGAAAGGAGGATCGAGGAAGGGTCAGAAGGTGTGAGACAGAAGCGAATGAAGAGATGGTGGTTCGAAGAGAAGGGCATTATGGCTGGCTGCCCTTGATACGGTGAAGAAGGCTGCGCAATTCTCGTGTTCGTACTGAGGCGAATTTGTTCGCGTGATGGAGCAAGACGCTGGCCATTGACTGTTCGGCTGGGTCGTGTGAGACCGCGCCTCGGAGCCTCATGTTGTGCCATCGGGGAAGAAGGCGGCGCCATTTTGCAGAGAGCAGTGGCGTCGGCAATCTCAATCATGAGGAGGAACTTTCACGACAGATTCTGGGCCCTTAACGAAGGGACCATCCGCATGAACTACCTCCCGTACGCTTCCCGCCCAGAGAGCAGCATGGCGCCATTTTCCCACGCAGTGACGACACAGTTTGGCGAACCCCACGCTTCAGAAACTCATCTCTGGGCACACAGCTAAGTGCCTGGAGAAAGGGAGGATTATTATTTTACTTATTCTGTCCTCGTCTGCAATTAAAGTCTGTGTGGAGGCACCTCAAATAGGAATTTAGGTTACCTCACGTTTCGTTGTTATCCCGTTTTGATTTATTTCTATTATAAACATTTGATTTCTGTTTATTAAACCCCTATTTATTAACTTTGCTTGTGTTGTCTATTTGTCGTGGGTTTGAGTATAAACCCTCGTGCTTCTGTCTGCTACGCGTCTTTGCCACCCTCCCGTCCCACGCGTGCCATTAATCTCTGAGGAACTCAGCTGTTCACCTCCAAGGGAAATCGTTCGGTTATCCATCCAGGTCGGTCTTAACCCCCTGGACATGACATTAATTTCTCCATAATGTTTTGCCATCATAAGCCATAAAAAGTGCATTTATGATCTCATAAGCAGAAAATAAATTCCTTGGTAACTCTACTTTTGGAAAGTGTTTCTCTGCATAAATAATTCCCATTTTCTGGAAAGTGTTTTCAACAACTAGTGGGCCCGTCGGTCCGATGGACCAAATTTTTATTGATCTTCACAGCCTTGTTGTGTACCTGCCTGCTGTACTGCTTGAGCATTAGCTAACCTTTCACTAAGCCCAGATGTGCTTAGGGCCAGAGCGGGGATTATATGTTCATTATTATTATTGCCATATGATACTACTATGACTGCCTGTCATCCTTCCGAGATCTGCAAAATGAGTGCCAGCATGCTGGTATCCTGTGTCGGAGTGGCGACCCGTCCAGGATTGTGCCCAATAGCCAAGGAGACTGCTCAGGCTGCACCAACGCACTGCACAGAGTGTGGTCCCAATAAATGGATGGATACTACTATTCTTATTATTGTTGTAAACATTATTCGTGTTAATTAATATATGCTTTGTTGCAATATTATCATCATTAGGTCATCTCTTCGAGCATGACCCTATATATTTGGTGTTGAAGGAGAGGTGACGATCCGTCCGTCCGTCCGTCCACAGTGAAGTTGAAGCGGGAGATCTGGTCATTAGTGATCCTGATAGAGGTCGATGAGACGTACACGATGGTATGACTTTCAAGGTCACCGAAGGTCAAGGGTCACGAGGCCTTTGAAGTTGCGAAAATGACGATTTTCAAATTCTATCTCCTCCGCCATTTCTCAGCGATCTTGAATTTGATTGTGGCACATGAATCTATGGGACAATATCTAAATTTGATCGGGCCGGATTTTCGATATTCGCTTTCGTTTTCGTGTCACGTGACTCCAAAGTTGGCAAAAAATGCGAAAATGACGATTTTCAAAATCTATCTCCTCCTACATTTCTCAAGCGATCTTGAATTTGATTGTGGCACAGGAATCTATGGGACAATATCTAAATTTGGTCGGGCCAGATTTTCGATATTCGCTTTGGTTTTCGTGTCACGTGACTTCAAAGTTGGCAAAAAATGCGAAAATGACGATTTTCATGCGAAAATGACGATTTTCAAAATCTATCTCCTCCTACATTTCTCAAGCGATCTTGAATTTGATTGTGGCACATGAATCTATGGGACAATATCTAAATTTTGTCAGGCCGGATTTTCGATATTCGCTTTCGTTTTCGCGTCACGTGACTTCAAAGTTTGCAAAAACTGCCCTACCTTCAGGAGGCTATATATTTTCTCGCAGAGATGACCGTCACTCCCGCACGGGTTAATTTTTTTTGTTATATATTTTGTAAAATTAGAATGCCATTCCAAGGTAGAAGGACGTATTAAGCTGATTTATATACCTGAACGTGGCATGCGTTTAAAATATGGGAATTCTAACGGATTTTTTGAAGTACATTCGAGTCTTAAAGGGTCCACAGGATCTACAGTCTTCGGAGTCTTTGGGTCTTCTGGGTCCTCGGGAACTTTTTGTGACTTTTGGGTCCTCAGGAACTTGTTGTGACTTTTGGGTCCTCGGGAACTTTTTGGTCTGTGGGAGCTGGATTATTAAATGTAATATAATAATCATGTAAAAAGCAAAATTTACTTAGTTCTTTTCTTAATTTATTTAATTAACTTAGTTTAGAAATGATTTACTGGTAGAGCTAATAGACATGCATGCTGATAAAGCTAAAATATACATGCAGAGTCAGCTTGTCAGAAAATACACACATGATCTTTACTTTAGTCCAAATAACCTATTGTTAAGTCATATCTGTTAAATAAACTCTTGACCTGTTATCATGTAGTCAGCAGAATGAAACAATGACTCTCTCTTACCCCTCTCCACACCCCCTCTCCTTGTATTGGAAAACAAACTCCAACCATTGTATGAGGCATCTTTGAACAAACCAAAACTATTGTATGTGGCATATTTGAAGTCAACAAAGTTCCATCTGATATCTTGGTAAAAACTGCATATAAACGCTCAGAAAAGCTCTGTAACCTTAAGTCTTCAGCTTGCAACCATGTAGCAGGCTGGGGTCTTCCTTCCGTGAACGGAAGTGTCTTGTATATTATATTACTGGAATAAATGGCTTGTATATGAACCTACTTGATTTCTTTCTTGAGTATATTATGGCTCGCCCGACCGGAAGTCCTTCAGGGAAACTTTTTTGACTTTTGGGTCCTCGGGAACTTTTTGTGACTTTTGGTCCTCGGAAACTTTTTGTGACTTTTGGGTCCTCGGGAACTTTTTGTGACTTTTGGGTTCTCGGAACTTTTTGTGACTTTTGGGGTCTTCAGGGTCTTCAAAGTTTGAATGGGTCTCAGCAGTCCAAAGGTTCAAAAGGTACATTCCACTTGTGCATAATTAATGAACAAAAAGTATCAACACACACCACACACACACATCACACACACACACACCTCATCCATTTATAGTAGATGTAGACTGTCCAGAAATACTATTTTTCCTGCCCAAGCCTTCTGTGGGGATGGCTGGGAAATGTTTTTCACGAACCGGCTGGCCAGGCCTAACATTCAAATGAAGATGACAGGAATTTGCAGTCGGCGATAACAAGCCTACTCTTCATGACAGACACCATCGACCAGTGTTGGCAGATGGGTCCTCCAGCTTAATGTCCTTCTGATGGATGGTGCACATATTGATGCATCACCCTGGATGTGAAGCACCAGAGTGACTGGTTAAAGCTGGGTCGAGATTCAAACCCAGGCTAGACAGCTTAAAGGTGAGTGTGCCTCAAAACAATCATGCCAGCTCAATGGAGACAGTCCAGAACTGATTGAAAATAAACTCTTCTCTCCATCCTCCCCCCTCACACATCCCCTTTGTGCCACTTCCAAATACACTTCACCTACAGTACTTCTGCATTATAGCAATAATACTTCAATAGCAGCAGCTTTCATGCTTCATCTTCACTGTTTAGAGAAATCCATTGCTTCTAATTTTCCAAACACCAACAAAAAAAACCTTTGGAAAAAAAAAATATTTCATAAAAATGCATTTACGAAACAATAAAAGAGAAAATTCTCCCATTACTCAATTCTTGTACATTTGACAATCATCCACTATGCCAGCAATGAAAAATAGTTGGGATTTCGGAGGGAGGGGAGGGGTATGGGTGAATGCTTGTGATATATCACAAGTTTTGTTTTAACCTCAAGGTTGACTGTTGATGACGTATAGCACACAGCACGTTACAAAATATACTGCAATGCTTGACGAGTGTTTCTGTTTGTCACACCACTCCACTGGTAATACACCACTTGTAAGCAATACAACATCAAACAAGTCACAGCAAAAAAAGTGAGGCACTGTATTCCCAAAGTTTCAGAGGGTCTTACCAAGCAGGATACCAGGAGATGTGAGATAACAATAAGAAGGACAAAGAACCAGCAGCCTTTATCACACGAATCAAAGTAGATCACTCCCCAGCACAAGTGCAACAGTATCACTGCCAACGTCATGAAGGCTGTGGAGGAGAGGGTTGAACATTATCCCATCCTGTGAGCATCATTTCACTCAAGGAAACTTGTGACACACACTACAGTTAAGGAAACATAATAAACAAATTTCAAAAACATCCTGCTCTCATTCTTCAATCACCCACACCCCCTATCCCCCCTTAGAACACAACCTTCACAGCATTTTCCTTCCTGGAGTGGTCTCCAATTATATTCTAGATGAAACGCATGCACGCACGCACGCACGCACGCACACACGCGGGCTCTGTTCCACCTTCTCAAACCCACATATGGAGATAACCAACAACTCACACTGCTGTGGGAATGACTTCTGGGGGGTAACTTTGCATAGTATAGTGATACTTATTTCCCATATTTCATGTAATATTGGCATAATCATAAGGTAATTTAACTGAAGTGTGATGTAATAATGCATCATTTTATGTGTGGAAAGCTGTCATCTCCCCTTTTCTAATGTGTGTGTCTAAAATCAGCATCCCTTGATACCGCTTATTAATGTGGTAACCTTTGTAATGTCTTAAATGTGCTTTAAAAGGGAACACAAGGCCGTCAAGTGCAAGTTTTGGCATGAAACAGGTGCCTCCCTGCCATGTTAATGGAACTGGCATGAAGCTAAAACGTGGGGCGTGCCTCGATTGACAGCAGAATGCCAATAAGGACAGGTCGATCGACCCAGAGCTACATCACAAGGCAGAGCGTTGCCAAAGGAGATAAGGGGGGAGGAGTTCCAAGACATCCATCTGCAACATCAAGGCCGGTGGTCTTGAAGGCATTCCACAACTCTTCAGGATTCCCCAAAGCACCCAGACCCCCAAAATCCCCACTCAGCCTGTTCGCAAACTCCTCAGCTACCGTCTCATCCTTGAGCTTGCCAACATCCAGCCTAGGCTGGGATGGTACCATCCATCCATTGGGATCATACTCTGTGCAGAGCATTGGTGCTGCCTAAGCAGTCTCCTTAGCTATTGGGCACAATCCTGGACGGGTCGCCACACCGACACCACAGTCCGACGGGTCGCCACATGCTCTTTTCAACCCAAATCTGCATCTAATAATTATATCCAACCCTTTCCTTCAATCGATGACAGATCAGGGGTGGCACCGCGTCCAGGCAGCCACCTGTGAGGATCACCACTGTGATAAATAACCGCATGCACGATAGCGGACCTGCACGCAGCCCGTAATAATTACCATCACACTGTACAGGACGCGCTTGGTGCAGGCCCCTGCTTGGTGGCGAACTGTATCGATGCGGAGGTGCGACGAGGCATGGAATGACATTTTCCACGTGCAGGAGATATTGGTGGTTGAGGTGGTGAGCTTTTGGTGAGTGAAGGTTGAGCAAGGAGAGACGCCGTTGTAAATTTGCACGCAGATATATCTATACATATATATATCGATAAATATTGTTACGGATTTCAGAATCCGGTCTGATTAATGCATCCACACATCCAGGTCCTGAGACAGTTATTTCCTGAAATGCATGTCCAGATTTGCCCCATCCCCATGTCTAATGGGATTTTAAATGTGATGCATTGTGAAGGGTGAAGAATAGATCCTCTCTCTTATGGGAAGCTTTTTTCTTTACGACAGACACATTTATGCACATATTTCTTTCGCGAGCGCTGACGCCCGCCTTATTTTTCCTCAGCAACGTTTATGCACATATTTCTTTCACGAGCGCTGAGGCCCGCCCTTTTTTGAGCGCACGGGTTGTCATGGTAACGGTGCGCAAGTGGGGCGGGGTGAGCTTGAAGGGACTCTGCGAGACGGGCCCGAGACGGGCCGCATATATAAAAAGAATTGGAGAGGTCCGTTCAAGGAGAAAGAAAGCGAGAAAGAAAGTGCGCGAGGGAAGAAGCGAGGAAGCGGGCAAGCGAGCCAGAGAGGGAGCGTGCAAGCGGAAAAAGAAAGGAAAAGAGAAAGCGAGAGAGGAAGCGTGCGAGAGAAGAGAAGCGAGCACAAGCAGGCAAGCAAGCAGAGTGCGAGCGCGCAAGCGAGCAAGTGAGCGTGTGGTGTCTGACCAGCGCCAACCGAGCCAGCGCCAGCGCCAAAAATAACGGGGCTGAGCCTGCTGTGTGCTCCACTTGCACAACTTGAATGAACGGTTGCATCACAGTCTTTCGCAACATTCCAGCAAGATATATATATATATATATATATATATATATAATATTATATATATTATATATGATTGGTGATGGTTGACTGCACTCATTGTGCGATTTTCTACAGGTCGTGCTTTACACGTTGTCTAGTCTGAGTCGTCCGCTATGAGTCGTGAGACATGAGCCAATCTGAAGTTTCTTTCCAAGCTTGGCAAAACACCTTCCGAATCCTTGCAAGTTGCAGCAAGTCTACGGGGAAGAAAAGATGTCATGTACACGTTCATTTGAATGGCACAAGAGGTTCAAAGAGGGACGGGAGGAGTTGAAGACGATCCATGATCTGGGAGACCTTCAACGAGCAGAACGGCGGACAACATTGAGCGTGTGAAGCAGATGGTGCACGCATATCATCGATTCACGGTGCGGATGATTGCTGAGGAACTTTCCATCAACAAGGACACTTCTGGAGCAGTGCTTCCAAAACTATCTGATGTGGTGGACCGGGCAGGTTTTTCCAATGTGCCAGGGACCGTACCATATTTGTGCCATATTATTATTTGTTTATGACCGAGAAAATATGGTTGAACATCCGTTGTAATATTAATTTATACCGGAATATATAATAATATAATGAATATAATAAAGTTGACACATTTTTTTATATATATTTGTAAACGAGTAATACAGTATTACAATATTTAAAAAAATATAAAAAATCAAACAGCAAAGTCTTCAAACATAGTATTATAACATATGTATACCGGTATATAAGTAATAAATGAAAAATTATAATGAATAAGGTAGGTTGAAAAAATATATATTTTAGTTATCTTAAACTCCAGTGAATAAAGACATTAAAAGAAAGATTGAAAGGAAATAGGTAACATTACATTGAAGACAACTTTGAAAATGTCTAATGTTAAAATATGAAATTGATGATATAGGCATGTTAAATCCTTAACTTTTACGAATGTGAAAGGTGAGCCTGCTTCTTCTTTGTCAGCTTATCCAATCGTGGTTCAATTGAGGACAGTGCCACGCGCAATTAGTCCATGGGCCAGAGCCAGAAATTCCACTTGTCGGTACCATCTAAGGAAACCAATCTAAGTTATGATTTTTGAATTGGTGTATATATATACATAGATCATATTTTGATGTGATAACCATTGCAGACTGGCAGCTTATTGGTAGTTATCATCTCTGGAATGTACCCACCCTCCGCATAATGAAAGCGAAAAGGCAAACTCAGAAACATTCACTAATGATGCAATGCTGTTTCCACATGGGGCTAGAATGAACTGCAAACCACAAATACATGTCTGAAATGCTTATTTATAACCATCCGAATAATCCTTTCTGTCATTCCTGAAGGCAGAATTTGTTTTATGGCAGAAAGGGGCGAACAATAGGGCCTATCAAATGTTGCTGATTAGTGATTTTCAGTACATTTTAATTTATAATATTGTCATACAAGTTCCCTGGTAGTGCTACTGAACCGCAGTAGCCTACAACATGCACATGTTGTATGAGGAAAACATTTATGAACATTTTACAAGTTTTTACCACAGTTAAAGGAATTGCCCTTCCCCTACCCTAGTTCCAACAAGCGTCCAAATGTGAAATTTACGGATAACCCAAATTTCACCACGCTACTGTGGCATGTTTATGTACTATGTTTTTACTCATGCATATTTGTAGCCATGAATGTCCTTGTGATTGTGCCAAAACATTCACACCATGGATCAGTATCTAGTCTTCATCACTGTTATCAGCATCAGATCCTCGAGGTCTACAACCTCTTCCTCGACATCAGCGGGCTGGTTGCTGCAGGTTCGCAACTTGCACATGTCAGTGCACTTCAGGCTATTGCAAGGCACGTGCAGTCTGGAGTTTGCACGACCGTCCACACTTGCAGAAAGCAGTTGCAACACTGCATCCGGTGCTGGAGAACCCTGCATCCACTCAATGGCCAGCTTCCCGTCATCATCAGTGGTCCATCCACAACCCTTGGGACTTGGAACATAGGGTTGGCATTGCAGACAGCGCCTCCAAATAGCAACCTGGTAGTTTGCACGGAGGACGTGCATGAAGAGGCAGTCTTCACATGGGGAAGCTGACTGGACTCTATCTCTCCCCGTCTGGCACAGAAGAGTTGATGTCGGAGTTCATTGACTTTCGTGGTGTTGTGTAGACGGCACGTACATGTGGCAGGTGACCTCTTGCAGCTTCTGAAAGAGCTCGGTGGATACTTCCCATGAATGACCGAGCTGACTGAAGGCCTCTTGTAGGTCTTATCCGACTTCATTTGCTTCAAGGCGCCCATCTTTCCCCGGCCTCCAAAGGCACTGACTGTATCACAACCGGAGAACACGTGCAGTCCAACCAGGCATCACAGACACTGTCTCCCATCGATCTAGCAAGCTTGTCAATGTCTAGGAACCGTGTGCGGGTTTGCGTACCACACTTCTGATACACGGGGCATGGGATGTCCTTATTGAAGCAAGACACAGCACGAGGACATCTGTATCTTCGGCAGTGATCACCACAGCCTTGTACCCAGCCTCTGCTCATGCAGAGCATGCAGAAGCAATCGCGTGTCTGCTTCCTCCTGCGTGGACTTCAGCTCTGCCACTTCCTCCCAGTGGTCCTTGGTTTTTTTTTGTTTTTTTTTTATTTTCCCCCAAAACGTCATATCAAATTCCCAAAACGTCAAAAATAAAATGGTAAAAATGCAAAAATACATACACTAAGCTGCTCTTCTGGAACGTTATCACATATTGAAATATCATATAGTCCCTACCAATAACTTAGTAGCCCTAAAGTTTGGTTTCCTCAGATGGTACCGATATATGCCTGGGCCATGGACTAAATGGAGAATGAATATCCACACTATTCCTGTACTTTGTCTTAATGATGCTCCATGGTTGAGAAGCCAGTCTCGCAGAGGAGAGGTAGTGAAGGAAATGGGAGAAGAGTTTCAGAGCAATTTCAGTAACTCAGGATATTCTGCTTTCACTTTTATCCAAAAAGAAGCAAGTGCGTTGTGGTTTCGAAACTCCTCTTCAATCCTTCGTCAGAGACAGCTCCAACAATTTATCCTCCTAGTGACACCCAAGTCATCTCCAATGGCATAAACGGATTTCGGATCCATTCATTCCCTTCCGTGGATGTTCTTCTTCTGGAAAAATGCTGAAAACGTTCTGCCAAATTCGTCAAGTGTTCTCTGATGACATTTCATAGAGATGTAACATTAAGGTCTTCTCCTGCATCAGCGATGACTGCCACTAATTGGTGAAACATGTCATAACAATCTCTTGACACTCACTCTTCATGCTTCTAGCTTTCGTTTTTGTCCGTCGATCTTTTCTGCCATTGTAAAACACGAAGCCATCCTTCCCTGCATGGAGGTGTTTGAGATCATTAAAGATGACAAAGATATCAGCCAAATAAGCCAGCTTGGCTCGCCAATTCACATCTCGGAACAATTGTGACCAGTTTGTTTTTTTGCCTGAAGAAACTCGGCCAGTTCGTTTCGTAGTTCAAATACTCTTGACAGGACTTTTCCCCTGATAACCAACGTACATTGGCATGCAATAGGAGCTGTTTATGATCAGCTCCCATATCATCACATAATGCAGCGAATAGTCTCGAATTTAGAGCATTTGCCTTTACATGATTCACAATTTTTACAACCTCGCTTGAGCACACTGTTTAGTTCTGTTGACATTTTTTTTTGTTGCAAGACTTTCTCGTGGAAGGAAGCAGTGCGTGACTTGCATGCTGGGGCAAGCGCCTTGATCTGGGTAACCACTCCTGAATGCGTCCTATCATTGCGGCAGTGCCATCAGAACATACGCCTACGCAAAACTTCATATCCAACCCACATTGTTAACGATGTAGTCGCTCACAGTCTTGAACACTTCAGAACTAGTTGTTTTTGTTGATAGTGAAGGCAGAGAAAAAAAAACTCTTCCTTCAAATCATCCTCATGTTCAAAGCACTCATACACCATCAGAATTCCATATTAGCAACGTCTGTACATTCATCAAGCTGCAAAGAAAAATACTTGCTAACTTAATCTGCCTACGAGTTGATCTTCCATATCCTGAGCCAGATCGTGAATTCGTCAAGCTATAGTGTCATTTGAAAGTGGCACCTGAGCCACTTCCTGCAGACATCTTTAATACAGCCTATCACTAGCGTCTCACCGATTGTGTATGGCTTTTTAGCCTTCGCAACTCGAAGTGCTACTTATAAAGAAGCCCGCAAAGCACAAGTATTTATGTGTGACACTTCAAAGATCTGTTTCTTGATGGCCTTTTAAATCAACATGCTTTCTTTCAAAGAACTCTTTCGACTTTGAACTCATTTCTTTATGTTTTGTATTTAAATGCCTCTTGAGGTTTGACGGCTTCTTCAGTCGTTAGCCAACACATCTCCACAAATAACACACTGCGGTTTTGGCACTCCCCATCATTTGTGGCTACAAAACCGATTGAATATTGAGGAGTCATATTTCCAAGTAAAGCCAGTACGAATTATTTTTGCC
Source organism: Eptatretus atami (assembly GCA_035128595.1). Lineage (NCBI taxonomy): Eukaryota > Metazoa > Chordata > Myxini > Myxiniformes > Myxinidae > Eptatretus > Eptatretus atami. The sequence goes on from CM068956.1 coordinate 119,053,051, forward strand.
GCAATACTTCAGCTTCATTTACATTGCGTCATCTGATTCAGAATTACTTGTGTGGTCAGCAACCGATTCTCGGCTTGATAAACATGTCCATTGGCCTCGCTTCCCATCATGTAATTAGAGATAAAAATAATTAATATAAATTCCATAACCCTGGAATATTGACTGAAATAATGCTTATTTGTAATATTTGAGCTAATATTTGAACTGTATATAGTAGAATCAGTGCAAATAGAATAGAAAATATACGCCCGAACAAGAAGGTATATACAGAATTGTGCTACTACATGGAAAACAGCATCCTGGTTGCCATGCAACCACTTTAGATGACGAATGTATGTCGCGACACCACCGTCTCCACAGTCTGTACGATGTACCAAATATGTAAACGTGAAAGTTGAAAACTTTGGGAGTTAGAGTGCGGACAGGAACGGACGGATGGACAGACGACCGGTATCACATAATACGCCCCGATAATATATATATATATATATCGGGCGTATAATAAAAATGAACAATACAATGAAATTCTAAATAAAAGATAATTAAACAACCTCGAGTGATAATAGCTTCAAAAATCAATATTTCCATTAAACCTATGTTATTTCCAACCTTTACCTGAGTCCACAGTCAATGCGCGTGAAATTATAATGAAATACCAAGAGTCCGTTTATTCTCTCGG
>CM068956.1:119105933-119133691 GCA_035128595.1 Eptatretus atami
CAGTTCTGTTTCATTGGTCTCTGTTTCCAGGATGGTGCTTGGTCTTTGTAAGACCTGGTTTATTTTTCTTGCTGAGATATTTGCCTTTTCTTGAATGAGCAATGCTGCTGCAAAGCTCACCGTGTTGATTTCCTTCAAGGTGACTGACCTTGGTATGATTTTTCTGAGTGCTCTGTTGGTTCTCCTTGCTGGTATTTTTGTCCACTTGTTATTTTCTATCCTTTTGGTGTTGTCTTTCCTGAGTGTATCAATCTCTCTTCTCCTATTTTGTGGCCAGTTTCTTCTTCCTTCATGCTGCTCTTCATCTTTCAGTTCATGCTGCTCTTCACCCTCCCTCTGTCCACCTCCTGGCAAGTCCTCAACTATCATTCTCCTCATCTTCTGCCATTTGTCCTCTGGCTGTATCTGTTATCTTTTTATTTTTATTTGATTTCTATTTAGGGATATATATATATATATATACCGTCGAGGCAATCCTCTCAAATTTAAAGAATGGCAGTCTCTAATCTGGTGGTCAGTTTCGTTTTCCTCAACTGCTCCATGAATTGTTTTCCCCTGCCGTTCATCGCCCAAAGCTCATGGGCTGAATATACCTGGCAATGAATGGTGATTTCTCTCTCCTCTTTGTTCCATTTTTCATTCTTTATATTCCTTCTTTCGAGCTTGATATTTTCTTTGGCAGAAACAGGCAGCATCTCCTCAATCTCTTGACTCCGTGTAGATTCCTGTCTCCGTGTGCGCCCCCCCCCCCCCCACAAGAGGAGACGGTGCAGGTGTTATCCTTTTTTGCACGCATCCTGACTGCTCGGCTGTGTATGCATGCGTGGGCGCGTGCTTGCTCATGTGGATAGCACGAACAATGAGTGTACAGTTGTATCTCTGGTTGCCATGCAAATTGTTCATTGATCTAAAGGGTGAATAGCAGCCCTGCAGTATTCGCGTCGGAGATTCGGACACAAGTCTTTTGTTAGTACTTGCTCCAGGTGGGAGTGCTGATCTCGGCCTACCTTCGGTGGGCAATTTACAGTGGTGGTATTGCGACAAAGTTATACTTTCTTGTTGAACACACTGGAATGTACACTTGAAAACAATTGGGATATACTGTAATCTTATTTGATCTTGCTGGACAACCTGGAGTTTTGTGATGTAAAACACCAATTGATCAATTTTGAAATTTTTGACATCATGTAATATATTGTTATGGTTGTGGGGGGTAGATGGAAGATTGTCATTGCTACATCGGGTTCCCACCAGACTCTCCGGAAACGCAGGCCATCGCACATGAATAATTTCGTGATGCGGCGGGTGGTTACTCGATCCTGAACGCCCATAACTTGACCACGTGACTTGGGCTCAGGTCAGGTATGGGAGCAAGCACCAGAGCAGCGCGTCGCTGCGTCCACTTTCCGCCGGTACTCCACGGGTCTCCGTATGGCCATCCCCCAGGCAGATGCCTGGCCCATCCCCATCTCCTTGAGATGCCGATCAACCTTCTGCAACCACATTGCACGTGTCGCCCCATTGCCTCCTCCACTCCACAAGACTCCCTCGATGAGAGAATCTGGTGAGCAGGATCAGCGTCACGAGAACGAGCCACATGTCCATACAGCCGCAGCTGATGCTCACTGACGATGCAGGTTAACAAATCTCATTTGAGTCTCTCTCAGCAACCGCTCGTTGGACACCAGGTCCGGCCAGCGATAGCCAAGGATTCTCCGAAGAAACCTGGTACCAAAGGAATTAAGTCTCCGTCTCAGATCCTTTGTCAGAGTCCAAGTCTCGCATCCATAGAGCCAAGAATGGAAGCACCAAGGACCTGAAGACTCGGACTTTCATCCTCCCGCACAGGCGGCAGCGCCACACCCATTATCTAGTGAATCCATGACTCCCAGGCCCGACCCAGACTCTATTGACCTCTGACTCACAGCCGGCAGAACATGAATATCACTGCCAAGGTAAGTGAATCTCTCCACGACCTCAACATCCTCACCACAAACAGGCACAGACAGGACAGCAGCATCCAAGATGTCATTGAAAGCCTGATCTTAGTTTTGACCCAGGAAACCCGTAATCCCAGCGGCTCCGACTCCTCATTCAGCACCTCGAGGGCCCCAAAAGGGTATCTAAAGTCTCCGCAAGATGACTGCATCATCTGCAAATCAAGGTCAGAGATCTTGACATTCCCAAAAGATGCACCGCAGCTTGATCTCTCTGACATCCTCCCCAATTCAGTCCATACAAGTGCTGAAAAGTGTGGGGGCCAGTACAACCCCCTGACGAACTCCAGTAACAACTGGAAATAAGTCAGAGATGATACCACTACATCTCACAGTACTCTCAGTACCAGAGTAGAGTTCAGACATCAGATCAAACAGTTTGGTGGCACCCACGAAGACCAAGAATCCTCCAGAAGGCATCCCGATTCACTGAATCGAACGCTTTACAGAGATCAACATAGGCTGCGAGCAGCCCTGCCGAAACTCTCGTCTGCGTTCGGTGAGGACCGAAGAGCAAGGATACGGTCAATTGTTGACCTCTTTGGTGTGAAGCCTGATGCTCTGGACGCTGGTGCTCAAGCAGATGGTGCGAACCCTATCAAGAATTATCCGAGCAAAGACCTTGCCCGACACTGAGAGCAGCGTCACCCCTCGGTAGGTGTTGCAGTCTTGGCGATCACCCTTCCCTTTCCAGAGAGGGACAACAAGGCCCCTCTTCCAGTCAGTTTGGATGATGCCTGTGTTTCAGGCAGAGCACAGAACTGCATGCAACGACACGATGCAGCATTTCCACCAGCCTTGAGAAGTTCAGCATGGATGCCACAGATCCCTGGAGCTTTACCCCATTTCAACAGGTTCACCGCAGCCTGTGTTTCCACAAGCGAAGGTGGACCACAGTTTATTGGAGGCAGCAACAGGGATTGTAACACCCCTGACATCCAACTCGACAGCTGGTGGATCAGCCTGGTATAACCACTCAAAGTAACCGCCCAGCGGGCCTTCACTTCGGACTCTTCTGTCAAGAGCCTACACCCTCTGCTTAACTGCAGTACACCGAGGATGGCTTGATGAACGCAATGCACAAATTCCCCTGTAAGCAGGACGAGAATCCCTTGACCACAGGTGATGCTCTACCCCTCACAGATTCCTCGCACATAGGCCTCCTTGTCCATCTTTGGCACACGTACAGTTTTACGCCTCAGCTCCCTGAGCAGGTCAGCTCTGCCATTCAGCCTGGCCCTGCGACTCTGGTCAATGGTATCCAGTGTCCCTTGAGAGACAAAATTCTTCTTTGCCCTACGGTGAGTTCCAAGACATCCACCAGTAACATCAAGAGACGGTGGTCTTGAAGGCATTCCACAACTCTTCAGGACCTCCCAAAGCAACCAGACCCCACAAATCTCTACTCAGCTTGTTCGCAAACTCCTCAGCTACCCTCTCATCCTTAAGCTTGCCAACATCCAGCCTCGGCTGGGATGGTACCATCCTCGTGTATTTAAGGTGTAACTTAAGAGTTGCTACAACAAGCCGGTGGTCAGTATTGAGGAACTGAGCACTCTGGTAGACCCTGCAGTTCTAGATCATCCTCCAGCGATCATGAACGGACCAATCTCCTTTGCCACACCGCTAGCGTTGGAATACCAAGTCCAGCGATGAGCTTGTGGCGCTGAAACCATGAACCAGCCACCCTAAGTCCATGACTTCTTGCAAAGTCAAGAACTTAGTGCTATTCTGGTTCATAGTTCCTGACCCATGGGACCAACACACGTCTCATAACCATCCCTATCAGTTCCAGTCGATGCATTGAATTCCCCCAAGACTAGAAGTGTATCTCGTCTGGGCACTGATCAACCACAGACTCGAGCGTGGCGTAGAATGCATCCTTCACGGTGAGATCACTCGCCTCAGTTGAGTATAAACAGACACCAGGAAATGACACCTAAGGAGTGACAATCCTTTGTCTCATAATGCGCTCGTTGACCGGTGTTACCTCAATTATCATTGGAGTCAGCTTATTGGACACAGCTGCAGCAACTCCTTGGGATGGCAACAATCAGAGCGACCAGACAATAGTGGATTAACCACCCACCATGATCTCCCGTAATCCAGTCTCCGAACCTCAGAGAATGCTGCAATACCGAAGTCCAAACGCTTGAGCTCAGTGATAACAGAGACAGGTGATCATCCTCTCTTCGGGATAGGACATTCCAGGCACCCACCCGAAGGGACCGCCTCAGGTTAACCCAAGGAGACCGCCGTCTGGTGGAAGACACCTCAGCACCACTCCGACACACTCTCCCGCAATCTGACCCGGGAATGTTACCCGTGGTTTCCCTCCTATCATCAAAGATTGGGGTCCCGAAGACTTTGCCCCAATCCCGTCATCCGTGAGCTGCCCTGCGAAGGGAAGCTGCACAGGATGGCTCCACAGAATGGGTTTTCAGATTTCTTTGCTTTTTGTTTTGCGGAATGAAGGGTTTTCCTGTGCCGGAGTGCAAATCCTGCCACCAACCTCCTAATAAGAAGTAACCCAACTGCAGGAGGACATCCGCAGACACTGTTGGCACTAGATATGGATGGCCGTTGGCTCTCAAGGAGCTCCTCCGCCCTTTGACAGGTTTGTTTTTCATCCTGCTGGGTGTCCATATCCAAACGCCCTCCTCACCAAAAAACCTGGTGGGGGAGACGGTTTAGTCGCCATCAACCCGACTATGTAACAGGTTGGTACAGGTTTACCTGATACCTGTAGCAAGTCACAGATCTAATCTGGACTGACCTGACTAGGTTCTCCTCAATCTAATAAATACCGTTTACCTAATGGCCACTTGATCTAATTACCGGGGGGCACGTCCACAGTACGCCTTGTTCAAACCGGATCAGATGCAGTCGAGCGTAACTGCCCAAGCACTTACCGGCTAGAAAAACAAATCGTTGGGGAATAACGTCCCGGCTAGGCAAGGATATGAACCTGGACCAATGAAGGAAAAGATGAAAACGAGCTGGGAACATTTCTATACAAAGTATTCATTTACAATCAAGCGAGGAAAGGTGTGTGGCACAGTAAATAGGGTTTATTTCTGTGTACAGCAGGGAGAGCAAGGAATTTGTGGGGTGTGACAAAAAGGGCAAGCAATTTACAAAAGCAGACACAGAGCAGACTTATCCCGTTAGAACTTCTACAATCTCACGCAGCTTGTGCGTGAAAATCACGCTCTCTGCAGGCAAGGCGCATTCAGCATCATAAAGGGGCAAACAAAATTCCTCTTCTGATTCCAGGGAGCAATTAAATCCGCATCTGCCTTTTTAAATCTCTTCTCTTGGCGGCTCCTGTGAGTGTTCTCTGCTCTTTACTATCCACCAATCTTGTGCTCTTTCCACTTAGTCGTTAATCATTCTGTGGCGATGAACCAAGCTGCTGCATTCATGAGCCGTGCTGTAATGGTTTTTGTTTTTTTTCACCTCTTATGATTCTAATTGCCAGCTTAGCACCCTCAAGACCTTCCATGACTTCAAAAGAAACATTAACTGAAGAGATAATAGAGGATGGAAGGATCACAATTAAATCTGTCAAGACATTGTTCCACAGTTATGATCCTTGTACACAATTGGCATATTATTCTTATGCTGAACATTTAATAATGAGATGACTGTACTATGTTACCCGCTTTAACCTCTACCACATGCCCGCAACATTATATCCAGGATATACAGTGGTCTGCAAAATGAATCACCTCCGACCAATAATGCCACATTTAGGTGAATTACGATTTATGTAGAAACAATTTTTCCAAATGAACTTTTAAATTCATAAATGAAGAGATTACACAAAACACTGTTATAGTTGAAGGAGGTTACATGTCAGGAATACCTGCAAAAACATGTACAAATCAAAATTCATTGGTTGTAAAAGTATTTCACCCCTTATTTCAGTACTTTGTGGAAGCACCTTTTGCAGCAATGACTGCTATGAGTCTTTTTGGGTAGTTCTCCACCAGCTTTGCACAATGAGATGGTGAAATCTTTGTCCATTCTTCACGTGAAAATTTCTCAAGTTGCAAAGTTTGAAGGGAATCGTCGATGGACTGCAATCTTCAAGTCTCGCAATAAATTTTAATTTGTGTTCAAGTCAAGACTTTGGGCCACCAAAGAACATTTATTTTCTTCATTTTTTCAGCCACACCATTGTGGCTTTATCTTTGTGCTTCGTATCATTGTCCTACTGAAATGTGAATCTCCTTCCAGGTTTCAGATTCATGGCTGACTCAAGCAGGTTGTCATCAAGGATTCTCCTGTATTTTGCACCGTCCATTGTCCCTTCTATCCTGACACGCTTACCAGTCCCCGCTGTTGAAAATCAGCCCCATAGCATGATGCCACCACCATGCTTGACAGTATGGATGGTGTTGACTGGGTGATGTGCAGTGTTCAGCTTGCACCAGACATAACTCTTTGAATTCAGACCAAAAAGTTCAATTTTTTGTCTCGTCTGACCACAAAACTTTTCTCCACATGCCTGCAGTATCATCAAGATGCTTTTTTTGCAAACTCCATATGAGCTTTTAGATATGTCTTTTCCAGTAATGGCTTCTTTCTGACCACCTGTTCAGAGAGGCCAGCTTTATGAAGGGAATGGGATATTGTTGATTGATAAACACTGACCCCCATCTTGGACAAAGAGCCTTGCAGATTTTTTAAAAGTCATTGTTGGATTTAGATTGACCTCCTGAACCAGTTTCCTGGTTGCTGAGTTTGGATGGGCGATCTGATCTGAGCAGAGTCTAGGTGGTATGACACGCCTTCCACTTCTTAATGATGGATTTCACCATACTCAAAGGGATGAGTGACTTTGGAATCTTCTTATAACCCTCTCCTGAACGGTGCTTCTCCACCACTTTATGTCTGACTTCTTTGGAAAGCTCCTTGATCTTCACGTTTGCTTTGGTGGTTGACCAAGTGAGTTGCACCTTAAAACTCCTTGGATAAGTGGGGGAGCTTAATTGTTATGTTCTTCCATTGATTACATGCAGGTAAAACCTATTACACTTATTTTATAACCTTTCAAACAAATAATTTGCTCCTGAAATGATTTTGGTCCAGTAGAAATTACATTGGACCTAGACATTTCTGTTAACAGGCCAATTATTGTTTTAAACAGTACAGAAGGTGTATTTAGTCACTACATAAAACCCAAGAAAAATCAAGATTGGGCAAATTATTTTTGGACGATTACATTGATAGGGTGTCTTTTCGTGCAAAACCATATTTACACTGTGTGCTTTGGTAATGAAATTATTTTGCTAATAATGGCTTCCAACTATAATGTCTTATTGAAATTTGATATTCAAATACTAAAAGAGTATAAATATGTATATCAACTTTGGTAAATAATTTACTTATTTACATAAATCCAAGATGGCCGCCATACAGAATTGTCCTATGTGGTATGATAAATAAGATGTTTCCAAATTGAACAATGTGAATAATATCAATTTATTTCAATAAATATTAGCTTTGAAATTAATATATTATGTTAATAGATGTATGATTTAATTTATTGATTTAATTATGAATCCAAGATGGCCGCCATTTGAATAATCAATTGCACATTTCCTTCTATATCATGTTTTGAAATAATACAGTCACTGTTAGAGTGTCTAAATACTTAAATATGATTGGTCTATACTTTATAATTAGATATTCATACTCTACAGCAATTGTAACCATACTATTGCAATATTTTAATTATGTATACTAAAACAATATTCTAAATACTTATGTCCCATGAACATCTTCTAAAATATATATCTTATAAATATAATATATGGCATGACTTACCTATATTATTAATAGTGAATCGAAGTGTCTCTCCTCGTACATTAATTCATGAACACTTGCAATACAGGTGTTCATGTTATCATAGAAGACATATGGCAACCAGTATCTTGTGCATCGTACTAACTTCAACTAACGACACAGGGAAACAATAAACTTTTGTACACTTCACCATATTCACATTCCTTACTAGTCATCATCCATATTCGCATTGAAACAGGAAGGTTTGAATAGAACCCTTGCACTTGCAGTGAATACTGCATGGAATTTCTTCTTTTAGCGCAGCTACAGTTGGTACACAGTCTTGAACTTGTTGAACAGGAACAGTTGATTTCCTTCAAGAGGTTCTCTGGGCAGCACACTTGTCTGTGATTACAGGTGTAACAATACTGTTCACAGTTTGAAAGCCATACTCATGTTTGTCCAATACAGTCTTGAACTGAAGCCATGTGGATACTTGTGTGTGTACTCGAAGAGAATGGAAATAGCATGCTCTACTTGTAGGTGGCATCCTCTCAACAGGTACAAACAAGATGCAAACAAATACCTGAGTTCATCAAGATGGCGTTCATGTACAGAAACTTACAAACTGTTCTCCTGCTGCTGCAATTGTATCTTTTGGAAGCTGACAGGTCTCCAAATGTCGATGCAGATTTTAAGTGTATCGATGCCTGTAGCAGCTTGAAGTGCTTCACTTTTCCCATACCAAACATTGCAGACGTTGTGTCACACCCAGACATGGCATGCACAAATGGTAGTAACCTGCACATTTCAGCACCCAGAGCTTGTTTACAGTCATTGGATATCAGGTGTTCTTGTCTTCAAAAATGTTGGTGTTGGCTTGCTGTGGTGAAGTAGTAGCACCATACATCTGTGTCGTCTCCATGACAACTACTTGCTCTGTTCTCTGCCATTTGGATAGCTTGTTTGGCAACAATGACATCAGCATCACCCTCTTCCCCTGATGCTCTACGATTATTTCATCGCTTCCAGGTGATTCGCCAGAGATCAATTAATGCTTGTTTGTTGTGCTTATTGCCAAAAATGAAGACTTGTCTGGTGAACTGGCGTCATATTCTTCACAGCGAAGTTGCAGAAACTTTCTGCAGTTTTCATGCACAAGTTGTTCTGATTCGAGGTAAGGTGTGTGAAGTAAATCATTGCGTTGAATAGATGCCTTGATCAGAGAGTGACACCCTTCTCTCTCAGTTGCACTTCTCCTTCACCACTGTGACGTATAACACATGCCATGCCAGTGGGCCAACACACTGAAAGGAGAAATTAATTCCAAAGTTAGCAATTATAGATAAAATCATTAGAAAACTTAGTTATAAATTCCAATAAAATGATATTTAGAAATGTCATTGTTTTAAGACATTCTAAAATTAATATATTTATTTCATATATGCAATGATTACATTGTGCAAATTTAAATGTATTTAATTCCAGCAAAATAGTTGATAGTTTAAGAAAATCCATTTGAAGGTTCTAAAATATATAGTAATCTTAATATGTTTTCAAGAAAACAGCATCTGAGCAATCGGAACAAGTCAAAGGATGATGTTCCGAACTTCAAAATCTAGCACTGAAATACAGAATCCTTGAAAGTAAAGTAAGCAACGTGATTCTTTTCAGGTGTTCCCTCATTCTTTGCAATGAACAATATTGATCACAGCCAGATTTGAAGTATAGACACCTTATATAAATTGGCACAAGAAGGCTACAGTCTATTTATAGTACAAACACTCGAGCATGAAAAAATATCTAGTTTTTATCTTGCCAAAACGAAGTTTTTGCAAGATATGTTAGTCAGTCTGTAGTTTTTTTATTTTTATTTTTTTTATTTTTTTTGTTTGTTTGTTTGTTTGTTTGTCTGTAATCACGAAAAAAAAATTCTGCAGACCACAGTTTTCATTGGAAATTTTTGTAACTTCACATATCAGAGGCCTATGGAGGTCCCTTTCAGGCCATAAAATTTTGAAGGGCAAGGTCAAAGTCACAGGTCACTTTTTTGCAAATCAGGGTAATCGACAAAACCCTTATTTTTTGATCGGATCGTCTTCAAACTTCATGGGAATATAGTTCATGTCTGGCGCTCAGCTGATTAATTTTTGGTGCGATTGGCCTTGACCTTCATGTGTTTTTTTTTTTGTTGTTGTTTTTTTTTTTTTTCTGTAATCACGTATAAATCACTCTGCAGAGCACAGTTTTCATTGGAAATTTTGTAACTTCGCATATCAGAGGCCTATAAGGGTCCCTTTCAGCGCATAAAATTTTGAAGGTCAAGGTCAAGGTCAAGTCCATTTTTCGCAAATCAGGGTAATCGACATAACCCTCATTTTTTGAGTAATTTTATCGGATCGTCTTCAAACTTCATGGGAATATAGTTCATGGTCTGCATTCAGCTGATTAATTTTTGGTGGCGATGCCTTGACCTTCATGGTTAACGCCTAGGTCAAACATATTTGACCCCAAAGGTCAAAATTTCAAGTTTTTGGAACCATATCGTGTGAGTACCTCAAATTGAACACCTCGATGAGTGCTTTCTAGATATATCAAGCTTGAGACATTATGACGTCATTTGTGACGTTATGAGGCAAACGCATATTTTCATGGTTACTCTGTAGAACGATTCTCATCGGAATCTCTCGTAGGCAGATATTCCTCAAGGAGTCGCTCCTGGTGGATAGCAGCTCTGTTCACCTCAGTGTGACCTTAAAGAAGTCACACGTTGGTCACCTTTTGGCAAGATACGGATCACCCTACGGGTGACATTGGTTTATTATATGATTGCCAAAATCAGAGTTGCAATTGATGCTAATGGTAACTTTCAAGAATATATGGATGTCAAAGGGTTGCACCTTTGCATAGTATTTTTATATTGGCAGTTTGGTGATCCTGAGCTGAGCCCTAAGAGGTCAAATACACTAGGCTGGCACTACTCTCATTTTTCTTTCAATTGCAAGGATACTACGTCATTATGTGTGGGCATAATGTTTCTTGGGTCTTTATATGTATTTTACAAAGAACATTGTATCTCAACATTCATACATACCTTCTTGTTAGTCCATTTGTGCAGGTACCAACAGGTCCAGTAACCTTGACATGTATTGTTTATAGTAGCAACGTACGTCTTCCTACAACTATTGTCATATATATTGCTGAAACAAGGCATTGGTTCTTTTTAAAATCAATTAAACCTATTTGCCCATTCTTGATTTTTCTTGGGTTTGTGTACATGATGAGTGGACATCTATAGATGATTTAATGCAATAATTGGCCTGTTAACACAAATGTCTAGGTTAATTTTTTTACGTCAATTTCTACTGGACTATTTAGAGTTAATTCGGTAGTGTTTGAATACTTATGCAACTGAAAATCACCTGATTTTTCTTTTACATCTAACTTATTCATATTCTATCTGCATTTTTTTTTAGCTTTATCACTTGAGTTTAGCTAGTTGACTACCAGAAAGGGGGACTAAAAGCCACTGTATTTTCCAGTTAGGTTGATGTCTGTAGTAAATAAAAAAATGTGATGGACATCTCAAAAGAGTAGCGAAACACCTTTTTGGCAGCCATCTTGGAAAATGGCTGCCTCATTTGATCATATTTCTGAAAATTGACTATAACTTTGCAATGGCTGATCTGAGGCATATACAATCCTTATCAAGATATGTTCAGTATACAATTTGGCACATGCCAGTATAACACTAACTATTGGCCCATTGGATTCTGAAATAATTGAGAAAATAGGTCAGATTTGGAGTTTGTTTTTTTCACACAATTTTCTACCCCTGGCATCATGCTTACTGAAATATTTATGATATTTAACTTATTAACATGCAGATATAAGAAATATTTAACATGCAGATTTAAAGCAAGTATGAGCTTTAATGCTATTCTTCACGTTTCAGATAATTACTCGCATACTGATGTTGTCCTTTCATTCATCATCACTGTCTGATGAGTCCTGCTGGTCTGGCTCCTCATCATCACTGGCCATGTTTGAGCAAGTGTGCATCTTGCATGCTGCTATACACTTCAAGCCATTAATGATGCATGAGCAGTCAGCTGGCCGACGACAAGAGCAAGCATACTTGCACGACATCAAACTGAGTACAACTTCGGGAGTGGGGGATCCTGTCCTCCACTGGATAACAAGGCTGCCATATTCACTTGTTGTCCATCCGTGCCTTTGATTGGGGTTAGGAATCTCTGGCGAATTGACTAAACTCCATCACCATATGGCTGCCTGGTAGTTAAATTGACGTATGTGCTGTAGGAGTGTGTCTTCACATGGTGGAAGCTCTGCTGATTCGAGATCCCCTCATGTGCTGTGGAACATTTGGTATCTGAGTTCATTAACTTTAGTCACTTTGGTATTGCGACAGTAAAGTCGAAAAACAAACTCTTGGAGGACACAACATGCCATTGGTAATGTTCCAGCTCGTTCCAAGTGATGCAAAGATATCTATGAACTTCTGATCACGCAGGAGGATTTCAAAGCCTTCATCTTTCCTTGCCCAGCAAATGCATTAAGGGTGTCACATTCAGTCCACGGATGAAGTCCTATCAAGGATTTGTCCATGGCAAAACACCAAGGAATCATGCCTCAGATGCACGAAAGATGGAGGGACCAGTCCCCCTTTCTGTCAGCACACAGCAATCCAAGTAGAATATCAACCATCTCCATGTACGTCATCCAAAAAGCTGCAAGCTGACCTCTGTCGTGTTATAAAACCTTCAGGTAAGTGAGAAACAGGACAAGAATCCTCTGGCAGGATTTGTTAGTGACAGCAGCATCGTGTGTGGTGTGACAAAGACACTACCCAAATAGTGTCATTCAACTTCAGCAGATCATCAGCATGGTTGGTTTCCAGCCATTCTTCAAAGCCTGACCATGCTAACCTCAGCAGCACTTTATATGTCAACTTATGAAGTCTGACAGCCCGGTTGTACTGTTTCCCCTCAAGAACCTTGTTGATTGATCCTTCCGCAATGACTCCTGATTCCACAGCCAGATCTCGAAGTCCAGCATCCCCAAACATCTTACCAATTGTGTACATAAAGTTGCAGATCGTATGAAAGTTCCCCATCAGTACGATTTTTTCCCCCCTACCTTTCCGGATGTTTCCATGCAATTTCTGTTGCCTTTGCGAACAGTTCCTGATCCAAGACATGTTCTCAAGATATAGAAATGACTGGATATAAATTGACTGTCGCAAGATTTTCTGGATGGTTTATAATTCAGTTGCAGGTGCGTTAATTGTAGGCATTTATCCTATTGCATCTGCCATCACTTCTTTGCACTCTCTTGTTAGAATGTTGAATCCTGTCCAAGAACTCGTTTTCTCAGATGTCATACACGTGCACCAATACCCACAACAAGTCTGTTAATGTGCTGTCTGTGCTGCACTTGCATGCTTTGCTGTCAGGTCAGGTGGTACGATTGCGGGTGGACTGTTCCTTTTCCCAATCACGTATATTGGCAGTTGCACACCCGGTGCTTTTATTGTGCACTTGTTCTCCTTCGTGGGGGCAGTCGTGACTGGTTTTGGTGGTGCACACGATGAGGATGTTGGTTGAACAATGATACTGTTGACACAATGTGAGGTTCCTTCTCTTCCACTAAGGACTTCCTTTTGCCTGTCATTATTGTCAAAGACAAGCACTGCAGAGACAGAAGGATGTACGCACATGGGAATAGGTACTGTGTCAAACTCGACACTTTACAGCTTTTCCATACATAGTGCTGTCTATTTCTTCTAAATGAGAGTAGGAATAGGTGTGAGGACACACTCCTACAGCACACAGAATCTAACTACCAGGCGGCATATGGCGACGGAGTTTAGTCAATTTGCCAGATATTCCTAACCCCAGTCAAGGGCACGAATGGAACATAGTGAAGATGGCAGCCTTGTTATCCAGTGGATGACAGGATCCCCCGCTCCCGAAGTTGTATTCAGTTTGATGTCGTGCAAGTGTGTTCGCTCTTGTCGGCCAACTGACTGTTCATGCATCATTAATGGCTTAAAATGTACAGCAGCTTGCAAGTTGCACACTTGCCCCAACATGGCCAGTGATGATGAGGAGCCAGAGCAGCAGGACTCATCAGACAGTGATTATGAATGACATGACACCTACATCAGTATGCGAGTAATTATCTGAAACGTGAAGAAAGGCATTAAAGCTCGTACTTGCTTTATATATGCATGTTAAATATTCATTGTATCTGCATGTTAAGTATTTCTTTTATCTGCATGTTAAGTATTTCTTTTATCTGCATGTTAAGTATTTCTTTTATCTGCATGTTAAGTATTTCTTTTATCTGCATGTTAAGTATTTCTTGTATCTGCATGTTCAATATTTCTTGTATCTGCATGTTCAATATTCATTATTAAAGTGTTGGAGCATAGCTACAAATACATAGATTGGTGTAAGTTAAATTCTTATCAAGACTTTGGACCATGCATCAGTGTCTTATGAGACATCTTCCACAACATCATGGTTAAAAAGAAGTACAGTGCAAGGCAACCTGAATTGTAGTGCGTTTAACTTTGATATGTCTTTTCATTATGATTTGTTTCCTATAGCACAATTTAATCATATAAATTGTACAATATGGAAAGGTATGGAATTTTTATTGGAGGAAATTTCAAGGATGCTACAGAAAGGTCAGACTTTGAAGATGCTTAGTGGTTAGCATTTGTCTATCATGACACATTTTATCTTATTATTTTTTATTTTTAATGTTGTATTGAGCTTTGCACTGTGATGTCCAGTGATAATTCTGTCTTGTACTTGTGAATATAATGTGCAGCATTGGATTCTGTTTTTTTGTTGTTGTTGTTCAGGTGGGATTTGCTGATGCCATACCACCATTGTCCAAAGGACTTCAAAGATGTTTCCCACACCTGGGAAAATCGCTTTTCACCCCATAAACGGCCAGAATGTGGGAGTCAAAACACCTGACACAATGAAACCTCCTCCATGTCACATACCTGGGTGGAGAAACTTGCCGCAGAGTTCTGCTACACATGGAGGAAACCACAGGTGTGTAGAGCTAGAGGCAGTTCTTTGAGAGGGGTGGGGGGGAGGAGGAGGTAAATCAAACAGTGATTCAAGGGTTGTGATATGGAGCTGATGAGTTAAAGGCTGATTAGTCAAGGAGCTGGAGGGGTAAAAATTTGGTCACATAGCACATCCAGTACACAGAAGGTTTGATTTCATTTTCTGTTAGGGTGATGCCTCAAGAACATTTTCACTTATGATGTTTTCATTTTCACGTCTGAAAGAATGAAAGTCGCAGGGAGGGGGAAGACATCCCACCAGGGATACACAGACTAACACCTCAATGTATTTTATCCCCGAACAAAGAGCAAAGGTCGACCTACCACATAAACTAATGAAATAACTCATTCTGGAGAATCCTATGTGTATATGAATGCTCTTCCCTGGGGTACATTTCAAAAACCGTAACTATATATATATATATATATCATAATTATTATTATGAAAAAAAAACAAAATGTTGGTATGTTTGTTTGTGACCCTACTCCTCTGAGCTCCCAAGGTTAATCGCTACAAAACGTTCTCGGATCGCATTATTTTACCACATTGCACCCAAATAAGGGGTTTAAACAGTCTTTTTCTCACAATTTGTAAATTATAAACACAATTGCTGCCACCTGTCACCATATTTGTGAAGGAAAAATCCACATATTCAATGCTTCATATATAGCCCATTTTTCTTTGGGATTTCAACCCGGATACCTCTATAATTGGTGAGGTGGTGACCTCTGATCGTCAAATGTGAAAAATAACTAATTAAGATGTTATCATGATGGGTTAGATCAGGGGAGAAGGGGTCACGTGACCTCTCAAATGCGCTAATCATTCAAAAACTGAACATAGTACTAACATAACCTACACATCAATTTAAAGGTAATTTTACTGCTCATCGGAGAACATAATTTTCAAGGGTGAAAGAAGACTTTGTAGAAAAAAACAAAAAAAAGGTTACCATTTAGCGAGCTTCACCAAATATACACCTCTCAATATCCATCCTATAGTTTTATATAACCAAGTTAACAGTGATTTCATTTTTGATCATAGATGTTTGATTAATTTTATCATACTGTAGATACCTCACCTTGAATGAGCAATTTTTACCTCCACCACCGAAGGTGAAGGAGGTTATGTTTTCACCCCTTTCTGTCTCTGTCTGTCTGTTTGTTTGTTTGTCTGTGTGCAGGATATCTCAAAGTTGTGGACGGATCCGGATGAAATTTTGTGGACAAGTTGGGTGTGAGACAAGGATGAACTCATTATATTTTGGTGAAGATCCGGATCCGGATCCAGCTACTAGAATTTTTGAAGTGATTCTTCACCATTGAGAGATAGGGCCAAAAATGATATAGTACTATATAGCATGATATTTAAAAAATGTATTTGGCCCGATATGTTCTCATGGATCATGCATTACGTGGTGGAGGTATGCGTCTACCGAGTGTCCTACCTTGGAGTATGTATTATTGTTATAAACGGGAATTCAGTGAGGAGATGTAGTGGGTAGGCCTTGGCAACTGTTCATTTTTTGATTTTCAAATGGTTTCTGGTCACTATCACAGAAATATTCAATCACAGGTGAGATGTGTTTTATTTCTTACAATATTATCGATATCTCAGACTTCTTAACGATGTCTTATATTAGGGGCCATTCAAAACTTGCGTACGTAACGCGTGGAGGTTGGGATTTGGAGTGGGGTGGGTGTATGGCCAAATGTGATGGAGTTTTACAGGGGTTGGGGGTGTTTCCAGAGCCATTATATAACGACTTTTTTTCGTTACGTATTAAAGGACCTTCTGGACGTTTCCGGGTGAGCTTTTCGTAACCTTGAATGAGGTTCTGATAGAGCTTTTCTCGATTAGCCATGGCTTTGCTGAGAAATCTCACTGTAAGCTGGTCGATGGAAGCCAAAAGTGATGCCACCTTCTCTGAGAAGAGGAAGAATATGATAAAGGGAGGAAGAAGAGGCTGCAGAAAGAAAATAGGTTGGCCATCTCGATATATAAAAGCGAAATGTGTTTTGTTTGTGACGTCACTGCTTTGACCAACCAAAGTTAATTTGTGACAACTTTCTGCAATCAGATTTTTAACCACGATGCACCTAAATAGGCGTTTTAAACAGTCATGAGGAGGTCATTTGGCTCATTAATGCCGTGTTGCACTCCAGAGTTAATTTATTTACGAACATGAGGTAATTTCTTTACAGCTGCACTCATTTGCACCCTGTACGGTCTTTGGACCCTTTACACACCTTAGACCCGTTAAGACCTTTTAAACCCCTTCACATCCATTTAGACCTTTTGAGATGTCTCGACCTTCTTCGATCCTTTCAACACTTTTCAGACCTACAAACCTTTTGAGACCTGCTGAACATTTTCAGACCATTTGGACCCCTTTTGCTCTTTCACCCTCACATGCATTTAGACCATTTAAGACCCTTAGACCCTTATAACACTTTAAACCCCTTTTTACCCCTCAGCCCGAATTGGGCTAAGGGGTATTGTCGTCACAGACGTTGTCCGGGCGTCTGTCAACTTTTGGTTTCCGTCAATTTCGAGGAGAACGCCTTGTCCGATTAAATCCATTTTTGCAGGTATGTTGGGGTTGAGTAGAGGAAGGTTCCTTTCGAAAATGGGCGTGCTGCGATTTTCAATATGGCCACCATCTTGAAATTGGTTTGCGTCAAGGGGCTGAGGGGTTACGCCCGCTTTGCGGTGCTATTTTTGACCTTTTATGACCCTTGAGCCACTCTCGGCCCCTCTACACACCTTAGAAAATTGAAAATTCCACCAAAAATCGTTTTTGACGATCTTTTTCATGCACCATTCGCATCGCAACGCATCACAAGTTACAATGACAAATCGAAACTGATATCCCAAAGTGAAACTGAAACTATTGATCTATGGATCATCTAATGGGAAACCAGAATTAAATGCTGTAAGCCTACTCTCTTTTCTTTCTGATTACGCATGCTGCACAAACGTATACATAACTAAAGACATTCCTCCATTCGCCTTACTTGCTCACCTACATACTCTACTGAATGGAAATTGCCGAAAGCAAAGCTATGGGGAGTATAGAGAGAGGGTGCAAAGTTGAGGACTGAAGAAGTGATGTGGACGGGATAGGTGCCTGGAGGTGGTCAGTTGGCATGGAAAGAACGATGGTGATCTTCTGTCAGGCAGTAGGCCCAAATCGTGCCTAAATTAGTTTCCTCGCCGAGCTTTCATAATATCGCCTTCAATCCCAAGCAGCACTTCAGAGGTACAAGAGTGGATTGAAAATCTTCACTGGTGGAATGGAACGAGGATGCCAAGGTTACCAGCTCCACCAACTGTGATATCTGCCCACTGAATATTTTCACTGAATTTCTGTTTCTACCAATACACACTCATTTGAGGTGAGACATCAACGAACCCATCAGTGACGGGTACCCTGCTAAAATATATGAGGGGCAGTCAATAAGTAACCTTAAAATGGCGATATAAATTTGAGAATGTAATGTGCGTAGTTGTGGACATGTTATATCTGTGGGTAAGAGTCATGTTTTAGATGTGGTGGCTCCCTTCGAGGCATGCACCAGTAGGAGCAACATTCTGTCATCTGTTTCTTGAGAAGTGAGGGTGTGAATCCCAGTGAAATCCATCGCAGATTGAAAATGCAATATGGCGACTCATATTTATTTCTGCAGCAGGTGTATGACTGGGACAGGAAGTTTAAAAGAATGTAATGCGGCTTATCTCTGGACCAGTTACTACCCAGCGTTCTAGCATGGCAGGATTTTCTGTAAGACCAATCACACCCCAACTCCTTTCACTCTTTTGTTGGCCTGCTCATGTGCTTGATCAATTGTATAGATGAGAACCGATGATTGCTTCTTGTTATCGTAAAGTGACCGGCTTCAAACTCTTCCTGGATCGCTGCTGGCAGAGATTCTAGGTCTCTTATAAGGACAGAAACCCACCGAGCATAATTCTGGTGATTTAAAGCAAAGAATAGAGTACAAGTTTCTGGAGAGTAGCTACATGAGCTTGAACTTTCGCTCCCGATGTGACCGTATGAACATGAGTACATTGTTGGTACTTATGAATGAGTATCCAGAATTGGACTGTTGGTTCTTCTCTATAAGCCATAGAGATCCAATCGTCAAAGGTAATCTCGAGTCCACAGTCTCATAAGCTCGTTCAGTAGGCTGTCCAGTACAACAACGGTTACTTGATGGGCATATCGTGTTTTCATTGGATCAGATGCTTTCAAAAACAATGTGCTGCAGCCTCTGTTTTAGTGATTCCAGCTTCTGCAAGGGCTTCTGGCCATCCTGACCCACGTAAGAGATCTCCCATAGTGGCCCACAGGGCCATTTCGATATGAAGCCCTCCAAGCAACATTACAAACTCTTCTCCAAAGATTTCAGGAAGGTCCATTGCATTTTCTTTGCAATATCATAAAGTGGTTGGTCCACTACCAAACTGGAATTTGTTGTGGGTTGAGGTATTCTGTAGTTTCTTTAACAAGATTCATTCCGTGTCGAATCATTCCATATGTAGCTGCTTTCTCATGAAAAAGTGGGAGAAGGGCTTCAATGCTTTTCTCTGTTTGTCCAACAGCATCTGATCGAGAGTGGGTGTGCAGACCACACAATCGGAGTGGCTGTCTCTGTCCCCTGGTCCTGGTCCAAGTTGGCATGCGCCGAAGTCAACCAGGACTGCTCATGTTTGTCCTCATTATCCAGGGGATTATTGACAGGTGGCTGCACATCTTTTAATGGAGGCGGGTGACAAGATTTCGGCCTACAGGTGGGACAAATGTGTATGATGGAGGCAGGATGGGTCCAACAGTGTTTGATTTTTGTGCCCGGTCAATCTGTATTGGTTTAGATACAACCCAGGCTTATCTGATGAAGGAAACTGAAAAATTGATATTCCTGTTCCATGGAAAGATGAAGTGGCTGTTCTGGATGTGGGATTATGATCTAGGTTGTCAAGAGCTGCAACTGTGAAGATATGCTGACGCAGATTCGTAGGACAGACGATTTGAGTTAGCGCTTGTTTGCTGAGCGATAGATTGTGCAAAGCCAATTTCAATGCTGACTACTCTTTTATAGGACACACTCAGGCAGTACTCATGGAGAAGTTCCACTAGCTTCTTGCTCCTGGTTTGGGAATGTACTTTGAGGCTAAAACGCTGCAAGGGGAGGCTCAGTTTGGAAGAGACTTCAGGTTTGTGAAGAAAAGGACTTCAGGAGACTACAGGAAAGAGACTTCGAAAGAGACTCAGAGACTACACTTCAGGTTGTGAAAGAAGTCTACTCATCATGGCTAGCTGGCTCACAGAGAGAACCATCCTGGAATTGTCTTTTGCAGGTGATGATTTTGGCCCAGCAAGGAGTTGACGGAAGAAGTACTTCAGCCATGGTGGAACAGCTGATTCTTCACAACCAGATGGAAATGAACCTTCGAATTTGAAAGTAGTTTCATGATCAAAAAATGCTTTACGTAGAATTGATGCTGCCAAGAGTAATGTGCGCGATTCTTCCTCTGGTGTTTGACAGGCATCTGAGATTATTTTTCTGGCCGTCTCAGAGCAAACAAGGAATACTCGATCTCGTATCCCTTTCTCTTCAGTCAAATCAGGGAAATGTTCAAGTACTCTTTCTTTCAAACAAGTGTGATTCACCATCTTATTGATTCCATGTTGTTCCAACCTTTCTGTCATAATATCGGTCAAATCGGCAATGCAAAAATCCTGCGCCCGCCAGCAATTTCTTCATTGATAAATTGGAGCAGCTCATTTTCTATTGTAACCTCCATGTTCTCGTTGGGATTTTTGGCTTGTTCCTCCTTTCTGACCATCTCATGATACTGTCGGTTGAATCCAGTATAGCAGTTTCGATGATACTTGCTTCGATGGCCACCAAACCTCCTTCTGCAAGGTTTGTCACGACACGATCCATTCCTAGTGCAACTGCTTTGTCATGTATATCTTTGGTGAGACTAAGCTTCTGGAAGAATGATCTTTTGCACTTGTCTCATCACCACAGAAGAGACAAACATTTCGATTAATGTCTGCACTGGTCCTTCTTGGTTTTTTACTTCGAGGAGGTAACCCCTGAGTATGGCGCGCTTTTGCCTGATCGAGTGCCGACATCTTGTACAGCTGACGACATGTTTTGTGCCAGGATGCACGATTCCTCCGCATGGACTCTTCATCAGGAAGTTCCAAGTTTGGGTGGGGTTCAGCATCAACTTCTTTAAATTGTCTTGCAAGACTTATGATCTCTGTGTATGCCTCCTCTCTACGCGAAGCAACTGGGTTGGCAAGAGGACATACAAGTTTTCAGGAGTTTCTGTTTCGCACAGCACACACAGCTTCCAGTTGGTTTTCTCATCCATCATAGTAACCTGGAAAGATATCAATAAAGCAACATGCAATCATAGTTATTTTTATGGATATAACTATAACAATAAAGGAACTAAAGACTCATTTCGAGACAAATAATGAAATGTGAAATATGTAACAGTGTATCTGTGACAAAGATTAGGTGGGAGAGCATTGGATTTCAGACGAGCGAATTTACCCCATATATATGCGTCCAAGATATGCTATACACTATTTGACAACAGGTAAGTATGGAGTATTAGATGTACAAGCAATAATATGTATGAATGGAAAAACAATGATTTGGAGCCATCAATGTAAAAAATGGAGATGACAGACAAAATGGTGTTAACATCATCAATAATTGCAATAACTGGGAAATCAAAATAATTCAAAGCCCAGCAATGGAATAAATGATGAACACAAACGTTGTGTATATGCTTTGAGCATTAAATTATATAGATTAACATGTCATAGAACTGTGACTCAAATACATGTCTTGAAATAAATGTAAAGAAAAAGCATTGTTGATTTCTGAAAAATTGCGTAAAAGTTATGATTTGGTGGGAATTACCGCACATACCGTCGACATGGTGACATATAGAAGTAAATATATACATGTGATCTTGCTGTTCATCATTTCGAATCTTTTGATATCAAATTTATTAAGCTCGGACCATTATTTCAAAAGTTATAACAATTAGAATAATTCAGATTCTTCTGATGCTGGGCTCATACACCCACTCTATGCCCCAAGTCCCCAAAGTGCCCCAGTGTGGTTTGATCGTTGTCCACTCGGACTAAAATTGTTATTCAGATCCCAAGCTTCAATTTGGTACCAAAACGAAACTTTTTGCATCAATTTGAAATGACTGGTAGTCCACACACCCCACTACTTGGAACTGCTCCACTGATGTCATACGCTCAATGTTGCCAGATCTAAAACGGGCAAAACATGACTCTTACCTGTAGATATAACTTATGTCGTCTACAACTACACACATTACATTCTCAAATTTATATCTATGACAAAAAAAGAAAACACCTGGGTAAATGAGGGGCACCAAGTATAGTGAAAGCAATAGCTGGCTTCTGCAAAGGTATGGCCCATGTGTTCATTTAGCAAATAACATTTCCAGCATGCTTAGGGTCATGTATAAAAATGCTGTACAGGCGTAGTTGCCTACATTATTGCTGGCATGACTACAAGAGGAGACCTCAGTGACTTTGAAAGAGGGGTGATTGTTGGGGTGTATTTGGCAGAAGCTTCATTGACAGACAGCTCAATTTGCTGATGTTTCACATGCAACAGTGTCTAAGGTGATGTCATCATGGACCTCCAAGGGAAAGACGTCATCAGCAATGGGCAACAGTGGGTGGAAGCGCATACTCCAGGATTGTGTTATCCGTGCATTAATTTGAAGTGCAAGGCAAAGCAGTCAAGCAACTGCAGATCAAATGACTAAATTTCAACCTGGGGTGAGCAGCCAGTTTCATCAAAAATGGTCTGCTGAGAACTCCACAGAGTGCAATACCATAGTCCGATTGCAGTGCACAAACCGCTCATCCACACCTGGCAATGCATGTTTTTGAGTCCAGTGGTGCAAAGAGCACAGGAAATGGACTACCGAGCAGTGGAAAAATGTGATTTGGTCAGATGAATCATCCTTTGCCATGTTCTGGACAAACAGACCAGTGCATGTGTGGTGCCAACCTAAAGACCTCTACAACTCTGAGTGCTTGGTGCCAACAATGAGGGGTTCTTGTGGTTCTGTAATGTTGGAGAGCACATTTTCCTGGCATGGTTTGAATGCAGTCATTCCCTTAGAAAGAAGGCAAAGTCAATGTCAATCACTACTTAATGGTACTGAGTGATTGTCTTCATCCCATGTTGCAGCATTTCTTTCCTGCTGGGAGGGGTGCCTTCCAGGATGAAAATGCCCCCATCCACAGAGCACGTGTGGTCACCCAATGGTTTGATGAGCATGACACTGATGTTATCTATATGGCCTTCTCGGTCATCAGATCTGAACCCAATCGAGCATTTATGGGATATTCTGGAACGACGCCTGATATAGCGTTTTGCACCTCCATAAAACAGGTGTGAGTTGATTTACTTTCTCATGGAAGAATGCTGCCGCATCCCTGCTGCAGAATTCCAGATGCTGGTGGACTCTATGCCTCAGCACATACTGGCCTACTGGCCGCACATGGTGGCCAAATGCCCTATTAATTGACTTTACATTGTTGTTTCCATTTATTTTTGTTCACCACCTGTAGATGAAAATGCCACTTTCTTCAAACATACAAATTTCACAGGCAGAGACTTCCACCAGGTCAGGATATAGATCTCATGATCTCTCGGTAGCCTCATGTGTGCGCTGCAGATCCCTAAACTTCAAGGCCCATAAGTCTGAGCATTGCAACTCTATGAGCTGCATGTCAACATCCTCAACACCCATCCACTGAAACGGTCAAATCCACATTGCTGGTATCAAAGTTGTCTGGTTTAATTGGAAAGGAAAACATTGGGCCAAAATGTTGAAAATCTTGAAATCTGACAGCAAATTCTGATGCGAGTTCTTGCTTGTACATTTAAATCTCCGCACCACTGACTGTGCGCTGTGTCGATAGTTCTTTAAGACATTGGAAATAGTGGAAAGTCCAAGTGTCAATGTCCAGAGAAAAAAAACCGTCAAGTTTCGCAATAAATTCCTTACATGTTTTAACAAGGACAAATGTGTCCAAGAGCCGCGTCCTAAAGGCAATAACAACAACAACTTCTGATATTTCGTCACGTGCCTTGATGGAGCCAATAGCGAGACCCGTCATGGAGGCTCCTGTTCATGACGAGAAAATCGTGTATTTACGAAATTACAACACGTTAAATGGAATAATCTTTAAATAGTAACGTGAACTTTTCGAAACTTTAAAGCAAATGTCCGAATATATTTAAAAGTTGATGATAGACGCTCTCAAAAGGCACCCTCAATGCGAGGATGTGTACAGGTGTTTAGTATTTAAGGAGATCTGGATCCTGTATATAAAAGAGCTGAGTCCTAAAGGTTTTGTCTTCACCAGAAGAAGAACAACAACAACGCGGAGCTCTCTTAGAGCCAGCGTTCGCTATGCGAGACGCGGCTAAAAAGACACATAACAGTTGGCCTGCCTCTTGGAGATGGAGGTTGAGTTTGTTTAGATGCACGGTGATGTGAGTTAGAAACATTAGTTGAGTGACCCATTTGTCATCAACCAGTTCGGAGTAGTTTTGACCTTTTTCTGACAAAGATCTTTATTGCATCAAGATGGTTCACAAAGCGTGCCAAAACCTTCCCACAGCTTAGCCAACAAACATTGCTGTGAAGCGGAGTGTCCTTGTATGCACTGTACATCTCTTCAAACAGAGCTTGAAACTGCCTGTGCTTGAAGGTAAATTGAGCAACAAGAAAATTCATTGTCTTCACCACTGTAGTCATCACATTATTAAGCTCAGAAGAAGAAATCTTGGCACAAAGATTTTCTTGATGAATAATAGAATGAAAATTTACCGTCAGGTGACCAATTTGATCCTCAATGATCTTTACAAATCCTTTCTGTTTTCTGACAATAGCACACTGACTGTTGGCACAGAATATTTTTCTGATGTCCATTCCTCTTTTCTCAAAATGATTAACAAACGTCTTCACTAAATCCTCCCCTGTTGTTGTGCCTTGCATGAGTTTTCGGCAGCATAGTTCTTCTTGAACTACGTCTGAGTCACAGTATCTCGCAACAACTGCTAAACGTGGTGTGTCATTTATAGCCACACTCTCAAGCGTGACACCAAATACCACTGCGTCTTTCAATGCCAACATCTGTTTTTATGTTAATGTTTTCTGCCATTTCGCTCATGCGTCTCCCCACTGATCTGGCAGACACAGGTAAGTCTTTAATTCTGGAGGTGATTGTGTCTATATTGAGCAAACCATTGAACAAAACATCTGAACAACTGAGAAAAGCCTCTTTTACCCATTCCCCGTCTGTAAATGGCTTTCCATGTTTTGGAGTGGACATTGTGCAATTTTGTAACTTCCCTCTGTGGCTTGATTTTTACTGATAGACATTAGTAAAGACACTGCTTTGCTTTCTGTACCTCATTATGGCCCGTTTGATTGAACGGCCCATCATCCTTGAAGTGTTTCTCGTGCTTTGTCTGAAAATGGCGTTGGATACTTGATGTGCGGCAAACAATGCTCTCACAACATAGAGTACAAATAGCATGGTCTTTATGTTGAACAAATCAGTATTTGTCTCTCCAAGAGGGCTGAAATGAATGAACATCTAACTTTGCTTTCTTCAGAACTGCCATTTTGTCAAAAAAAAAGTGATTAGTGGCACTTATCACGAGATTTCCTGTGAATCAAGATTGGCCTGCCCTGCAAAACGTAATCTCGTAAATAAACCCATTGAATCCTTCTTCTTTGAACGTCAGAGCTTTCATTGGGGAGCATAATTTAGACTCTTAATGATGCTACCCAATGAAAGCTCTTTAAACCAAAATTATTTATATATTTATTTATCTTTTTTAAAATAAAGAAATATTTTAAAACCCTGATTATTTGGACTCTAATTTTTTGTTTTCTCTGCAACCGCTTATGCGATTGACACAATTTTCACCATAGGTACGACTACTCGTGTATGTTTTTAATGATAATTATGACATCATAGGTCACGTGGTATGGCAGCCATGTTGGAAAAAGGAAAAACTTTGGACCTCTATCTCTGAAACCGCTCCATGGAAAAAATTGAAACTTGGCACATGTGAAGTGCTCCCCATGGGAAACAAGTGTGGTTTTTTTTTTGATGATGCCATAGGTGGCTTCGTTATGATGTCATTGCATACATCCGACGCTTTATCCTATTTGTATGAAAAATTTTAAGGGTCATCTAGGGCTAAATTGTATGGGGTGGAAAAAAAACTTGATGACATCATCGGTCACATAGTGCAGTGCGGCAGCCATTTATTTTCTTAACATAAAAATCTAGAAAAATCTTCTGCGACATGACTGACTCTAGAACGGCTTGACAAATCAAGGGGAAACTTCACCCACATGTTCCCCAAGCCTTGGGGATACCGGGGTGTTAATGAATAATTAATAGGTCACATGGTCTAGCAGCTACATTGGATTGTATGAAAATCTTTTTAAAAAAAAAATTCTGTTCAACCGCTTCATCAGGCCAGGTCAGGTATGGGAGCATGTGCCGGATCAGTGAATCGATGCATCCACTGTCCGCCAGTACTCCAGGGGCCTCCATCTTACCATCCCCCAGGCAGATGCCTGGCCTATCGCCATCTCGTTAAAATGCTGATCAACCTACTGCAACCATGAGGCAAGTGTTTGACCCATTGGCCTCCTCTACTCACGAGGCTCCCTCACTGAGAGAATCTGGTGAGCAGGATCAGCATCAGGAAAACGAGCCATATGTCCATACAGCCACAGCTGATGCTCACGGACTATGCAGGTAACAAATCTCATTTAAGTCTCTCTCAGTAACCGCTCGTTTGACACAAAGTCCGACCAGCGATAGACAAGGATTCTCTGAAGAGACCTGGTATCAAGGGAATTAAGTCTCCATCTCAGATCCCTGGTCAGAGATCAAGTGTCACATCAGTAGAGCGAGACTGGAAGCACCAAGGGCCTGAAGACTCAGACTTTCGTCCTCCTGCACAGGTACCGACAGCGCCACACTCCATGATCCAGTGAATCCATGACTCCCCAGGCCTGACCCAGACATCTATTGACCTCTGGCTCACAGCCAGCAGAGACCTGAATATCACTGCCAAGGTAAGTGAATCTCACTGTGACATCAACATCCTCACCACAAACAGGTACAGACAAGACAGCAGCATCCAAGATGTCACTGAAAACCTGAATCTTAGTTTTGACGCAGGAAACATGTAATCCCAGCGGCTCCGACTCCTCATTCAGCACCTTGACCCCCAAAAGGATATCCAGAGTTTCTGCAAAGATGACTGCATCACCTGTGAAATCAAGATCAGAGATCTTGACATTCCCAAACGATGCACCACAGCTTGATCTCTCCGACATCCTCCCCAGAATCCAGTACATACAAGCGCTTAAAAGTGTGGGGCCCAGAAACACCCCTGACGTACTCCAGTAACAACTGGAAATAAGTTGGAGATTGTATCATCACATCTCACAGCACTCTCAGTCCAAGAGTATAGTTGAGACATCAGATTGATCAGTTTTGGTGGCACCCCACAAAGACCAAGCATCCTCCAGAGGGCATCCCGATTCACTGAATCGAGCGCTTTACAGAGATCAACATAGGCTGCAAGCAGCCCCTGCCAAAACTCTCGTCTGCATTCAGTGAGGACCTGAAGAGCAAGGATACGGTCAATTGTTGTCCTTTGGTGTGAAGCCTGACTATTCCGGACGCTGGTGTTCAAGCAGATGGTGGCGAACCCTATCAAGAATA
>CM068956.1:119133864-119160371 GCA_035128595.1 Eptatretus atami
AGCATTTCCACCAGCCTTGAGAAGTTCAGCATGGATGCCACAGATCCCCGGAGCTTTACCCCATATCAACCCATTCACCGCAGCCTGTGTTTCCACAAACGAAGGTGGTTCACAGTTGATTAGAGGGTCAGCAACAAGGATAGTAACACCCCTGACATCCAATTCAACAGCTGGTGCATCAGCCTGGTGCAGCCGCTCAAAGTAACCGGCCCAGCGGGCCTTCACGTCGGACTCCTCTGTTAAGAGCGCACCACCCTCCGCTCTAACTGCAGTACACCGAGGGACGGGCTTGGAGAAATGCAGTGCGCGAATTCCCCTGTAAGCAGGCCGAGAATCACTTGACCACAGGTGATGCTCTACCCCCTCAAATTCCTCGCACATAGGCCTCCTTGTCAACTCTCAGCGCACGTACATTTTTACACCTCAACTTCCTGAACAGCTCAGCTCTGCCATTAAGCCTGGTCCTGCGACTCTGGTAAATGGTACCCATCTTTTGTATACATATATATGTATATATATATATATATACACATATCATTGCAGTGATTCATAAATGTTTGTGCTATCTCCCGGATGGAAAAAATTTGCGTGCCATCTGCCAGCAATATTTGGTGGATGTTAAGGATCCCATGGTTGTCTTTTGAAGAGTAGGCAACCTATCACTGGCACCATTAACAAATTCCAAATTTCTGCCATAATTTCCTGAGTCGGAGTGGCGACCCAACCAGGATTGTCGCCTCGTAACTGTTTGGGGAGCACCAACGCTCTTCATGGGGCATTGTATATAATGATATTGTAATTTGGGTTGAAATTTTATTTGGCCATAGTTTTGACAGGACTTCTAGAATCAATGGACTGTATAATTTGACATGGATACATTTATTTGGCTTTACAGGGAATTCATCCAGAATGCTTGGCCAGGTTATTTTGCCATTTATTTCTTAATTTTTGAGTTTATTTATTTGTTTTACTTTCTGATAATCGCCATTCGTTTCCAACTGTGTGATCTTCATCACCATTGCAGAACCTCTGTGGCACCCCTACCTGAAACGCCTATTCCAATTCACTTTCTGCTGGGACATGGAGAATGTGAGCAAAAGCCTCTGAACAATCCTCTCAAGTAAGAGACATATTGAAGTGTAAATCGTCTTGAACTTAATGATGCACTTCAGTTCCACAGCCCACTTGACTGTGTTCACCATCATCTTGGTTTTACTCAGAATGCTTTGACCAGTGTTGATGTCATTTCATGTTTAACATGCTCAGGATATTGTGGCATAATGCTTCAGCATTGACTGTTTTACATGTTTTGCAATAAATAGTTCATGTCAACCTTGTACCGCCCTTTGACATATTTTGAAAATATTACTTGATTAGTGCACTGTTTGTTCTGCATCTCTGCTTGCTAAACTCTCTGCATCTCTCATGTTATCTCCATTCTTGAAAGCATTGTGTAGTTTTTTGATTGCACCTTTGCATGCTCTCTTCCTTTTGAGGTCACCATTCCTCAGGGCAGTGCTTTCGGTTCACCTTTGTTCTTGATAAATACAATTGACTTTTTGTATCCCTTGTATGCTATCCTCACCTTTTTGCTGACCTTTACACTTTACTTCAAATTGTACTTAACTGCAGCAGCAACTTGGCAGGATCTCTCGGCTGATTTGGAGAAGCACGCAAGCTGGTCTGATAACTGGAACATTGTTCTATCTTACCCTTTCAACAACTTTTGGAAGAGGGTTCAACCTCTCCAGCATCTTTTCTTCACAACTGGGTAGAAGGTGATCAGGACAGACCACTTGTCAAATACCAGCCTTTGAAGCCAGCCACAAACTGGCATGTTCTGCAGGGCCAAGTAATCCTCACCAAGACTCAACTTCTCACAGCCAAAAAATCATTATGTTTGTATGATTGGCATATTGCACTTATTATGGAGTTATCCTTGCATACATTGACATCAGCACTCGTGTGGTTGTGACATGGGGACTTCTCTCACCACACACAGGTTGGTGGCCTTTTCTGTACATTTAATATGGTCTTGCACCCCTGTCCGATTTGTCCGATCATCCCTTCCCTGCCCCCAAGATGGCAATTGTTCATCCATTAAACCATTCTTTATTGACCTTTCAAACGTCTAAACTTTCCACTCCCTTCAATTTTGTATTCTAGTTTGCATTGTACCTGTTGAACTTCTTTGCTGTGTTTGTGTTTGTCAAGTCTTCCAAAGCTCTCGCACAAAGTCAACTGTTGATTAATACCTTGTTAGCTCACCAAGAACGTAGTTCTGTGGAGCTTATGGGATGGTGCGTCACCCGTCCGTCCGTCCACGAATACTTGCAACTTCTTCTCTGAAACTACACATACGATTTCAATGAAACTCGACCACAACCTTCAGAAGTTTGTTCATGGCATAAAAAAAAAAATTGGGCCCTCAGGGTTCTATTGGGGGGTGCCCCCCCAAAATAGGTATTTACTATCTTCCCAGAAACTACACACACAATTTTGATGAAACTTGACCACAACCTTCATCACCCGTGATGTACCAAAGTTTCTTCACGGCATTATAAAAATCCGTAAGTATTTGCATTCTTCTCCTTGCATATTTTGTGGGTCATCCATGCCTACCAGTGGTTCTCTGGCTTTATTATCCAGCCCCTAAGTGATGAGTGCCCAGTGGTATTGCCCCTATTTTTACCTCCACCACCGAAGGTGAAGGAGGTTTTGTTTTCACCCCTTTCTGTCTGTTTGTGTGCAGGATAGTCAAAAAGTTGTGGATGGATCCGGATGAAATTTTGTGGACAGGTTCAGTGTGTGACAGGGACGAACTGATTAGATTTTGGCGAAGATCCGGATCCGACTACTAGAATTTTTTAAGTGGTTCTTCACCATTGAGAGATCAGGCCAAAAACGATATGTAGCACAATATCTCAAAAAGTTGTCGACAGATTCATACGAAACTTGGTGGACAAGTTGGGTGTGTGGCAAGGATGAATTGATTCGATTTTGGTGAAGATCTGGATCTGAAGACGAGAATTATTCAATTTTTAAAGTGATTCTTCACCATTGAGAGATTGGGCCAAAAAACAATATAGTACTGTATAGCATGATATTTCAAAAAAGTAATGGGCCCGATATGTTCACGTGGATCAGGCATTACGTGGCGGGGGTATGCGTTCTTCCGAGTGCCCTTCTCGTTTTTCTATATGTCCATTGTTCGCTTGCTTATACCACTACATATTGCTTGCTTAGTACCACTACTCCATTGTCAGTACCTTTTGGCATATACCTTTGGTAGTTGTCTGAAGTAAATTCTTGAAATGATAGACTTGAGCAATTTTACCAATTTTGGTGAGAATGGGTTCCTTGCTGATGAGTCTCTATCCTCGTATTGGTGTTGCCTGGTTTCTTTGCTACCCAAGCACAAGGCTCATAATACTGGGATCCCTGCCTCAAACCCCATGCACTATATGTACAGTATGTGTCCTTTGTCTACAACAGTCCTTGTAATTTATGTTCCCCAATGTCCTTTTCTTGCTTGTGATTTATGTACTTTGATCCTTCTCTGAGCCTCAGTCACTGTGAAAAGTCTGTTCATCACATCACTTGACTATGCTTGATATGGACATCTGATGTAGACCGATGCTTGTACCTTCTTTGTGGCACTGCAGTCATCAAAGGACAGATTTTGGTAAAGTTGATTTGATTTCTTGTGAATCAAAACAAGACTACTTTTACTATAAGGTAGTTGCTAATTCCAGCACAGAACTAGCGGTTTGCATTGCCGGAACAAGCAAATATAAACATGAGCATACCTTCGCCAGGCTGAACAGGTAACGTTTTGTAGCCCATTGATAGGCCAGATGCAGATCCAGCCTATCAGGTTGTTGTTCACCTTAACCAAAATCTAATCAGCTTGTTGTTGTCCCATACCCAACTTATCTACCAAGTTTTGTCCGAATCCATCCACAACATTTTGAAATATCGTGCTATAATGTCTATCAGTTGGTGAAGAATCACTTTAATATTTTAGTATCTGGATCAGGATATTCATGAACATCTAACCAATTCATCCTTGTCAGGCACCTAATCTGTACACCAAGTTTCACCTAAATTGGTCTAACTTTTTGAGATATCTTGCTCACAAACAGACAAATGGGTGAATACATAACCTCCATTAGGTGGCAGAGGTAAAATTAGTAAGACATTGCCATAAAGGTCACGAGGTACTGCCATTTCAGGCTTTACCCTTCGTCTCAGCAAAAAGAGGGTTACTATTACTACAGCTTTATCGCCCGCAATTCGCTTCACATTCTAGAATTGGCTGAGGAAGTTTGCTCCAAATCTTTGATGAATCAGCTGGTCAAACATGCTGTTTGACTGGAGCTGATTTCGGTAGAAATCTGTAATTT
Organism: Eptatretus atami; assembly: GCA_035128595.1. Lineage (NCBI taxonomy): Eukaryota > Metazoa > Chordata > Myxini > Myxiniformes > Myxinidae > Eptatretus > Eptatretus atami. Next base: position 119,138,271 of record CM068956.1, read on the forward strand.
GTTCAGGTTGCTTTTGATATGTCATCCAATCTTTGTGGGATCATTAACTTCCTCCAGCTAATGCTAGCAGATGGGTCACCCAGATCAATGTCCATCCCAGGGATGGCGTACTTTGTGATGCAATGCCCTGCATGTGAAGCACCAATCGGACAGTTGATAGTTGGGTCAGGGATCTAACCCAGGCGAGACAGCTCGAAGGCAAATGTACTACTGTACATCATCCCGTCAGACGAATCGAACCAAGGCTATAGGGGTTAAATTGTAAGAAAGTTGCTGAGTGTGGAACCCAGTGACATTTACTTGCAAAATAGCTTCCCATTAAATGCTCCAAAGAAAAACGAGAACTTTCTTTCCTCTCCACAATTTCCATTACGCATGATGCAGCAATTTCAATAGTAAGGCCTTGATTTTAGATGAAAATGTAGTGATGGCTGCAACTGGGATATATTCCATAAAATTACACAACAAAATGTAATGTTGAAGAAGGCAAAACATTTGGTTTTGCCTTTTATTATGTCCAGAAGGGAGAAAACACAGAAATCAGCACTTCTGTTTGCGACACCATCAAGAAAAGGTACTTGTGAATTATAAAGGTGGATGCATATCTCAGTATTCGGGACGGCCGAAGCTATAAACAAAACTTGTTCTTTTGCATTTAAATTGAATAACCACCATTTGTTTTTGTAAGGAAAAGAGAAAAGAAGAATGGGGAGGGTGATATCCAGTTATTTATTACTAGTTCTGGATAGTTTGAAACTTTTTACTGATGACTGCAAGAGGATACATGAAGTTACCATTTTTTTTTTTTTAACGATTAAAAACAAAAAATAATAATAAAATGAACCCACTTTTCTGTTTCCAAGGTCAGCCACAGGAGGAGGGAGGTTCAGTCTTGAATGTTTCAGCCTCACCATCAGCCAAGCCTTTTGTGGGTTGATCATAAAGCTGGGCTAGCCTCTGCAACTAACCACAGACTGGGCATTCTGACTTTAAGGAATGACTTGGATCGATGGAGAAGTATTCACAGCCTGCAGGCTTTTGTCCATAGCTCAGGAGAGTACTGCTCTCCCCGACAAGCTAGCACCCCAACATCACTTCTCTCCTGGATTCTATGGAATCTGAATCTCAACATTATTGGTACCTCTCGTGATGAGGTTGAAGCACAAGGCTTGTTGCTGTCATAATGCAGACAGTCCATTGGCCTCTCTTTTATATTCTCTCCTTCTCTCTCTCTCAGCCCTTCAATCTACCCTCAACTCTTCCAGGGTGTAAGTGTTCTTCCAGTAACCCCTCCTGGTTGCCTTCCCAAAGTCCAGGCTGACTGTTCCTCCACTGCTTTGTTAGTCTTTTCTCCCGTTTATGAAACTGCAGTCCAGAGGCTCTTCAATCGCACTCTTGTCTCGAGGGCTTCAGGCAGGTTGTGAATGACCATCCCATGTCATTCCACATCCCTACCCATGATATTTTGTACCCCCATCAACCCAACCCTCTTTCTTGCGGGTTTCTGTCCCCGTCCCCTAAACCCCACCTTTTTCCTCTTTTGTTCGGTCATTCCCTTGCTTGTGCCCCCTGCTCCATTGTCACTGCGTTGCTTTTTAACCCTGTGACTTCCATGAGCCTATATCTTGTGCATAAAAAGATGTTGCTGTTTGTTTGACTGCATTGTGTTAAAACCTAACACTGGAGTATTATCACTGCATTGTGTTCTTTTATGAAATCTGTACGTGTATACACATAGTGTTTTTATCTTTTGACCACAACAGGCGACATTTAAGTGCCATTGAATATTCAGACTGCAAACGGCAGAGGTTGCAGGAAGGTTGCTCTTCAAGCTTGCGACCTGCTGCTCGTGGAAGTTGTTCTGATTTTCATCCCGGTTGCTCCATCCCAGGAAGCAGCCTGGCTTTTGCATCGGCGCCGACTACCAGAGCAGACACATTGAACCTTCCCATTCAAAACTTTTCAGCAACTCAAACTGCAGAGGATAAAGTGAGACACTAAGATTGAAGTAAAGGGCAACAGAGCTCTGTTACAGTAATTAAATTTTTTAAAATCTGATGATATATTTACAGCATTTATCTTTAGGTTGTTCTGGGTTTTCAAGTTCACTTGTAAATGGTCTCCATTAGTGGGATGCATTGGTGTGGTTCACGCCGGCTCCGGTACATGAGTTTGCTTTAGCATTGTCTTGATTACCATTTTCCAGAACCTTATGTGGGGTTGGGTCTATGCACTGGGTTGCACGTGAAGACGTGATGCTTATTCAAGCCTTTCCCAAGGGCACGGTAATGGCGACCAATGAGGACATCTTGTTCTTCTTGTTTAATTATCTGATCAAAATGTGGATGAAAGAATGACCAACCATACAACCGAACCATAGTGACAGAAAATCTAATGTGATGGCGTTTGTTTGTTAATGGCATGACATTGTAGCACAGAGTCGCTCATTGCAGCTCTCGGCGGAAGAGGCTTTATGGCCTGTATTTTGGAATCCTGGATGAATTATTAGAGCAAATCCAGGGATTGGAGACATTGCAGGGTAGCAGTACAATCTGGCATGAACCCACAAACGGCTATGAGATTTATGATCTCCTGATTTAATAGTACGTTATAAACAAACATTTTATGATTAAGGCGGTTTTTTACTATGGTCTCTTCATCCTGAGTTGGTGAACGTTAAAGACCCCAGGGTGTCCTCGGAGAGTAGGGAAGCTATCGCCAGCACCCTGGCCATATTAAAAATTTCTGCTTGACTTCCTATGGTGGAGTGGCGACTCGTCCAGGACTGTAGCTCTAGCCATAACAACTGCTTCGGCAGCACCAACACTTTGTGTAGGGCATGGTTCATGATTTTATCTGATCATCCTGTGTTGAGTTTTGTGTTTTTTAAATGGATTTGATAATTGGTATTGTTTGTGATTCTTTAATTTCTTTTTTGTCATGGCAGTTGAGTCAGCAATTGCTTCAGCTGTACAACCAATGTCAGCTGTTCTATTCACATTGGCAGCTCAGGGAAGGCCTAAGAGAATCGTTGCAGCATGAAATCTGCAAAGTCTTTCCCTGTGAGTGTCCGATGCAAGTCGTACCTTATTAAGACACGATTCAAAGTGCCGCTTTGCCTTGTGTGACCTCATCAATCTTTTGTTCAATACACAGGAGTGTGGATGGCTTCTGCTTAGACAGTATCTGATGGATTAGTTGTTCATGCAAAGGGCAGTAACAGTACAGTATTTCATATTGGGTTTTCCGTAGGCGATCTGTGATTTGATTTTTGAGAAGTAGAAACAAAATGTAGTGATTGATGTTTAATTGGATCTACAAGGGGCATACCAAAAGTCATGAGCACCTTTATTGTACAGCAAGCCAAAGGTACATGTAAGAAAACTGATATTGTCAATAGTAACTGCACATACCACATTTACTTTTCTACAAAATCTCCAGAATGAGCATGGGTTTCTGCCAGCGCTGCACGAGCTTAAATATCCCGCTACGGTAGAAGTCCATTCTAACACTTCACAACCAACTACGCATGGCTGTCTGACTGCCATGTCGTTTTCTTAGTGCTGGCCTCCCACATGATCTTTCAAGGGCCTGAACAGATGGTAGTCCGAGGGGGGGCCCAAGTCTGGACTGTATGGTGGGGGGTGGGGAAGCACTTCCCAGCCATTCTTTGAGATTTGCTCCAATGTCAGACGTGTAGTGTGAGGTCTAGCGTTGTCATGCTGAAAGATGACAGCTTTTTTCATCAAGCACTTTTCCCAAAATGCACCTTTCAGTTTCTTGAGTGTCTGAACGTGAGTGAGCTGTGGTGATTGTTTCCCATTCCGACAGGAAATCGACCAGTATGCATCCCTCAGCATCCTAGAAGATTGTTCCCATAACTTTGCCTGTAAATGGTACTCTTTTGGCCTTTTTCTTTTTTTGGAGACATAGAGTGATGCCATTCCATGCTTTGCTGCTTGGTTTCTGGGTCAGAATGGTGGAGCCAGCTTTCATCACCCGTATCAATATGGAACAGGAAGTCATCTCCCTAGGCAACATGTCATTGAAGAAACTGTGATGGCACATCCATGCGTGTGTTGATGCATTCCTCCGTAAACAAACGGGGAACCCAACATGAACAAACTTTCCGATACCCCAAGGTTGCTATCATCTCCTGTAGGACATGGTGTCCCATTCCAAACTATGCTGGGATCTCCCTCACCATCACCCTTCGGTCCTCACTGAGGGGCTCATCAACTTTCTGCTCGTTGCGTTCTGTCGTGACGAATCTTGGCCGACCTCAGCGTGGCTGATCGGCGATGTCCATGTTTCTGTCTCTGAAGTGTTTCACCCACCTTCTAAGACTGCTAGCGCCCATGCAAGTATCTCGGTACACCTGACTCGATCAGCCGTAGATATCTGCAGCTGATTTATCCTCCTTCATGAGGAATTCAATCACTGCACGCTGGTGAAAAGATGTGACGTTGACAGACATTTTGTCACAATGGATTGTGGGAACACCAGTAGTGTGCGTGCGCTGAGCCTGTATTTATATTGAGGTGGATAGATAGCTAGATGTCTCTAATAACTCATGTTCTACTATATTCGGCAAAAACGTATGGAATCCACTGATGCTCATGGCTTTTGGTACCGTTCTCGTACAATGAATGTTCAAAGTTGAGGATTCCGAAGACAGTTGCATGCTGTTAATTTGGAGTTTATATTGTACCAATTTCTTTTTAAATTTAAATTCTCAACCTTTTCAGTACAATTGTGATTTTTAACTTTATCCAATGGTGTTAAGCACAATCAAGACCTTTTGAATAATCTTTCTCCTTGATCACACAGACAGCCTTCTCTACCTCGTGGGTTCCTCCATCAATGGCTTTGGCAGCGACACGAGCGATGGTGACCTTTGCCTTGTGTTGAAACAAAGGACGGTGCGTAACAGCGAAAACACCGATTTTTATTATTATTTTTTTTTTTACATGGTCCGTCACTAGTGAGGCATGGGCTTAATAGGTTTAACAATCTCTGGGACCGTGGTGGAAAATTTTTATGATTTGATGTGCAGAAGTTTTGGAATGTCAATGTTTCTCAATTCTGACTACGTATTTATCAGAATTCAACGTCAGCAATAACATGTATATTTTTTATTTTACCGCAAGCTATGTCGTGCTTTTCTTCTCCGCTTGGATTAAATTCCATATTCCATTGCACATGCTAATCTCATGTTCTCTTACGTTGTATGTGATGAACCCATTTTAAACTCCATTGTGTTTTATTTGTGCAACAAACGGGTTTAAAAATACATCTATGCAATGATATCGGAATTTATGGAACAATGAAGTGACGATCGGTGGTTATGTTTTTACCCCTGTTTGTCTGTTTGTGAACAGGATATCTCAACAAGTTGTGGATGGATTCTGACGAAATTTCGTGGACAGGTTGGGTGTGTTTTAAGAACAAATTGATTAGATTTTGGTGAAGATCCAGATACAGATACAATAATTTTATTTTTAAGTGATTCTTTACCATTGGGAGATGGTGCCAAAAACAATATATTGTTGCGAATTCGCGCCCGTCGGTGTGCGATCGGCCACGCGACTCGAACCGCGACCGCTCGCCACCGGACGGACAATTCAGTCGTGACCCTCCCGGCTAACGCCGGGATCCAGTCACGGGTGGGCCTTTCGACCTCACCACAATCGTGCCAATCGCCACCCGCGTAGGATAGGGTTGTTCGCCAAACTCGACCTACCTAAGTACCCACGCGGATGGTAAACCGGGCGATCGTACCTCGCCGCAGGTCGACTCCGGACACGAGCCGCTTGGGCGGGCCGTTCCGTACTATCGGATAACCGAGCGGTGTTATCGTCGACCTCGACGGTTCAGATTATTTACGGGCGTTTTGCACCCACTACGAACCTTTACGTGAAGCAGGATGGAGGGTCAATTAAAGAAAAGACGAAGCGAAACGGGAAAACAGTTCACACAATGCACATTTATTTCGGCGCACACGGAGCACACCTATAGCACGTATTTACAGCCACAATTAACGATTGCACATATATCACATAAACAAAGAAATGCACATATAAAAGGAGTTAAAACCGACTACACGACACACGGACCACTTATACAGTTACTACCTTACAAGACACGGCGCCACAACACGCATTCACACCGAAGCAAAGAAAGACCCCCTCACAGGCAAGGGAGTCAGACTGGGCCGTGGGCCTAATGCGCGTGGAACCTGGATGAGCGGCCAGGCCCACGAGACCGAAGGGTCCTACCCGCGCCCTCGTGGCGAGCCGCAGAATGTCGCTGCACGGCGGTTCCGTGGGCACCTGCTGGTGTAAGTGGGAACGGGGCCCCTTGTCGCACTCTCTCAGCGCGGGGAAAAGGGGGAATTGTTGATGCTCTGGGGAGGGAGTATGGCTGGCTTGCTCGACTCACAGCGACCTCGTCGTCCCGAGCCTCCAGGTCCTCCTCAGCCGATCGCCCTCCGCTGCCGTTCGCCTCCGCAGCCGTCTGCCCCACCTCTGCTTCGAGCTCCGTCTCCCGATTCCGCCCCACCGACACTCTCACCGATCTCGCCAACTCGACTCACTCCACGATACTGCTCGAGCTCCGTCTCCAACGACCCAGCCCAACAACTTTGCTCACCGATCTGCTTGAGCTCCGTCTCCAACGACCCAGCCCAACTGACTTTGCTCACCGATCTGCTTGAGCTCCGTCTCCAACGACCCAGCCCAACTAACTTTCTCACCGATCTCGCCAACTCGACTCACTCCACGATACTGGTCTCCGATCTGCTCGAGCTCCGTCTCCAACGACCCAGCCAAACTAACTTTCTCACCGATCTCGCCAACTCGACTCACTCCACGATACTGGTCTCCGATCTGCTCGAGCTCCGTCTCCAACGACCCAGCCCAACTGACTTTCTCCCACGATCTCGCCAACTCGACTCACTCCACGATACTGGTCTCCGATCTGCTCGAGCTCCGTCTCCACGACCCAGCCCAACTGACTTCCTGACCACTGCGCTCGCCTTTTTATCGGCTTCGGGAACCCACCATATGCAAATTCTCGGATCCAAACGACCTCAGGGCGGAGCCAGCTCGCCGATTGGACGGAGAAAAAGGGGGCGTGTATCATTCCTGATCCTCAAATTTGCATATGCCGATTTTCGTCAGGCGCGTCTGGAGGCGGGGCCAAGCCGCCCGCGCTTCCTGATTGGGTGGATCAGATGTGGGCGTGTATCATTCCTGATCCGAATTCTCCTCAGAAAACCCGCCATCTGCACTCGCGTCTCGCGTGTCTCGCTGAAGACAGCTCGACGCTCGGCGCCAAGGTGGTGCGGGAATGGCCGTAGGAGAAGGTGGTGGAGGGTTTTCGGCGGTGTTCGATGGCCATGGTGCTGTTTGGAATGGCGGTGATGTGAGGTTTGCGGTAGCGAGTGGTGAAGGTAGGTTTTGGCTGCCGGCGTTGTTGTTGTTGTTGTTGTATCAAAACAAAGGTAGAACAGAAAAACGCCTAACTCAAAGGATCGCAGCCCGAATGAATCACATTAATTCCCTCTATACAATGGGTTTGGCTAACTACACATGTACTTAAGAAATATATCTCACCTACGGGACCTTTATGGTGTTTGCGAATTTCCAGAGCCGTAACACTACCCCCTCCCTTTTTACAGACTCGTCCCGAGTCGTCAAATTATCGTGTGCCATCATGTGTAGTTCTCCCTAGTACGTTTTACCTACGGATCCCTGAGTGCGACATTCATGGTATTCGTGTCCCAAAATAAATAACCTGAGGGCTGAGTAACTAACTAAACAAACTCACTCACACGGACGACTTAATAAAATTGCCGGCGCTAACACATACATGCCGGGGGCGCACTCATATTTACAATACAACTTAACACCTTAACCTTATAATTTTACACTACTCCATGGCCAGGATCAATGGACTCTGCAGGAAAAAGGAGGAGTCAAAAGGAAACCGGTGCACGGGCCGCCACTGCAGGCCCGTGTTGCAGCTGCCAACAGGACAGTTCCTGCAGCTTGCAAACTGTTGCTTGCGGATCCTGGCGCGCATGGAAATGAACAGGGGGGTAAAGCAAAATTGAACGGGGCTGGTGAACAGGGGCAGTGGGCATGGCATGGCAAAGGTAGCAGGCAAACATAGCCTGCAGAAAAGGCCGTTGCAGGCAACACAGCCTGCAGAAAAGGCCGTGCAGGCGAACACAGCCGGCAGACGAACTGGCCGGCACAGGCCTTGCAGCAAAACAACAGCTGCAGACGATCCGGCCGCACAGGCCTTGCAGAAAACAACCAGCCGATGAAGTTGGCCGGCACAGGCCCCGCAGCACACAGCCGCGACGATGAAGTTGGCCAGCCTTTGCCTTGCAGTGGAGGTTGGTGGGGGAGTGCGGTGGTGTTGGCCACACAGAAGGTGGACTCGGCCTACCCTACCTGTCTCCTCCCACTATCGCCTTTGCCTGTCACTGTACCTACCCACTCCCTTAATTTGTAAAACCAATTTAGCCCCAACTTATTTTTATTTTTTATTTTTTGTTTGTTTTTATCTTCACCCTCTTCCCACTATAAATCGTCCCTAACCCCTTTATCGTCCTTGTTCGGCTAACCTATTCTGTCACCTAGCCTACTCCCAACCCCTACGTTCCCTTCCCGGAGGGGAATAAGGGAGAGCTAGCGTCCTGTGTTGAGGCCCAACTCGAGCCTCAAGATGGCCCCCCAGATCTCAGCGATCTAACCCAAAGTGGGTCCAGCGGCCCACAACGAGAGCGAAGGGATGGATGGTGCGGAGGGGTACACTTCCTATCTACCCTAACCATTTAACTTTTAACTACCCCGGGGCTTTCAACAAGCGCCTCTCGCTTAAGCTATTGGTTCTAACAACCCAGATTCCCGTCGCCTGTGTTGGTGTCCTTACAGTTTCGGGCCTCGCCCTCGAATTTTCCCTCGTGCCCTTGCACGGTTTCGTGGCTGGGACGCGTGGCTCCCTTTGGCAGGCACGACCCTCTGCCGAATCTCCACAATGGCACCCCCGGGCACTACACTGCCTCCGAGCCTACCAGCTCCCTAACACCGGGGAGTGCCCCCATGGCAACTCCCCTGAAACGACACGTGGCAGGCTGGCGCCCCGGGCCCCTTTCCGAGGGTCACCGTGCCCACGACACTGCCCAGCGGCCAACGGCGCTCCGGGCCCCGCACCAAGCGGGCGCACCCGTGCCCACTACGCTAACCGGCCCCCATGGGCCCTTGGCCTACCACGGCCGATAGCCCGGTGCCCGGGGTACCCACTCAGCGATACTCACCGTTCGCAGCCACGCTCCCAGCCCGTCAACAGGGCTCCTGCACCCTCCAAACAGGTTTCGAGCCTACACTCCCACCAACAGCAAAACGACTTCCATTTTTGTTAATTTGACTAACCCAGCTAACTCACTCTACACTGACCGGGGTCCTTGGGCGGGGTCACTCCTCCCCCAATACTCATCGCACCATGCATTCCCCATTCACTCCATACACACAGACCCGCTGGCTCACTCACTCACCATGTACTCTCCTCACAACTTTCCAACACACACATCGCTGAATCCTGCCATCCTTCTATCTAAATCCCTACCTAACTCGTGCTCCCACGTCGTCCTTACACTACAGCACGTTCCTTTTAACACTACGTGCTAAGCTACGTCCCTCTACACATCACAGTCTGTCACTGTCCAAAAATCTCTTTTCCCATCTAAAGCTCACTACAATCACTCTACCTATTCCATTCCACGGGCCCCATGAGGACTACCCTGCCCCATGGAGCCGGTCTAACTAACACTAACCTTCCCTGACTAGTGCCATCCTGTGCCCTGGTAAGGGGGTCTTTCACCCCTTGCCCAGGGAATCTGTTCACCGAAGCGAGGCTTGCTTTTGTTAATTTTGTCTTTCCAATTATGCGCAGCACCAGCGCGGCAACTCACAGCCTGCGCACTTGCACCTTGCCCGTGACGTATGCAGCTGCACGTGTACCTCGTCCCTCTTGGACGGTACCATCCGGCAGGGATTCACCCTCCTGCGGATTCCAACCCTACGTGCAGCCATGACGTCACCCTGCGCACCCCCAAAAGCAACATCGCACTCCGAGGGGCTCCCACGCGAACACATGTGCTCTGCCCGTTGAGCCTAACACACGCTCGCGTGGAGAACCCATCCGGTCCAAATCCGTTTACCTGCCTTAACTTTGTCCGTCCGCGGGATCGGCAAATCCACCGCTGGCGTTTCCGGACCGGGCTTCACTCCCGCAAGCGAGCACGTGGGGGTCTCGTGCGCTGCACAGCACGGCCCTCGCGCTCGCTGCGGTGAACCCGGCACGGTTCCCACAACAGCTACGGCCGCTACCGGCCTTTGTCCCTCTGTCGCCGTCGTCTCCGTTCCACCCACGCACACCTGCGTGTTACGACGCACAGACTCCACTCCATCACACTCACATTCACACGGGAGACGCGGCTGCATGCTCACGCATGCCACCGACATCTCCCTCACACACGCGACCTAACACACACTGTCTCTCTCCTTACACTCGGCGCCTACCACTCGTGCCATTTCCCTCACACAAACCATACCACTCACAGACGCGGGGGCACTCGCCCGCGGTGGCTCATCCACACGGGGGGTTCACACACGCGTGCTGTTTCCCTCGCACATGTGGCCTCTTCACCTGCGGTGCCCCTTTCACACACGGCACGCTGGGAAGCACGCACTCCGGCACACTTGCCACCCCACCACTCCACACAGGGGTCGCTTCCACCCACGGGACACACTCCAACCTTGCGTGCCGCAAAGCACGCATCTCCGCACACTCGCAAACACACACCCCTGCACAACCACACTGGGGATTCGTGTCCCACAAGGGTTCCCGGGGCCTCTATACCCCCAAGCTGCACGTGCACCATCCACAGCACTCGTCCCTTCAACTCCGCGAAGCACGACCGAACCCACCTGGTCGTGATCCGCTTCAAGGGGCATACTCCCTCCCTCGTTCCTGGAGGCAGCCATCCAGCTGCTCACACCGGGTCCCCACCCAGTCGCGCGAGCTCACCCCATTATCCTCCACTACTTCTGTGTGTGTGTGTTCTGTTCCTTTAACCCCGTCATTATCATGCAGTCTCTCCTCTATTTTCTCTATCTCCCTGGTCTCTATACATCTATTAGTTTCTGTTTTTTTGGAGTTTTTCCATCTCTCTGGATTTCAATTTTACTCTCTCCTTCAGTTCATTAATTTCAAACTCGTATAGTTTTTGTTTTCTCTCCACTCTTCCTCATGTCTCTCATTTTCCAATCTCATCGTTTCTTTCAATTGGCCCATTTCCTTTCTGTGCTTCATTCGCTGTTCTCTCATTACCCTTCTTGCTTCCTCTCCTGTCCTTCCTTCTCCAGTTTCGTTGTTTGCTTCATTTGGTTAATCTCCTTCTTGTGTTTCAGTTGCTGCTGTCTCATTACTCTTCCTTGTTTCTTCTCCTGCCTTCCTTCTCCAGTTTCGTTGTTTGCTTCATTTGGTTAATCTCCTTTTTGTGTTTCAGTTGCTGCTGTCTCCTTCCTCTTCTTGGTTCTTCTCCTGTCTTTCCTTCTGCAGTTTCATGGTTTTCTTCATGTGGTTAATTTCCCTTTTGTGTTTCATTCGCTGTTCTTTGTCTACCTCTTCGCACTCCAGCCTTGCCTTTTTCTTTCAATTGGTCAACCTCGGCTTCATGTTCTTTTTGTTTTCTATCCATTGTTCCTCTCGTTCTTCCCTCTCCAATCTCGTTGTGTCCTTCAATCTCCTGATTTCTCCTTCCTGCTTCATTCCTTGCTCCTTCATTTTCTCCTCGTATTCCAACTTATTTTTTTTCTTTTGTCGTTCAGTTTCAAATTCATACTCTTTCAGTTTTCTATTCCACTGTCTTTCTTGTTCCTCGTTCTGCAATCTCATTATTTCTTTTAACTGACAGATTTTTTCTCCTGTCTCATTCCTTGTTCTTTGTATTTCCTATTCCACTGTCTTTCTTGTTCCTCGTTCTGCAATCTCGTTATTTCTTTCAACTGACAGATTTCGTTCTCCTGTCGTAATCCTTGTTCTTTCAGGACTCTTTTCTGTTTCTCATTCTTAATCTGGCCCTTGCTTCCAGCTGTTCGATCTGTACAACGTGGTTCCTTAACGTTTCATTCTCCGTTCTCGTTCTTTCCTCTCTCAACATCCTCGCTCGTTTTGTAACTCAGAAGCTTTCTTTTCCAATTCCTTTCTCATCTCCGCACACTCCAACTTTGCTTTGGCTTCTAATTGTTCAATCTGCTCAGTGTGGCTCCTTAACGTTTATTCTCTGTTCTCTTCCTTTCCTCTTTTAACATCTTCAGTTCGTCTTGTAATTCCGTCTCTTTGTTCTGGTGTTTCTGTAACTCAGTTTTCTTCTCCAATTCTTTCTCATCTCCGCACACTCCGACCTTGCTTTGGCTTCTAACTGTTCTTCCATCTTGCCCTTGTGTTTGTCTATCAGTCTTCCCAGTTCCTCTGTCTCCGTTTTTACCTCCTGTCCCAGCTTATCAACTCTCTTCGTCATGTCTTGAAGTCTTTTCTCACACTCCACTATTTTTATTTCTTCGTGCACGACTCCGTCACCAAATTAATTTTTCCCTCTCGGTTACCGTCACTTTTTCCGTCACCTCCACACTTCTCGCCCAACACGTCTCCCGAATTATTTTTTTCTCACCCGCCTTCACCGCGGGCCTGACAACCGTTGCACCCCTCCCAGCTCGTTCGCTCCCACACGGGCGTCGCCATTACGCACTTCGCTGTTGTTGCCTTCATGCCCGCCTGCAGGCTCCGGCCCATTTGCTGCGTTTCACCCCGCATTTTTTTATTTTTCCTTCATTGCTTGTGCATTTGTTTCCATATTCTCGTTTATGCCTTTTTTTTCGTTTTTCATTTCGAGTGAGTTTCCATCCATTTTTTCGTTCATTTGTTATTCATTCCTTCCATTTTGTTTGTGTTTGTTTCCATCTGCTGTTCACTCCTTTTATTTCGTTTTTCATTTCGTTTTTCATTTCATCCATTTTTGTATCCATTTTTCTCATCAATGCCTCAAACATTTCCATCGTCCGATCCGTGGGCGAATTCGCACGTGGGGGGCGTTCGTCCGCCACCCCAGCCACTGCGCCCAATTCGAGCTCTGGGCTCGTCTGGGGGGGATTGTTCCTGCACACCAATGTCCTGCATGGGGATTCCATCCTGGGCCATGGATTCTACATCACTACACATAAACATTTCTATTACCCCGGCTCCCGCTCGCCTTGAGACGCCATCTTATTCCACGTAAGGGGTTAATTTAATCGCTCGTAATTTAGAGGGAATCGGGGGTCGCTCCTCCTGAACCGATTCCCTATGAATTTAGCTTGGAGACGGGAGGGATTTGAATCACACTCCTGTACACCAGTGTTGCGAATTCGCGCCCGTCGGCGTGCGATCGGCCACGCGACTCGAACCGCGACCGCGCTCGCCCACCGGACGGACAATTCAGTCGTGACCCTCCCGGCTAACGCCGGGATCCAGTCACGGGTGGGCCTTTCGACCTCACCCAAATCGTGCCAATCGGCCACCGCGTAGGATAGGGTTGTTCGCCAAACTCGACCTACCTAAGTACCCAGCGGATGGTAACCGGCGATCGTACCTCGCCGCAGGTCGACTCCGGACACGAGCCGCTTGGGCGGGCCGTTCCGTACTATCGGGATAACCGAGCGGTGTTATCGTCGACCTCGACGGTTCAGATTATTTACCGGGCGTTTTGCACCCACTACGACCCTTTACGTGAAGCAGGATGGAGGGTCAATTAAAGAAAAGACGAAGCGAAACGGGAAAACAGTTCAACAATGCACATTTATTTCGCGGCCCACGGAGCACACCTATAGCAGTATTTACAGCCACAATTAACGATTGCACATATATCACATAGAACAAAAGAAATGCACATATAAAAGGAGTTAAAACCGACTACACGACACACGGACCACTTATACAGTTACTACCTTACAAGACAGGGCGCACAACACGCATTCACACCGAAGCAAGAGAAAGACCCCCTCACAGGCAAGGGAGTCAGACTGGGCCCGTGGGCCTAATGCGCGTGGAACCTGGATGAGCGGCCAGGCCCACGAGACCGAAGGGTCCTACCCGCGCCCTCGTGGCGAGCCGCAGAATGTCGCTGCACGGCGGTTCCGTGGGCACCTGCTGGTGTAAGTGGGAACGGGGCCCTTGTCGCACTCTCTCAGCGCGGGGGAAAAGGGGAATTGTTGATGCTCTGGGGAGGGAGTATGGCTGGCTTGCTCGACTCAACGCGACCTCGTCGTCCCGAGCCTCCAGGTCCTCCTCACCGATCGCCCTCCGCTGCCGTTCGCCTCCGCAGCCGTCTGCCCCACCTCTGCTTCGAGCTCCGTCTCCCGATTCCGCCCCACCGACACTCTCACCGATCTCGCCAACTCGACTCACTCCACGATACTGCTCGAGCTCCGTCTCCAACGACCCAGCCCAACCAACTTTGCTCACCGATCTGCTTGAGCTCCGTCTCCAACGACCCAGCCCAACTGACTTTGCTCACCGATCTGCTTGAGCTCCGTCTCCAACGACCCAGCCCAACTAACTTTCTCACCGATCTCGCCAACTCGACTCACTCCACGATACTGGTCTCCGATCTGCTCGAGCTCCGTCTCCAACGACCCAGCCAACTGACTTTCTCACCGATCTCGCCAACTCGACTCACTCCACGATACTGGTCTCCGATCTGCTCGAGCTCCGTCTCCAACGACCCCCCAACTGACTTCCTGACTCACTGCGCTCGCTTTTTATCGGCTTCGGGACCCACCATATGCAAATTCTCGGATCCAAACGACCTCAGGGGCGGAGCCACGCTCGCCGATTGGACGGAGAAAAGGGGCGTGTATCATTCCTGATCCTCAAATTTGCATATGCCGATTTTCGTCAGGCGCGTCTGGAGGCGGGGCCAAACCGCCCCGCGCTTCCTGATTGGGTGGATCAGATGTGGGCGTGTATCATTCCTGATCCGAATTCTCCTCAGAAAACCCGCCATCTGCATTCGCGTCTCGCGTGTCTCGCTGAAGACAGCTCGACGCTCGGCGCCACAGGTGGTGCGGGAATGGCCGTAGGAGAAGGTGGTGGAGGGTTTTCGGCGGTGTTCGATGGCCATGGTGCTGTTTGGAATGGCGGTGATGTGAGGTTTGCGGTAGCGAGTGGTGAAGGTAGGTTTTGCTGCCGGCGTTGTTGTTGTTGTTGTATCAAAACAAAGGTAGAACAGAAAAACGCCTAACTCAAAGGATCGCAGCCCGAATGAATCACATTAATTCCCTCTATACAATGGGTTTGGGCTAACTACACATGTATTAAGAATATATTCTCACCTACGGGACCTTTATGGTGTTTGCGAATTTCCAGAGGCCGTAACAATATATATATATATATATATCACCATATCGCAAAAAGTTGTGGATGTGTTCGGTCAAAACTTTGTGGACAAGTTGGGTGTGTGACAAGGACGAATCGATTCGATCTTGGTGAAGATCCGAATCCGGATACAATAATTGTTTTTCAAATTTTTTTCAAGTGATTCTTCACCATTGTGAGATGGGACCAAAAACGATATATAGCGTGGTATTTCAAAAAGTTGTGGAAGAGTTATGACAAAACCTGGTGGATGAGTTGGTTCGGTGATAAGAACCAGCCGATTCAATTTTGGTTCAAGTCCGGATCCAGATCTGGCCTATAAGTGAGATATAAAATGTATGCACTCTACTGAATGCCATTCTTGTTATTGCTGCAACTTCTACAAAAGTTGGTGGTGGTACTTGGTGCCATTGTTTACTGAGTCCATTCCGACCCATTTGGAGAAGATAAACCTGATAGGCGATACAGAAACATAAGTACTTCACATTATTTTTGTTTGTTACCTCTGCCACTGAAGGTGAAGGGAGGTTATGTTTTCACCCCTTTCTGTCTGTCTGTCTTTGTTTGTTTGTTTGTCTGTGTACAGGATATCTCAAAAAGTTGTGAAAGGATCCGGATGAAATTTTGTGGAATGGTTCAGTGTGTGACAAGGACAAACCGATTAGATTTGGGTGAAGATCCAGATCCGACTACTAGAATTTCTTAAATGATTCTTCACCATTGAGAGATAGGGCTCAAAAACGATATATAGCATGATGTTTCAAAAATGTATTGGGCCCGATATGTTCTCGTAAATCAGGCATTACGGGGCGGAGGTATGCGCTCCACCGAGTGCACTTCTAGTAAGCAGATGTTACCATTTTGGGCATGTGTGTTGGTTTTAGTATTTGATTAGGTTTTGTAAATTGTTTAACTTAAAATTGTTATTCATCCACTTTTTATTAAGATGCTTTCTCTTACTGATTGGTGATGCTGGCAGTTAATTTGCATATCTGCTGTTCAACTTGGCAATACTTGTTCCATTTCAATAACTGATTTTGTTTTGGCTTTCTAAGCCATATGACCTGGAGCTCACCCAAACGACTCAAGATATTTGAATTTCTTGAAAAAAAAATAAAGGTTAACTGAAGAATTTCATTTATACGTATTAGTGAAGCTCTAAGTGAATGGCAATTTGTATGTCTTGCATCCGTTTTTTGTTTGGGCAGTGGTTGCGGTTCACCATGGTTATAATGTATTAAGATTTTAAAAATATAAATAAATTGTTGATTATTTCATTGATTAATTTGTGTGTGCCATTGTTCTGTTTGTTTCATTTTCAGATAAAACAGAGATCAGAGGTTCTATATATCCTTCAACAAGTAATCAAAATATTGCAGAAACTGCGTAAGTTTTTGGCTTCATCCATTATTTACCTGTCACACATGCAGTGCATTCTTGTTCAATGAAGTGACGATTCCAAATGTTAATCCGAGTGTGCTAATCGTGTGAAGTAAGGCAAAGCTGACGTTTCAGGGGTTAACCCATTGTGTGCCTCTTTACTGTGATGTTTTTTTGTTTGTTTGTTTGTGATGTGAGATGGTGGTGAACAGCTGGCTTGAAGACCTGGAGGGAAGAATAAGATTGAAGACAATGTGGAAGTTGGTTCCACAGGCAGGAAAAAATGAGAATGAATAAGTGGAGGGGATGATCTGGATTTAGGTAGTATCATAAGGAGGTTGATGGTGGACCTGCAGAAACCTGGGGGGGACAAAGCACAGAAAGGAGGTGGTATATAAGACAGAGAGACCACCGACCTGTCTGCAATGGCGAATTGATCGACCCATAAACTCTGCTTTATCGCAGGAGATTACAATAATTTTGAAGGCTTTGGTTTCCACAGCATCATCCTGAGCAAGATGCGAGGCAGGGGAGCCAGCCCAAAGGGGAGAGCAGTTGTATCAAACTGCGAATGAAGGCCTTTAGGTGGATAGGAGTACAGGTGTGCCAAGGAAGGGCTTTGTATGACTCGAGTATGTCCAGTCAGCAGCTGGCTTTGGAGGCCAACTTTTAAACGTGGTTTTTCTCCAGAATGATCATGGCAGATAGAGAGACCCAGAAGTATGAATGATTGAACTTCCTCGAGAGGATTGTTAAGATAGTAGATGGGGTGTTTGCTAGACTGTCCTTTTAGAGATAGTAAGAGTATGATATTTGTCAGGATTGAGACATATTCCAAGTGTTTGATAATCTCATGATTTTTTTTCAAGTTCTGAAAAGTGGGAAGAGGCTACAACTTTGCCTTGTCTGAAAGATGAGAGATGTCATGGCAGAGGTTGGAGTCATCAGAAAATATATAAAGGGGATTTTCCAGAGTCGGAGAGATCATTATATGAGGATCAGGAATAGGATTGGGCCCAGAACACTGCCTTTTGGCACTCTAGTCTTTCCAGGGAGAGGAGATGAAAGGATTCCATTGAGAGCCTGATGGGTCTGTAGTTAAAGGGATCAGTTTTTGCACCTTTTATGCAATGCAGTGATGTTTGCGGATTTCCAAGCAGATGGAAGATGGCCTTGGGAAAATGATAGGGTGAAAAGGGCAGAGAGAGGATGTGCAAGAGCAGCAGAGCAGGTGTTTAGGATACGTGAGCTGATGCCGTCCGGTCCAGTTGCAGAGTCAAGGTCGAGGGTTGAAGGAACCTTCTCAGGTGCAAAAGACACACATTCCAGGAGCAGTTTGGAATGACAGGGAAGGATGGGTCCCAAGAGTGAGCTGCTGGGGATACAAGATTTGGTACCAAACAGAGAGATGAGGCATTCGGCCTTCTCACGAGTGGAGTCGGCTGTGGAACCAAATGTTAATGCCCAAAACATCAACTTCTCCTTGTAGTGGGGCAACTTAGCATAACAATTGTGCATTTTGTGAGGAAAGCACCAAATTTGGCACACTCACCAATTTGGCACACTAGTAGCCTAACATATTATGAACAGATTTGATATTGGGCCATCTCAAATTCAGCCGCTGATGGCTGTGGCAGCCATTTTTCAAAATGGCCGCCAGTGGTTACTATAATTTCACTCTAACATTGGTTTGAACATTTATTAAAAGCTGAATTAAGAAAAACATAACCTGTAGCCACCTCAAGTTTAAAGATAGCCGCCATTTTGCAAGATGGCTGCTAATTATTTGTTGTACCGGACGACTATCTCACTCATAGAAATTGGTTGTTGAGAATGGTGGCAAACGAATCAAGGGCTGCGTCTGATTGATATGAATACCAACATCGTTATGTAAAGTCAGTGGTTGTTGAGCATGGTTGCAAACGAATCATGGGCTGCGTCTCATGAAATGTTGCAACTTCGTGAACACCATCGGTCCTGCAGGTTGTCTGCAGAAGAAACACTGGGCTTCTTGGGCCTTCTCTGTACTGGATGATCTTGAATGAAATCTGGTGCGTTTGCACGCATCTGGTACATCATGGATCTCTCCTTCTGTCATCAGTGTTCGCTTTTCTGCCCTTTGCAATTTTGTATTGTTATATTTGAGCTTGCATGTTTGATGGTACAAGCATTGTTTGCAACAAGGCCGCTTCAATGCCATACCCTTCGTTGAGTCTTTCCAACTGAAGTGTTCCTGGAAGTTGTCCAAGCTCACTGAATCTGATCAAATTGGCTGCGAGTGAACTGTACCACTCCAGAGTCTTTTCGCTTGGACTGTGAAGGACATGTCAGAGACTCTGCTTTGTCCTCTTGGCAAATGATACACAGCTTCCAGTTAGTCTGAGTTGGGTGCGTTGATGTTGATGGACAGGACGCTCAAGGCCAACCAATTGGAAGCTCTTGGACATGGTCAAGTTGTTCAATGTTACACTAGGTATCTTCTGTTCACCAGCAACCACCACCATCAGGATCTGCAATGACACAATGTAGGATAAATTAGTTATGATTAAACCGGTTTTCTCCTAGCCCTAGTCATAAATACTATTGCACTTGTAAAATCTTCTAGAGACGCTGGTGACGGCACATAGACAATTCACACCCATCATCTGAGTTACATGGTTCATTCCAATATGACCGAATTCATCCATATTTAGGTTACTTCGAGCCGATGTGCTGAGATGTGTTGCGATTGACTGTAAGAGTCAATAAAAACGCAGTTTAGAAAACTGAAGGGTTACTCAACAAACTGACCAAAACAAATTAGCTTAGCCATGAAAATGGAAACAAATGGAAAACTACTTACAAATGGTTTGGCATTGCCGTCAATCGAACTAAGATAACCCGAAAACTAACGAGTTATCATGGTAAAGATATCTCGCCAACACGCCGGTACGAAGAGAGAACTTCCTCACTCAGTAGCAAACTGGAACTGGCGCCGTGAAGGCAGAACGGAAATACATGCAGAACCTCGTAACCCGGTAATCCGTGACTGAGATAATCCTACGACCAAACTGCACCCCGCAAACCAAACTCAACTTGATGAACTACGGTTAACAATGGGATAGCATAGAGAACTCTATGGGCACAGAACAAAATAACAATGAATCGAGTCAACAAGTGTAAGCTGGCAACTACCGTGCGCGATTCCGGGGTCAATATGCACGCACACCACTTCTACTACCATGTGCCAAGCCAATAGTGCTATGAATGTTTATCATTGGTTTTCATTCAGAATCTGTGTCTTAATAAGACTAATTAGTCCACTTTAACCTTTTTTTCTCAACCAATCAAATTGTTACTTTCTTTGACCATTATTGGACCTTTATTAGTAAATAAACTTTCACTATCAACCTGCATTCCTCTCCAGTAAAGCAGATGTGTCATAACAGTAACCACTGGCGCCATTTTGAAAAATGGCTGCCACAGCCATCAGCGGCTGAATTTGAGATGGCCCAATATCCAAATCTGTTCATAATATGATAGGCTATAGTGTGTCACAAAATGCACAATTGTTATGCTATATTTAGCTAAGTTGCCCCACTATTGCTATTGAGTCCTCATTTTTACGTTTGAGATTTGATTCTATCATGTGTTGATACCACCCAGTGGTTAGCATACTCCAGTCAATGTTCAGTCAATTCCATCCATTGTTCTACATGCCTACCGACACTGGCTTTCACAGTGACGAGTTTACCCTTCTGTTATTGTTTCAAGTTTACTTGTGCATTAATATTATGGTCTCCATGGTAAATGAAACAAACGAATCAGGATATATCAAAACTGCTAGCTTTCGTGGGGTTTGCTAAATGTCAGATTGCGGTAGTGTGTGTTGGGGTGGTGCTGAGGTGTCGTCCACCAGACGGCGATCTCCTTGGGTTAACCTGAGGCGGTCCCTTCTGGTGGGTGATGGAATGTCCTCTCCCTAAGAGAGGATGATCACCTGTCTCTGTTATTATCTGTGCTCAAGCGTTTGAACTTCGGTATTGCAGCACTCTTTGTGCTTCGGAGACCGGATAGTGGTGAGATCATGGTGGGTGGTTACACCTACTATTGGTCTGATCGCTCTGATGGTTAACATGCCAAAGGAGTTGCTATAGCTGTGTCCAATGAGCTGACTCCAATGATAATTGAGGTAACACTGGTCAACGAGCATATTATGTGATGAAGGATTCATTACTCCTTGGGTGTCATTTCACTGGTTTCTGGATATGCACCGACTGAGTCGAGTGATCTCACCATTCTATGCCACACTCAATTCTGTGGTTCTAGTCTTGGGGGATTTAAGTGCATCGACTGGAACTGATAGGGATGGTTATGAGACATGTGCTGGTCCCCATTGGTCTAGAACTGTGAACTAGGATAGCACGAAGTTCCTTAACTTTGTAAGAAGTCATGGACTTAGGGTGGCTGGTTCATTGTTTCAGCGCCCATAGGCTCATCGCTGGACTTATTCCAATATTGGTGGTGTGACAAAGGAGATTGACCATGTGCTCATTGATGGTCGCTGAAGGATGATCCAAAACTGCAGGGCCTATCGGATTGCTCAGTTCCGCAAAACCGACCACGTGCTTGTGGTAGCAACTCTGAAGTTGCAACTTAAATCAGGGAGAATGGTACCATCCCAGCCGAGGCTGGATGTTGCAATCTTAAAGATGAGAGGGTAGCTGAGCTGAGGAGTTTGCGAATAGTTTGAGTGGGGATTTGGTGGGGGGGAGTTTGAGGATTCTTGGTCTTTGTGGGGTGCCACCAAAACTGATCAATCTGATGTCTGACCTCCTCTCAGGTACTGAGAGTGCTGTGAGATGTGGTGATACCATCTCCGAGTTATTTCCAGTTGCTACTGGAGTTCGTCAGGGATGTGTACTGGCCCCCACACTTTTCAGCACTTGTATGGACTGGATTCTGGGGAGGATGTCGGAGAGATCGAAGTGGGGGTGGCATCGTTTGGGAATGTCAAGATCTCTGACCTTGATTTCACAGATGATGCAGTCATCTTTTCGGAGACTCTGGATATCCTTTTGAGGGCCCTCGAGGTGCTGAAAGGAGTCGGAGCCGCTGGGATTACAGGTTTCCTGGGTCAAAACTGAGATCCAGGCTTTCAATGGCATCTTGGATGCTGCTGTCTTGTCTGTACCTGTTTGTGGTGAGGATGTTGAGGTCACAGAGGATTCACTTACCTTAGCAGTGATATTCATG
>CM068956.1:119206505-119210457 GCA_035128595.1 Eptatretus atami
GGTGAAAGAGGTTACGTTTTCACCCTTTTCTGTTTGTACTTGCAAAATCGAAGATTTTTCAAGTATATTCATCAGTCGATTTTGTTATTCTGTCTGTTTGTTTGTCAATCACTACAGTCACAATTTTAAACGATCTTCACGAAACTTCACATGGTAGAGTTTTGTCATAAGCAAGAAGCCTATTGTTTTTGAGGTCCAAAGGTCAAAGGTTATAAATTATTCAAGGCTTATAAACAAACTTGGTAAGAGTGAAATGCCTGCAGATGTAATTAATTAGTCGGGAGGCCACGGGGAAATTCACGAGAGATTTCTTTTCCCTCTTTGTGGGATTTTTCCTTGTGGGAGAGTGAGGGGGGAGGGTGGAGGTGGGAGTGAAGAGGTAGGAGTCTGAAAGGGGTGAGGTGAGAGTCTGGAGGGATGGGGTGGGGTGGTATTGTTGCGGAAATGGGCCCTTAGTGGGTTATTAAATATAGGATTAGCCCAGATCCCCCCTTAAATGCATGTTTGGCCAGGTTGTTTGTTAATGCGGCCGTTACATGTGTTGTCGGAGGTGTAGCAGGCTGTCCAATGTTCATTGTACCCAGTGTACCGAGAGGCGTCTTCTTCTTCCCCCCCCCTCCCCTCCTAACTAGCCCCCACCCATGGAACGCACGGTGATACACAGATCGACTTGCACTTTGGCAAAAGTCTCTCTCGCGGCTCTCTGGACAGGAGGAGTGGGCCTGTCCGGGGCAAACTCATGACGTTGACGTATTCAGTGTGTCGCCTGCAGAGGTCGACTGCAGCAAGTTCGCATGAAGCTTCTTCTGACGATGCATTCCGTTGTCTCCGAGACATAGGGTCTTGTTCGAAGAACTCGCCCGATCAGAGCGGGACTGCTTGGAGGTTGTGCGAGTCTGCTGTCTAGGAGGGAGGCGGCTAAGATGATACGGCGACGGCGACGTGCTATCAACGGACCTTTGGCGTCGGCGCTGATTGCCATTCGGACGAGGCACACTAGACTATAGTCGCGAAAGCCAGGATCTTGCTTCAACCCTGTCTCTCGGAGAGTGGTTCTGTAAGAGCTGGTTTGCGTGCTCCCCTCGGCCATGACCCAGCATGAGAGATCCAACACCCAGAGTTTGAGGCCTAATCTGCGTGTACGGGCCAGGCCGGATTATGCATAAACTGGAATCTTGTGACCGAACTAGCTGGAACACTCTCCAATAGAAACTAACTGTTCTCTGAATCGCCATCGACCCATTACAGGGGCGCTGAACGGCGCCGAGGCTGGTGGCGTGAGCGGTGCGACAAAAGGACGTCGTCACCATTTTCTCTGCCACGCTGCATGCTCAACTGTGGGCCTCGAATCCGTTAGATCCACAGCTTCTCACGAGCGCATTCGTGCCTTCGACACATTTTCCTTCTCCGTCCATGAGGCAACACCAAGTACTCCATGTCTTGTCTGCATGTGGCCAGGCCTAAGGTTTATTTCGCTAGGCGCCCCTCTCGAAAACCGTCATCTGTGCTCCCTAGTTAAGAGCAGGTTTTAGTACATTAATTATAACGTTCCTGACATGCTTTGCTTGTGTCGTGTCCGCATAAATCTGGCTGAGTTATACGCAAGTTGCCGCTTTGAATTTTTCGTGCGCGCCGAGGAACCAAGCCGCATCGATTGTATATAAAAC
The DNA here is from genome assembly GCA_035128595.1 of Eptatretus atami. Lineage (NCBI taxonomy): Eukaryota > Metazoa > Chordata > Myxini > Myxiniformes > Myxinidae > Eptatretus > Eptatretus atami. The sequence continues at coordinate 119,208,173 of CM068956.1, forward strand.
CAACAAACAGTTACGGATGGCAGACTATGTCGGTTCTCTGACAAACCCAGTCTGTAGCTGGGGTCTATCATCCCCAACTGGTAGGCCCAGGTGTACTTTGGTATCGTGATCTGAGCATGTGACGAGACCTGTGGCTGAACTAGCGGCGTTATACCCCTGAGACGGCGATGCGTCATAGTGACGCCGAATCATCAACGATTTGGTGTCCGGAAGCAGGGTGCGAATCCCGCCACCGCCGGATTCTTTCAACAGTATGAGGGAGAGGGAGGGAAGGGGTGTGGTGATGGGAGGGGAAAGGGGTGGGAAGGAATGGATAACAATGCTGGGGTACCGTTGCTAATGCAAAACAAGTGCAGAAGAACTTTTCAGCAATTTGGGAATGGACGCTGCAGAGGACAAGGGGGCACAGTTTAAGAGTAAACGAGTGGAGTATTAGACTTAGAATGTAGTAAGGCAGGGTCTTCACTCAGAGAGTTGTGAATGTAAGAATGTCTCCCTTGGTATGACCGTGGAATCAGAGATAAGGGTTTTGAAATTGAGTTTGAATATGTACTCTTGGAGTATCCCCGACAGGGGAGTACCAAGATTTGGAATGATTTGTGCAGGCTCCTTGGAACCTAAGTGGTCTCAACTGCATTTGAAGTTCCCTGTATTCTCTTGTATAAACAGGTTGTGGGAATAAACACCAACTTTTTATTGGGCCATAAAACCATATGATGAGATGATATGCACCATACGAAGCAGTTTTCTTGCAAGGGTTATAACTAAGTGGTTGCATTGCCTTTCCAGCAGTTCAATTAGGCGGAATTTGTGTTAATTTGGCCAAGTACGTGATAACTCACCTACTCTCTTGGTGAAGGAAAACCGTGTGATCTTAATGTTCAGCTACACTAATGCTGGAAGATGGGGCGCCTGTTTACATCATCCGAGGACGGCACACCACACATTGATGAGATCATAGGATGGACAGTTTATAGCTTGGGTGGAGATTTCGAGTAGTTCAGGGCGAGGAGAACCTCTCGGCTATTCTGCCAATTCATATAAACCTGATATAGACCATTTGCTAATTCGGCTTTTTAAAATATTTTGGAAATCTATTCTGAATTATTAGAAATCCTGCATATCATCTAACGAAGGAAAGAAAAAAATGGTTTATGATTCAACATGAAAATCTGAGTTCGTTTGGTCCTTGAGAAAAAGAGGATGTTCAGATGGTTTACAAAAGAAATCTCAATGTCAGCAAAATACACAGCATGCCTGTTGGAGTTCAACCACAACGTGCATCCATGGTTTAAAATAAACCCAACATAAAACAATAACGCAAAGTTCCCTTTTCTCCAGACTTAAGCTAATGTTCAGATCGTTTGATGTTAGACGCATCCTTGCTTTTGGTTAAGAGAATCAGAAGGCGGTGGTTCGGGTTTCAATGAATTTTAATTTTTTAATCGGAGGCATGTGCCGTTTAGACATGACGTCATTTTTGTTACCGTCGTCATTGGTGATGTGCCTCTGGGTTTGCATATGGTGGAATTGTTCGTTGTGTGCAACAATTCAAGGTATGCTCCCGCCTCCCTGCTTGCATTGATTATACTCCACTGTTCAGCTTCAATTACCATCAGCATGGATAAGAAGGGGTTCATCCGAAGGGTATTGCTGGTGTTGGCTATTCATGGTTCAGTGGTGGCTTGGATCCTACGGGTCCTGAGTTCAAACCCGCTCAGCTGTTGATTTTAATACCAGGTGGGGTTGACTCGCTGTCCATCCTTGCCCGAGGTCGGCAAAATGAGTGCCAGCTTAACTGGTGTCCTGGTGTCGGAGTGGTGACCCGTCCAGAATTGGTGCCACCCAATAGTCAAGGAGACTTCTTAGGCAGCACCAACGCTCTGCACAGAGTATGGTCCCAATCCATCCGAAGGGTACCATGTTCCCTTGATGGAGGGTCAGTGCTGGTGAAGTAATGATCTCTTGGTTATAGGGTGGAATTGGGGTAATTTTGGCCGTTGCCTTCCTAGCAGATTTGTATTTTAGTCAAGGATGCTGGGTGATAACTCGTCTCCTGCTTTGCGAAAGAAGTTCGTGGAGTCCGTTAATTCCACCAACAATTCAGTTGCGAGCACACTGCATGAATGTTTTGACTGAAGGTCTTTCTGGTGCACAGCGCGATCATTGATGCATTGCCTTACACGTGAAACGTCAGGGTGGACGGATTATAGCTGCGCAGATTTGAACCCTTAACGTGAACGTCAAAGGGTGAAGGTTCGTACTGGGGTCAGATCTTGAACCCG
>CM068956.1:119210482-119221120 GCA_035128595.1 Eptatretus atami
CCACGAGCAAGACCTAACCATCTCTCGAATCACTACGTTATGTATTCATCGGGCTTCATCCTTGAAGGTCAACTGGCAAAAGAGCAAAGCCCTTGGGTTGCTTCTGTCACTCGTACATCGGTGGCCTCCTTTGGCACCACCTCACTCACTTCCCGAAAGGTCTAAGTGGGGAATAGAGAGAGGGTCAAGTTCTTGGTTTACTGGTCCTTACCAGTATTCCTCTCCATGAATGGGAGGGAATGAAGATGAGCGTGACCAAACTTTGCCAAAAATGGAAACGTTTCCTTCACAAATGTTTTCAGAGCCGTATACTGATTGTTACACCTCAGTCGCTGCTGTCTTGGAAATTCATCCTGCCTACAGCCACGGACAGTTACTAAAGATATTCGCGGGATACTGGTTAATTTCTTTTGGGGGGTCATCATGGTTAGTTGGGATGTACTTGTCGACCCCTGTCCGGGAAGTGGCAAGCCATGACGTGAAATGCCGACTGATGGCCTTTCGGCTATTGATCAATCCACGGACTCTCATTGAAAAACTTGCCCTGGCGCCCCAACAGCACACAACATTCTGAGGACAGGCTGGATAGCGCCCTTAGGCCTGAGCGTTTTATGAAGCCTCAAAAAGTTGATGCGTCTCACCTCCCTCTGTTTTATCAAGTCTACTAAATGCTTGGCAAGCCGTGTGGTGACCGCCAGAAGGATCATATGATGTTCAAATGTTTGCGGAGAACCTTGTTTCTGAACCACTTTTCCTTGAATGTTCCCAAAGTCGGTTTTTTCCAAAACTTTATACAAGTGGTATCAAAAATGTTTGCATCTTCGTGACTTCCAATCATGCTGGAAATCCGCCAAGGAAATCGCTGAGATTACGCGGTACCAGGCAATAAGAGTTGTAGCAAAGTACTTGTTGAAGTTATACGCACATCCTTTTAGACTTGGTTTGAATGGAGTACTGAGGTGAATGGGTATCCCATAATCCTTCATTTCAATTTACTGTTAGTTTCACCAGTCTGCTCTGTGTCAAGCCGGGTGTTCGTTCTTTACTTTGGCAACCTCGAGAGCAATTTTATTATCAGTCATTGCCTTTCGGTTTATCAATGTAAACACTCGACAGCGGGAGTAAGTAGATGGGAAAGCTTGTTACCGGATATCGCCCTCCTGAACCTGAATGGAAATCGAATGTATTACACACCTACAACAAAAAGGTCAGGTGATCTACAATGGAGACTTGTTCATGAGGGCATTACCGACAAACATTTTTGTAAACCGTGTAGATGTTACTGTGTCGGTTCTCTGTCCTTCTGTAACACCACTGAAGATGTGTTTCATGGGTATGTTGATTGTATACGATTGTGTGCTCTTTTTCTTCTACTGAAGACATATCTCGATCGAGTAAATGTTCGGTTTCCCTCCGGGTTTTTATCTTTGGGCTTAGAGTCGCTTCGGCAGAGTGAAAAGTTAATTTTGTTTTTGAAATTATGTATTGTCGGAGGCTAAACTAGCAATTACTTGTCTAGAAAAGCAAAAATTAAAGGAAAACCACCAGAGCAATGTAATGTGATCCTGTATTTTCAATCCCTGGTTTTCAACAAGCTAAAACTGGAATTCAATTACTACAGTAATATGCAAATATTAATGGATTTGTTGAAAATTGGTGTGTTGGAAAAATGTGTAAGGTTAATGAGAATGAATTAGAAAGTGTGTGTAATTTCCTTCTCTGTATTGTATGTCTTTTGGACTACGTACGATACAGGTTCTTTTTCCTTTTTGTTCTGTTTGATTGATGGATTTCTCGAAGTCTAATGTATTTTTTTAAAATTTACAATTGGAGCATCCGTTTGTATAAACTCTCTTGTTGTTAATGCTCATCGATGACTTTAAAATGAATTGTTTTCTTTCTTTTTTTCCATTCTTGTAGATTATCCTTTCCTTTGTTTGTGGGTTTATTGAAAACTTGTTGTATTGAATTTTTAAAAAATTTTTATACTTTCTTTTGTATAAAAGGACCTAAAAGTCAAAGTCTCTCCTCTCTCTCTACTCTCTCTCCCTCTCTCTTCTCTCTACTCTCTCTCCTCTCTCTCTCTCTCTACCTCTCTCCTCTCTCTACCCCTCTCTACCTCACCTCTCTCTCTCTACCTCTCTCTCTCTACCTCTCTTCTCTCTCTACCTTCTCTCTCTCTCTCTACCTCTCTCTACCTCATCTCTCCCTCTCTACCTCTACCTCTACCTTCTCTACCCTACCTCTACCTCTCTCTACCTCTACCTCCTCTCTCACCTCTCTCTACCTCTCTCTACCTCTACTCTCTCACCTCTCTCTACCTCTACCTCTCTCTCTCTACTCTCTCTCCTCTCTCTACCTCTTCTACCTCTCTCTCTCCTCTACCTCTCTCTACTCTCTCTCTACCTCTCTCTCTCTCCTACTCTCTCTCTCTCTCTCTACCCTCTCTACCTCTCTACTACCTCTCTCTACCTCTCTCTACCTTCTCTCTACCTCTCTCTACCTCTCTCTACCCTCTCTACCTCCTCTCTACTCTCTCCTCTCTCTCTCTCTCTCTCTCTCTCTCTATCTCTCTCGATCTCTCTCTCTCTCTCTCTATCTCTCTCTCGACCTTTAATTACCTCCACCACCGAAGGTGAAAGAGGTTACGTTTTCACCCTTTTCTGTTTGTTACTTGCAAAATCGAAGATTTTTCAAGTATATTCATCAGTCGATTTTGTTATTCTGTCTGTTTGTTTGTCAATCACCTACAGGTCACAATTTTAAACAGATCTTCACGAAACTTCACATGGTAGAGTTTGTCATAAGCAAGAAGCCTATTGTTTTTGAGGTCCAAAGGTCAAAGGTTATAAACTTATTCAAGGCTTATAAACAAACTTGGTAGAGTGAAATGCCTGCAGATGTAATTAATTAGTCGGGAGGCCACCGGGGAAATTCACGAGAGATATTCTTTTCCCCTTTGTGGGATTTTTCCTTGTGGGAGGAGTGAGGGGGAGGGTGGAGGTGGGAGTGGAAGAGGTAGAGTCCTGAAGGGGGTGAGGTGAGAGTCTGGAGGGATGGGGTGGGGTGGTATTGTTGCGGAAATGGGCCCTTAGTGGGTTATTAAATATAGGATTAGCCCAGATCCCCCCTTAAATGCATGTTTGGCCAGGTTGTTTGTTAATCGGCCGTTACATGTGTGTCGGGAGGTGTAGCAGGCTGTCCAATGTTCATTGTACCCAGTGTACCGAGAGGCGCCTTCTTCTTCCCCCCCCCCCCCCTCCTAACTAGCCCCCACCCGGCGCTCTGACAGTCAGTCAAGACGTGCTGGCAACCCATTGGCGGAGAGCTGCTGCAATCTTGAACGATGGACCAATCACGTGTCCCCGGGGTGGTCGAAGAGGCCCGCCCCGAAAGGCAAGAGGAACTGCATGAGGTCTGTCCTGCGATCTGCTTCGAGAGGAACTGCTTTGTCGGTCGGCGATCTGCTTCGAGAGGAACTGCTTTGTCGGTCGGGGATCTGTTTTGTGAAGAGTGGTTTGGCCGGCTGTTCCTCCTCGGCCATGGACCCAGCATGCAGAGTCCAACACCCAGATTTGGCCTAATCTGGTGTACGGGCCAGGCCTGGATTTGCATACTGGACCTTGTGAGAAACTAGCTGGAACCCACCATAGAACTAACTGTCTTGTGCCATCGACCTTACAGGGGCTGAACGCGCCGAGGCTGGTGCGTGAGCGGTGCGACAAAAGGACGTCGTCACCATCTTGCCACGCTGCATGCTCAAGCTTGGGCGCTCGAATCCGTTGACATCGGCTTCTCACGAGCCGCATTCGTGCCTTCGACACATTTCCTCTCGTCCATGAGGCACCACCAAGTACTCCATGTCTTGTCTGCATGTGGCCAGGCCTAAGGTTTATTTCGCTAGGGCCCCCTTCGAAACCCGTATCTGTAGCTCCCTAGTTAAGAGCAGGTTATAGATTAATTATAACGTTCGTGAATGCTTTGCTTGTGTCGTGTCCCCAATAAATCTGGCTGAGTTATACGAAAGTTGCCGCTTTGAATTTATTCGTGCCGCGCCGAGGAACAAGCCGCTCGATTTGTATATAAAACCAAAACAGGCTACGGACTGGCAGACTTCGCTCGGTCTCTGACAAACCCAGTCTGTAGCTGGGGTCTATATCCCCAACTGGTAAGGCCCAGGTGTACTTTGGTATCGTGATCTGAGGCATGTGACCCGAGACCTGTGCTGAACTAGCCGGCGTTATAACCCCTGAGACGGCGATGCTGTCAAGTGACGCCGAATCATCAACATTTGGTGTCCGGAGCAGGGTGCGAATCCCGCCACCGCCGGATTCTTCAACAGTATGAGGGAGAGGGAGGGGAAGGGGTGTGATGAGGGAGGGGAAGGGGTGGGAGGATGGATAACAATGCTGGGTACCGTTGCTAATGCAAAACAAGTGCAGAAGAACTTTTCAGCAGATTTGGAATGGACGCTGAGAGGACAAGGGGGCACAGTTTAAGAGTAAAGAGTGGAGTTAGGCACTTAGAATGGTAGTAAGGCAGGGGTCTTTCACTCAGAGAGTTGTGAATGTAAGGAATGGTCTCCCTTGGTAGTGACCGTGGAATCAGTAGATAATTGTTTTGAAATTGAGTTGAATATGTATCTGGAGTATCCCCCGACAGGGGAGTACCAAGATATTGGAATGATTGTGCAGGCTCCTTGGGCCTAATGGTCTCCACCTGCATTGAAGTTCCCTGTATTTCCTTGTATAAACAGGTGTGGGAATAAACACAACTCTTTATATTGGGCCATAAACCATATGATGAGATGATATGCACCATACGAAGCAGTTTCTTGCAAGGGTTATACTAGGTGGTTTGCCATTGCCTTCCCAGCAGTCAATTAGGGCAGGAATTTGTAATTTGGCCAAAGTACCGGTGATAACTCACCTACTCTCTTGGTGAAGGAAACCGTGTGATCTTTCATGTTCACTAACTAATGCTGGAAGATGGGGGCACCCTGTTTAACATCCATCCGAGGGACGGCACACACACATTGATGAATCATCAGGATGACAGTTTATAGCTTGGGTGGAGATTCGAGCAGTTCAGAGGTGAGGGAGACCTCTCGGCTATTCTGCCAATCCATATAAACCATGATATAGACATTGCTAATTTCGGCTTTTTAAAATATTTTTGGAATCTATTCTGATTAGTAGAAATATGCATATCATCTAAACTGAAGGAAGAAAAAAATGATTTATGATTCAACATGAAAATCGAGTTCGTTGGTCCTTGAGAAAAAGAGGATGTTCAGATGTTTACAAAAGAAATCTAAATGCTCAGCAAAATACACAGATGCCTGTTGGAGATTCAACCACAACGTGCATTACTGGTTTAAAATAAACCCAAACATAAAACAAATACAGCAAGTTCCCTTTTCTCCAGACTTAAGCTAATGTTCAGATCTGTTTGATGTTAGACCGTCCTTGCTTTTGGTTAAGAGAATCAGAAGAGCGGTGGTTCGGGTTTCAATGAATTTTACATTTTAATCGGAGCTGTGCCGTTTAGAATGACGTCATTGTTTGATACCGTCGTCATGGTGATGTGCCTCTGGGTTTGCATCACTGGTGGATTTTCGTGTGTGTGCAATATTCAAGGTATGCTCCCCCTCCCTGCCTTGCATTGACTTATACTCCACTGTTCAGCTTCAATTACCATCAGCATGGATAAGAAGGGGTTCATCCGAAGGGTATGCCTGGTGTTGGCTTCATGGTTCAGGTGGTGGGCTTTGGATCCTCGGGTCCTGAGTTCAAATCCCGCTCAGCTGTTGAATTAATACCAGGTGGGGTTGACTCTGCCTGACATCCTTCCGAGGTCGGCAAAATGAGTGCCAGCTTACTGGAATCCTGTGTCGGAGTGGTGACCCGTCCAAGATTGTGCCCAATAGTCAAGGAGACTACTTAGGCAGCACCAACGCTCTGCACAGAGTATGGTCCCAATCTCCAATCCGAAGGGTACCATGTTCCTGATGGAGGGTCAGTGCTGGTGAAGTATGATCTCTTGGTTAGGGTGATCTGGGGTAATTTGCCGTTGCCTTCCTAGCAGATTTGTATTTTAGTCAGGATGCCGGTGATAACTCGTCTACCCTTTGCGAAAGAAGTCGTGGAGTCGTTAATATCCACCAACAATCAGTGCGAGCACACTGCATGATGTTTTGACTGAAGGTCTTTCTGGTTGGTGGGACAGCGCGATCATTGATGCATTGCCTTACACGTGAAACGTCAGGGTGACGGTTTTTATAGCTGCGCCCAGATTTGAACCCTTACACGTGAAACGTCAGGGTGAAGGTTCATAGCTGTTCCAGATTCGAACCCTTACATATGAAATGTCAGGGTGAAGGTTCATAAGCTGGGTCCAGATTTTGAACCCTGCATGTGAAATGTCAGGGTGAGGGTTCATAGCTGGTTCCAGATTTGAACCCTTACATGTGAAATGTCAGGGTGACGGTTATAGTGCTGGTCTAAGATTCGAACCCTTACATATGAAAACGTCAGGGTGAAAGGTTCATAGCTGGTCCCAGATTCGAACCTTTACATATGAAATGTCAGGGTGACGGTTTAATAGCTGGTTCCAGATTCGAACCCTTACATTGAAACGTCAGGGTGACGGTTTATCAGCTGGTTCAGATTTGAACCCTTACAGATTGAAATGGTTAGGGACGTTTAAATTAGCTGGTTCCCACGATTTGAAACCCTTACATGTGAAACGTCAGGGGTGAAGGTTCATCAGCCTGGTTCCAGATTCGAACCCTTACATAATGAAATGTTAGGGTGAAAGTTCAATGGCTGTTCCAGATTTGAACTCTTAAATGTGAAACGTCAGGGTGGAAGGTTCATAGCTGTTCCAGGTTTGAACCCTTACATGTAAAACCGTCAGGGTGAAGGTTCAATAGCTGGTTCCAGATTTGAACCCTTACATTAAACGTCAGGGTGAAGGTTCATAGCTGCGTCCAGTTTCGAACCCTTACATATGAAACGTTAGGGTGGACGGTTTATAGCTGGTCCAGATTCGAACCCTTACATATGAAACGTCAGGGGAAGGTTCATAAGCTGGGTTCCAGATTCGAACCCTTACATAGAAATGTCAGGGTGACGGTTTATAGCTGGTTCCAGATTCGAACCCTTACATATGAAATGTCAGGGTGACGGTTTATAGCTGGTTCCAGATTCGAACCCTTACATGTGAAACGTCAGGGTGACGGTTTATAGCTGGTTCTAGATTTGAACCCTTACATGTGAAATGTTAGGGTGACGGTTTATAGCTGGTTCCAGATTTGAACCCTTACATGTGAAACGTCAGGGTGAAGGTTCATAGCTGTTTCCAGAATTCGAACCCTTACATATGAAATGTTCAGGGTGAAAGTTCATAGCTGGTTCCAGATTCGAACCCTTACATATGAAACGTCAGGGTGAAAGTTCATGGCTGGTTCCAAATTTGAACCCTTACATGTGAAACGTCAGGGTGAAGGTTCATATCTGGTTCCAGATTCGAACCCTTACATGTGAAACGTCAGGGTGACGTTTATAGCTGGTTCTAGATTTGAACCCTTACATGTGAAATGTTAGGGTGACCGGTTTTATAGCTGGTTCCAGATTTGAACCCTTACATGTGAAACGTCAGGGTGAAGGTTCATAGCTGGTTCCAAGATTCGAACCCTTACATATGAAATGTCAGGGTGAAAGTTCATGGCTGGTTCCAGATTTGAACTCTTAATGTGAAAACGTCAGGTGAAGGTTCATAGCTGGTTCCAGATTTGAAACTCTTAAATGTGAAACGTCAGGGTGACGGTTCATAGCTGGTTCCAGATTTGAACCCTTACATGTGAAATGTCAAGGGTGAAGGTTCATAGCTGGGTCCAGATTCGAACCCTTACATATGAAACGTCAGGGTGAAGGTTCATAGCTGGGTCCAGATTTCGAACCTTTACATATGAAATGTCAGGGTGACGGTTTATAGCTGGTTCCAGATTCGAAACCCTTACATGTGAACGTCAGGGTGACGGTTTTATAGCTGGTTCTAGATTTTGAACCCTTACATGTGAAATGTTAGGGTGACGGTTTATAGCGTTTTCGAGATTTTAACCCTTACATTGAAACGTCAGGGTGAAGGTTCATAGCTGGTTTCCAGATTCGAAACCCTACAATATGAAATGTCAGGGTGAAAGTTCATGGCTGGTTTCCAGATTTGAACTCTTAAATGTGAAAACGTCAAGGGTGAAGGTCATAGCTGGTTCCAGGTTTGAACCCTTACATGTAAAACGGTCAGGGTGAAGGTTCATAGCTGGTTCCAGATTTGAACCCTTACATGTAAAAACGTCAGGTGGAAGGTTCATAGCTGCGTCCAGTTTCGAACCCCTTACATATGAAACCGTTAGGGTGACCGGTTTTATAGCTGGGTCCAGATTCGAACCCTTACATAATGAAACGTCAGGGGGAAGGTTCAATAGCTGGGTCCCAGATTCGAACCCTTACATATGAAATGTCAGGTGACGGTTATAGCTGGTTCCAGATTCGAACCCCTTACATATGAAATGTCAGGGTGACGGTTTATAGCTGGTTCCAGATTCGAACCCTTACATGTGAAACGTCAGGGTGACGGTTTAATAGCTGGTTCTAGATTTGAACCCTTACATGTGAAATGTTAGGGTGACGGTTTATAGCTGGTTCCAGATTTGAACCTTACATGTGAAACGTCAGGGTGAAGGTTCATAGCTGGTTCCAGATTTCGAACCCTCTACATATGAAAATGTCAGGGTGAAAGTTCATAGCTGGTTCCAAGATTCGAAACCCTTACATATGAAACGTCAGGGTGAAAGTTCATGGCTGGTTCCAGATTTGAACCCTTAACATGTGAAACGTCAGGGTGAAGGTTCATATCTGGGTCCAGAATTCGAACCCTTACATGTGGAAACGTTAGGGTGACGGTTTATAGCTGGGTCCAGATTTGAAACCTTACATGTGAAACGTCAGGGTGACGATTCATGGCTGGTTCCAGATTTGAAACCTTACATATGAAACGTCAGGGTGAAAAGTTCATAAGCTGGGTCCAGATCGAACCCGTTACATGTGAAGCGTTAGGGTGAACGGTTTATAGCTGGGTCCAGATTCGAACCCTTACATGTGATACATCAGGGTGACGATTCATGGCTGCTTCCAGATTTGAACCCTTACATGTGCAACGTCAGGGTTGACGTTTAATAGCTGGGTCCAGATTCCGAACCCTTACATATGAAACGTCAGGGTGAAAGGTTCATAGCTGGTTCCAGATTTGAACCCTTGCATGTGAAACGTCAGGGTGAAGGTCATAGGCTGGTTTCAGATTCGAACTTTTACATGTGAAACGTCAGGGTGACGGTTCATAGCTGGGTCCAGATTCGAACCCCTTGCATGTGAAATGTCAGGGTGAAGGTTCATAGCTTGGGTTCCAGATTCGAACCCTTACATATGAAACGTCAGGGTGAAAGTTCATAGCTGGTTCCAGATTCAAACCCTTACAATGTGAAACGTCAGGGTGAAAGTTCATAGCTGGTTCAGATTGAACCCTTACATGTGAAACGTCAGGGTGAAGGTTCATAGCTGGGTCCAGATTTTGAAACCCTTACATGTGAAACGTCAGGGTGAAGTTCATTAGCGGGTCCAGATTTGAACCCTTACAATGTGAAACGGTCAGCGGTTACGGTTCATGGCTGGTTCCAGATTCAAACCTTACAGTATGAAAGCGTCAGGGTGACGTTTTCGTAGCTGGTTCCAGATTCGAACCCTTACATGTGAAACCGAGGGAAATGGAAGGGGTAAAGGTCACAACGAAACTGTCTTCTGCCAGGGTTTTCCGAAAAACAGTGCAGGATACGGAAGTTGGAGAAATCTGATCATGAATGTCACCAGAACGTCGGTCACTGATTAACTACTTTTAACTTCCCGTAGTTTGTTCAGACCAGTAACTCTTAGCCTATACACGCCCGACGTATAAGTACGTCAATTTTCTCGCAAATTCCCCTCAGCGGAGTGTCAAACAAGTGCCCAGCAACCATGAGGAACGGGGGGTCATGTATCAAATAAAGGTCACAATTGGGGCCATGGGCACGGGAACAAATATGCACGTGTCGCACTTGAAGTCTGGCGCGGAGAAATCAAAATAGTGGAGGCGCCGCAAATATATAGGTTATGAAAGAAATCTATTTTGGGAATTACCAGTCAAGCCTATAGATATGGTGGCTAGAATAATTCGACAGGTAATGGGACACATCATTCATGTGTAAATGACTCATTAAGTAACCTTTATTATCTAAAGGACTTTCCCAGAAGCCTAGCAAGCTGAGAGAGCTTTTTGGAAGCGTTAGTCCTGTTGTTGGGATGCAATAAGCATAGAAATCATTAGACTACGTCAAAGGGACGTCGGGTTTTCCTCAAATTTCTTAAGTTTTAGTGTTAAACAATAGTAGCGACTGTTTAAAAAGGCAATCAATCGTTGGACAGAATTGTCTGAATAGTTTATGGTGACAGATAAACTTTAACTTCCGGTATGTGTGCCCCACGAAACGCTACGAGTAAGCATTTTTATACACCTTAACATAGAGTTTCGTCCAATGAGGAAAAA
>CM068956.1:119247598-119257924 GCA_035128595.1 Eptatretus atami
GCGCCTTGTTCGAAGACAGAGAGCTATAGCAATACCCCGGCGTGAGCGTGAGCGTCAGCGTCAGCGTGAGCGTGAAAATGTTAAAGTTTTTGGTGCAAGTTATTAGAAGCTTGCCATTCATTTAATATGTGTACTCGGATGCTGATATTTGGCATGAGGTTCCTTTGGGTATTTATTGATGGTAGTGAAGTTGAATTAAAAAATAATTTCAAATGTTTTAAATTTTTGACCTGTTTTGAACTTAACTTTTGTAGCACATCAACGTTAAAGTTTTTCCTTTCTATGTTTTTATCTACACACTATTTTTTACTGATTACAATATACAAATACATATAATTGCTTTAAAATTATTTGGATCAGACTTCACTGCAATGCTTTATAAACTAGAGGGGGAGCACTCGGTAGAGTGCAAAACCTCCGCGCCAATACTGCTGGGTCACTTAAGTGAACCTGATATCCTATTCATTGTAGGTCAAACGGACAGACTCTACTGAACCACGATTGAATAAACTAAACTAGATCGACGCGCATGTAGAAATGCCCAAAAAAAAGATCAAATTTTTTTTAAAAAAAAGTTGCAAATTTTTTTTTTTCTCTAACAAATTTTTTTGGGGGCTTGGAAATCACTTAAAACATGTAGAAATGCAAAAAAAAAATTAATATTCTTCAAATAAAATCGAATTTTTTTTGAAAAAAGTTGCAAATTTTTTTTTCTCTAACAAATTAATTTTTTTTTTTGGTTGGAAATCACTTAAAACATGTAGAAATGCAAAACAAAAATTCAAATATTTTTTCAAAATGGCCGCATAGCGGCCATATTGGACTTTGGACCAAGTCCAAGATATTGTTGCGAATTCGCGCCCGCCGGCGTGCGAACGACCACGTGACTCGAATCGCGGTACGTCGCCCCACCGGACGGCCAATTCCGTCGTGACCCTCGGACTAACGCGGATCCAGTCACGGGTGGGCCTTTCGGCCTCACCACGATCGTGCCAATCGGCCACCCGCGTGGGATAGGGTTGTTCGCCCAACTCGACCTACCTAAGTACCCACGCGGATGGTAAACCGGGCGACTGCACCTCGCCGCAGGTCGACTTCGGACACGGGCCGCTTAAGCGATCCGTCCGTGCTATCGGGATAACGAGCGTGTTATCGTCGCCTCGACGGTTCCTGATTAATTATCGGCGTCCCCGCGCCCACTACGTACCTTTACGTAAAACAAGATGGAGACCCAACGAAGGAGGACGCAGCGAAACGGGGAAACAATTCAACAAGCAAGCATTTATTACACACACGGACACAAAGCACACATATATCACATATTTACAGCCAGAAATGCAATATATCAAATAGAAAATAGACAACGACGACGCAGAGCTACAACCGACTAACGCGAACACTCGGCAAACACTTACACAATTTTACTTACTAAGACTCGGCGCCAACACACACACGTTCACACAGAACCCAAAAGAAAAATGGAAGTCGCGACTTCCTGCGTAGAGTCCTTGGCGACGGTCCTCGCTCTCGCGGTCTGCGAGCTCTCTCCGCTCCACTCCGACGCGAGATCTCCGGCGTGCCTCGTGCTGCCCGTGCTGGCCCCTCGACGCCACGGACCGAGCACCGACGAACAGAGAGGAGACCAAAGAGAGCGCTAACCCAAGAGTACGAACAAGAAGCGAGCGAACGCCGAATCAAGAGAGCACAAACAAGGAGAACCAGCGAACCTCCTGCGCTCCGGCTCTTATACCCCGGTGCCTCCGCCCCGTTCTTGGCTCCACCCTCCTTCGAGGCGCTTCGAGAAGGGGCGTCGCCTCTCGCTCCCCCCTCCCGCGCCATCCGGGGCGAGGGAGAATCCGTCTTGGCGCCGGGCCGGGAAGAAAACAGGCGGGAAAACCGCGCGCCCTCGCTGTGGGGATTCCTCCTTCCTTGCTCGCGTTCGACGGTTTCCAACGCGGAAACCGTCGATACGTGGACCGCGGAGGTGGCGTCGTTGGTGTGGGTAGTGGCGAAGATGGTGGGGTGTTGTGAGATGGCGTGCTGGCGTTGTTGGAGGGTGGGTGGTTGGGGTTGAAGTGTGGTTGGCGTTTTGTAGTTGGTTCGAAATAAAGCAAGAACAGAAAAACGCCTAACTCAAAGTATCGCAGCCCGAATGAATCACATTAATTCCCTCTAAACAATGGGTTGGGACTAATACATGTACTTCAGAAATATATCTCACCTACGGGACCTGAATGGTGTATGCGAATTTCCACAGCCGTAACACTACCCCTCCCCTTTTTACAGACTCGTCCCAAGTCGGCAAATTATCGTGTGCCATCATGTGTAGTTTCCCCTAGTACGTTTACCTTCGGATCCTGAGTGCGACATCATGCGTATGTTAGGTCCCCAAAATAAATAACCTGAGGGCTGAGTAACTAACTTAAACAAACCCACTCATATGGACGACTTAAATAAAATTGCCGGCGCTAGAATACATGCCGGGGGCGCACTCATATTTACAGTAACAACTTATCAACTTAACCCTTATAATTTACACTAACCATGGCTCAGGATCAATGGACTCTGCAGGGACAAACCAAGAGTCAAAGAAAACCGGTGCACGGCCGCCACTGCAGGCCCGTGTTGTAGCTGCCAACAGGACAGTTCCTGCAGCTTGCAAACTGTTGCTTGATCCTGGCGCACATGGCAATGAACAACGGGGGCAAAGCAAATTGGACAGAACGGGCTCGGTGAAATGGGCAGTGGCATGGGCCAAAGCAAAGGCAGGCAGGCAAGGCATGGCATGACAAGCCGCTGTAGCAAACAGCCGGCAGATGAAGTACGGCACAGGCCTTGCAGAAAACAGCTGCAGATCGATCCGGCCGCACAGCCTTGCAGCAACAGCCAGCCGATTAAGTTGGCTGGCCTCTTGCGTGCAGTGCTTGGTGGAGGGAGTACGGTGGTGCTGCCACTCGCAGAAGCGGGCTCGGACCTACCCACTGTCTCCCTCCACCTATCGCCTTGCCTGTCACTGTCATACCCACCCCTTAATTTGTCAAAAAACCAATTTAGCCCCAATTAAAAAAATTTTTGTTTGTTTTTATGTTATCCCTCGATAAATCGTCCTAACCCCTTTTATCGTCCTTGTCCGGTTAACCTACGTCTCCTAGCCTACTCCCAAACCCCTACGTTCCCTTCCCGGAGGGGAATAAGGAGAGCTGCGTCCTGTGCCGAGGCCCAATCTAAGCCTCAGGATGGCCTCCCCAGATTCAGCGATCTAACCCAAAGTGGGTCCAGCGGCCCACAACGAGAGCGAAGGGAGGATGGTGCGGAGGGGTACACTTCCTAATCTACCTATCCATTTAACTGTTAAACTACCCCGGGGCTTCAACAAGCGCCTCTCGCTTAATCTATTTGGTTCTAACAACCAGATTCCCGTCGCCTGTGTTGGTGTCCTTACAATTTCGGGCTCGCCCTCGAATTTTCCCTCGTGCCCTTGCACGGTTTCGTGGCTGTTACGCGTGGTCCTTTTGGCAGGCACGACCCTCTGCCGAATCCCCTACGATGCACCCCCGGGCACTACAACTGCCTCCAGCCTACCAGCTCCCTAAACACCGGAGTGCCCCCATGGCAATCCCCTGAAACGCAACGGGCAGGCTGGCGCCCCGGCCCCTTCCGAGGGTCACCCGTGCCCACGACACTGCCACGCGGCTAACGCGCTATCCGGGCCCCGCACCAGCGGAGCGCAGCCGCCCCACTACGGCTATCCGCCCCACAGGCCCTTGGCCTACCAACGTGCCGGACTAGCACCGGTGCCGGGGTACCCACTCAGCGATACTCACGTTCGCAGCCACGCTCCCAGCCTCGCAACAGGGTCCTGACCACCTCCAACAGGTTTCGAGGCCTACACTCCCACCAACAGCAAAACACTCCATTTTTGTCATTATAACTCACCACTAACTCACTCTACACTGATCCGGGGTCCCTTGGGCGTGGAGTCACTACTCTCCCGCAATCACTCATCGCACCATGCATTCCCATCGCTCCAAACACACAGCCCGCTGGCCCCCACACCCAACAGTTTCCTTTCAGACCTCACAACTCTGCCAACTCACACATTGCTGAATCCGCCATCCTTCTATCTACCTCCCCTACACTAACTCAGTACGCTCCCACGTCATCCTACATACAGCACGTTCTTTTAACACTACGTAGCTAAACTACGTCCCCTCTCACACCCCAAAGTCTGTCACTGTCTTCCAAATCTCTTTTCCCAGCTTCCCTAAATCTGACTACAAGCCCTAACTATCATTCCACGGGCCCCATGAGACTTACCCTGCCCCATGGAGCCGGTCTAGCTAAGCTAAACCTTTCCCCCAGCTATTTATCCCTGTGCCCCGGTAAGGGGGTCTTTCACCCCTTGCCCAGGGAATCCTGTTCACCACCGAAAGCGAGGCTTGCTTTTTTAATTTTGTTTTTTCCTTTTTCCCAATATCGCAGCACCAACGCGGCAACTCACAGCTCGCGCACTTTGCACCTTGCCCCGTGACGTCATGCAGCGCACGCGTTACCTCCGTCCCTTCTTGACCCAGTACCATCCGGCAGGGATAACCCCCTCCTGCCGGATTCCCCCCACTGCAGCCATGACACCTGCGCACCCCAAAAACAAACCTCGCATGCTCCGAGGGGCTCCCCACGCGACACATGTGCTCTGCCCGGTTGGGGCTTAAACAAAAGCTCGCGTGGAGAACACCGTCCGGTCCAAATCCGCTGTCCTGCAACTTTGTCCGTCCGCGGGATCGGCAAATCCACCGCTGGCGTTTCCTGGACCGGGCTTCACTTCCCGCAAGCGAGCACTGTGGCCTGCCCCGGCCCCATCGGCGTTTGCACAGCCGGACCTCGCGCTCGCTGCGGGTGAAAACGCCGGCGCGGTGCTCCAAAACATCTACGGGCCTACCGCCTTTGTCCCTCTGTCGCCGTCAGTCGCGCTACTCAACCCACGCGACACGCTGCGTGTACGACGCACAGACTCCACTTCCATTACACCGGCCACCGGGAGACGCGCTGCGTGCTCGCCGCCATGCGGACCGTCATTCTCCCTCACATACCGAGAAGACCTACCACAACCGGTCTCCCTCACACGGACCCTCTCACTCACACCCAACCTTCACCGCACGGGGCTCATCACACCATCGCGTGCCAGAAAGCACGCATCTCCGACACTCGCAAACGCACACCCTGCACAACCACCAACTGGGGATCGTGTGCCGCCACAAGGGTTCCTGGGGCCTCTATACCCCCCAAGCTGCACGTGACCAATCGCACAAGCACTCGTCCTCAACTCCGCGAAGACGGACCGCGACCCACCGGTCGTGATTTCGCTTCGAAGGGGCAATACTCCTCCCCTCGTTCCTGGAGGCGGCATCAGCTGCTGCACCACCGGGCTCTCTACCCAGTCCGCGAGCTCACCCCATTTCTCCATACCCTGTGTGTGTGTGTTCTGTCCTTAACGCCGTCCTTATCGTGTAGTCTCTCCTCATTTTCTCTATCTCCCGCTGGTTCATACATATATTAGTTTCTGTTTCTTTCTGGGAGTTTTTCCATCTCTCTGATTCAATTTTACTCTTCCTTCGTTCATATATTCCAAACTCGGTATATTTTTGTTTCCTTTCCACAGTTTCTCCCTGCTCTTCATTTTCACATCTCATGTTTCTCTCAATGGCTCATTTCCTTCCTGTGTTCATTCGCTGTTCTCTCATTACCCTCTCCTTGCTCTCCTTCTCCCTGTCACTTCCTTCTCCAGTTTCATGGTTTGCCTTCATTTGGTTAATCTCCTTCTGTGTTTCAGTTGCTGCGTCCATTACTCTTCCTTGGTTTCTTTCTCCTGTCTTTCCTTCTGCAGTTGCATGGTTTTTCTTCTGTGGTTAATTCCTTTTGTGTTTTCCTTCGGTTCTTGTCTACTCTCGCACTCCAGCTCCTTTGTTCTTCAATTGCGTTTCCCAACCTGGCTTCATGTTCTTTTGTTTCTATCCCATTGTTCCTCTCTTTCCCTCTCAATCATCGGAGTGTCCTTCAATCTCCTCATTTCCCTTCCTGCTTCATTCGTTGCTCCTTCCAACTTCTCGAAGTATTCCAACCTATTTTTCCTTTTGTCGTTCAGTTCAAATTCATACTCTTTTCAGTTTTCTATTCCACTGTCTTCTTGTCCTCATTCTGTTATTCATTTTTCTTCACTGACAGATTCTTTCTCCTGTCTCATTCCTTGTCCCAGTACTCTTTCGTCTCTTTTAACCTCCTCATTCGTTCTGTAGTTCTGTCGTCTTTGTTCGGGTTTCCGTAACTCAGTTTTCCTTCTTCTAATCTTTCTCTTCCGCACCTCCGACCTAATATCTCTCTCTTAAGATAGCCTCCTTGGCATGGCCTTGTGAGCGTGGCTTCATTCTGATGTTAGTGAACGTTCTCAGTTTCTCAGTTTGTTAGTGAACAAGAGCTGTTAGAATATATTTTTCAATTTCTCCCATATTTAGGGATTTATTCCAGATTTATGGAAATATACTCAAAATTAAATTTTTTAGGGTAAATCCCAAAATATGAGGATATATATTTGAAAATAATATCTAGGAACAATCTCTGGTAGAGGATCCAATTCTACATATGGTGTCCAAAAGTTCGCGTTTATCGTGTGATTTGATTTTAAAGGAAAATAGGAAAACCTCCGACGCGGTCACGCTGGAAAAATCTGTTTTTATGGGTAGCACCCCCATTGCATCACAAATCAGACTAAGCTCCAGTGCGTGATAGGCTATTCATATATTTTAATGTATTTACCAGTCATCTCTATAAACTATTTTAGTCATTTCGTGTTTTAGTCACCCCAGGTGGTACCGATATCTGGCCTGGCTCATGGACTAAATGTGGAGATGAAAATTAAATAATGATCACCGAAGGAAAGCGTAAATAAATTAATTCTTCCGTTTCCATGGCGACAGACGGAGCGCGCGCTCGCCCAGCAACACGTCATAGTGCTGTTGGCAATACGTCATAGTGCTGAGACGAAGGAGATCCCGAGGTTCCCCACGTGTGGTTCACCGAGCGGATTCGGGACACAACAGAACCGTTCCGGACCGTGGAATCCCCTGGTTTGGGTTCCATGACAGTTCGAGGGGGATTCTCGGGGTGTGGGAAACGATGAAATGCAGAACAGGTCAAGGATTGTCGAGTTTTGATAACGCCAGGATAAGGGAGAGATGGACGACGTTTCGGTGTTCACCCTTCGTCGGAGACAAAGAGCGCACGGGTTAACACGTATGAAGGGGAACACGGTCGAAACCTCAGTCTTGTGCTTCGCGAACTCGATCTCACTGTTCCTCCGAGTGGAAGATCGACATGAACCTTCACAGCAACTCGAGTTCTTCCTCATATATGGGGGGGATTGGGGGAGAATTAACGGTCGTTGCTTGGAGGGGGAGGGAAGGATTCCCGTGTTTGGAGAATTTGTTAAGTTTCTAAGGGCTCATGGGAAAGTGTGATCACACACCGCAAACCGTGTGTACGTGTGTGTGTGTGTGTGTGTGTGTGTGTGTGTGTGTTGTGTTGCCTGTGTGTGTGTGTGTTACGTGTTTGTGTGTGTGTATGTTGGTGTCGTTTTACATGTGTGTGGTGTGTGTGTCTGTACGTGTGTGTGTTTACGTGTGTGTTTGTGTGTGTGTAATGTGTGTGTTTGTTTACATGTGTTGTGTGGTGTGTTTGTACGTGGTGTGTTTTACGTGTGTGCCTGTGGTGTGTGTTT
Organism: Eptatretus atami; assembly: GCA_035128595.1. Taxonomy (NCBI): domain Eukaryota; kingdom Metazoa; phylum Chordata; class Myxini; order Myxiniformes; family Myxinidae; genus Eptatretus; species Eptatretus atami. The sequence goes on from CM068956.1 coordinate 119,255,370, forward strand.
TACGTGTGTTGTGTTTACGTGTGTGGTGTGTGTGTGTCGTACGTGTGGTGTGTGTGTGTGTGTACGTGTGTGTTATGTGTGTTGTACGTGTTTTTGTGTGTGTGTAGTGTGTGTTGTGTGTCCGGTGTGTGTGTGTTACGTGTGTGTGTATGTGTGTGTACGCGTGTGTGTGTGGACGTGTGTGTGTGTGGTAACGTGTGTGTGTGTGTTGTGTGTATGTGTGGTGTGTAACGTGTGGTGTACGTGTGTGTGTGTGTGTACGTGTTTTGTGTGTGTGTGTGTACGTGTACAGACAGACATCAGACAACTCTGGTGTGAATTCAGACAAACCACCTGTTGTTTTTGCAGAAAATTGATACCCGTGGAGGGAAGAGTTATACAGGGAACGTGGAAACGATGGCGAGGGGAGGAGTCAGATGGGGAACGTGCGGAACGATGGGGAGGGAGAGTTAGACGGTAAACGTGGAAACGATGGGGGAAGGGAGGAGGTCAGATGGGCGAACGTGGAGAACGATGGGGGAGAGGGAGGAGTTTAGACGGTAACGTGGGGAACGATGGGGCAGGGGAGGAGTCCAGACGGGGACTATGGGGGAAGGGAGGAGTCAGACGGGAACGTGGGAACTATAGGAGAGGGAGGAGTCAGAGGGGAACGTGGGAAACAATGGGGGAGAGTAGGAGTCAGACGGTAACGTGGGAACGATGGCGGGAGGGGAGAGTCAGACGGGGAACGATGGGGAAGGGAGAGTCAGACGGGAAGTGGGAAACTATAGGAGAAGGAGGATCAGACGGGGAAACGTGGGAACATAGGAGAAGGAGGAGTCAGCGGGGACGTGGGAACAATGGGGAAGAGGGAGGAGTCAGCGGTAACGTGGGAACGTGGGAGGGGAAGGAGTCAGACGGGGAACGATGGGAAGGGAGGAGGTCAGACGGGGACGATGGGAGGAGGAGGGAGGAGTCAGACGGGGAAACGATGGGGAAGGGAGAGAGTCAGACGGGGAACGTGGAACTATAGGAGAAGGGAGGAGTCAGACGGGAACGTCGGGGAACTATTAGAGAGAAGGGAGGAGTCAGACGGGGAACGTGGCGAACTTATGGAGAAGGGAGGAGTCAGACGGGGAACGTGGGAACGATGGGGTAGGGGAGGAGCTTCCGGGGTCATAGTAGGGGATGGGGAGGAGTGCACGTGGAGGAAGACATCCTCGTGTGCTCTGGTTCTTCCATTGTTGTTTACATTCCAGGGTTGAGTCGTTGGATGTATTAATTGAGAGTTTTAAGTTATTTCACTGTTTCATGTTATTCGTTCTTCCTCCAGAATCATCTAACGATCGGAACCTTTTACAAAACGACTCGCTTTAGTGGACCGGAGTTTATTGGGATTGTTTTTTTTGTTGTTGTTTTTTTTGTATACCTTGTCGAGGCTCGTATGAGAGTAACACACAACGCACATAAGGGGGCATGAGACAGGAGGGGAGGAGTGGGAGGGACCCAAAATAGTGGTGAACAGAGACATTTTGGAGATCTGTTGGAGGGTAGAGCGGATGGGATGGGGGAACATGAGAATAGTAAGTTATGTGACATTAACTAGTGGACTTCAGGAGAAAGCAGGGAATTTGAAGGAGGTGGGCTTGGTGATTATCGGGGGTAGAAAAATCGAGGATTTGGATGGGGGATGATTTAAGAGGTGGTGGTGAACAGCTGTTTGAGGCCTGGAGTGGATAGAATGGGAATGAAATAGATGAGGGAGTTTATTCCAAAGGCTGAGAAAAAAGAGGAATGAAAGAGTGATGGTGAGCAGTGATCGTGATTTGGTTAGTTTTACAGAAGGGGGTTGTTGGCGGAACTCGAGCGCCCTGCGGAAATGTGGTGGACAATCTGCAGAGAGAGCAGGGGGGCAAGGCTTGGAGAGGAGACGGTAGAAGACAGGAAAGACCCACGACCAACCTGCGGGAGAGAGTGAGGCCCAAAGACTCAGCATCCATTGCGGGAGATTGCCAATGATCGAAATGTCTTGGTTTCTACAAGGCGTGAGCCGAGAAGGGTGGAGGCAGGAGCACCAGCCAGAGTGGAGAGCAGTACTTTTAATTCAGAGCATGCGGACAAAAACTTTGTAAGTGGTCAGGAGCCTCAGGTGGGCGAGGAATGGATCTTGGCACGACGCGAGGATTCCCAGTCGGCGAACTGGCTTTGGAGGCGAGGTTTGAAATGTGGCTTTTCCCAGGAAAGGTCATGCAGATAGTGAGAACCCAGAAGCTTGAAAGAATAGGACTTCCAGAGGATTGTGAGAATAGTGGATGGGGGGGGGGGGGGTTTCTAACGGTCCTTTCGAAGAGGAACATAGTTGAAGAGTGTGAGATTTGTCCGGATTGAAAGACATGTTTTCCACGTGTTGGACCAGTTTGTGATTTTATCCAGATCAGCCGTGATGCGAGAAGCTGCTGCTTGCCGGTCTGAGGATGACCGATGGTCGGCAGAGGGTGAAGTCATCAGCAAAGAGATATAGAGGATTTTCCAGAGGAGTCGGGAGATCATTGCATGAAAACCAGAAAAAGAACAGG
>CM068956.1:119292524-119310930 GCA_035128595.1 Eptatretus atami
TATGCAATTCTACCACGCTTAATGCAAGGAATCCATAGCTTACCCGTTCTGGCGATCTGGCCCTCAGAAAGGTGCTTCGAGCTGTCAAGCAGTACCATTGAGAAAACTTCCCCATCGCAATGGGCAGCAGATTGCATTAGGAGTCCAAGTTAATTACCCGATTGACCAGAGAAAGTGGAATGCCAAGGTTATGAGCTGTCTGACTCCACCTTCCGATTGGCCAACAATTCATCCTCTTTGAAAATACCAAAGGGTTCGAGGCATAGTTAATTGTCGTACAAGACCCAGGAACTCGTTTCTGCAAAGTAATAGTTGAATATTAGTTCAAATCACTGAGTAAAACTGTGTTGTACAGATGAAATGAAGAAATTTAACGTGTCTATTTACTTCTGTCATGTCTCTGTAGATCAAAATTGTGAAGTTTCACGTTGATTGATTAAACTGTTCAAGAGAAAACATTATTTAATATTTTCATCAATCCAATATGGCTGCCAAGCCATATGACCTATCAATTATTCCTCAACAAACTTGTACACCCAAGGCTTGGGGAACATTTGTGTGAAGTTTCCCCTCGATATGTCCAGCCATTCTGGAGAAGAATTTTTATAGGTTTAAGGGTAAATCCAATATGGCTGCCAAACCACGTGACCTATGATGTCATATTTGTGAACGTTTTCTTCCTCATGGATGTGTCAAATGTGTAAAGTTTCACCTCGACTTGCTCAGCCACTTCAGAGAAGGTTTTTGAATGTTATTCTTTTTTAAGAATATGACCGACGACATCATCAAATTTTTTTCTGTGGACCATTTTATCCCTAGATGACCCTGAAAAATGTTCATACTGATCTGATGTAGCCTTCTACATCTGCAATGTGACGTCATAATGAAGGCACCAATGACGTCATTAAAAAAATTACACTTAATCCCCATGAGGAGTCCTTTCCATGTGCCAAGTTTCAACTTTTTTCCTTTGTGTGGTTTCAGAGATACAGAGGTCCAAAGTTTTTTGGTTTTTCCAACATGGCTGCCACACCACATGACATATGATGTTGTACTTATCATTAAAACATTCTACACGAGTAGTTGCAGCTATAGTGAAAATTTTGTCTCAATCCAACAAGCGGTTGCAGAGAAAAAGACTAAAATTATGTGCGGACAAACAGACAACCAAACAAGAAAAAGATTTCGTGCAGAGCACGATACTTGCAAAATCCACCCCCCTCTCCAAGGGTTGCCACGGATACATTAAATTGTCCATTTCATTAAGATTAAAATTGACAATCTTAATCAAAGCTCAGGCCAATCGGATGAAAATTGATTATTTTTCAGATTGAAATTGATGATTTTAGAAGTTTGACCTTGAGTTGACCTTTGACCTTTTGACCTCAGAAATAGTTGGTTTTCAAATTCAGTGATGGACTATGCAATTGCTGCTTCATTTTCAGGTTAATCAGATGAAAATTGATGTTTTCAGATGAAATTTGATGATCTTAGAAGTTTGACCTTGAGTTGACCTTTTGACCCCAAAAATAGTTGGTTTCCTAATTCAGTGATGCACGATGCAAATCCTGTTTAACTTTCAAGTTAATCGGATGAAAAATGATGATTTCAGAAATTTGACCTCAAGATGACCTTTGGCTTTTGACCTCAAAATCAATAGGCTTCTCAATTGAGACTACCTCTACAACTTGGTAAAGTTTCATGACAATCGGTTTGGAATTGTGACCTGTCAGTGACAAAATACAGACAAACAAACAAACAGACAAGCCGGCAGGCGGCGATGGTCGCCGAGCATGGAAACTATAAGATATAGAGCAAAATGGATATCATATAGCGGATAGGGAATCACTTAAGATTATGCATATCAAATCTCATCCAGTTCCATCTACTGATAACTACTCGGTATCCATTTGAATGAAAAGTACCGAAAATGCGGTTTGAAATCGGAAATCCCCAAAGTTCGAGGGGGTGCTGTGGGTGAACAAAGATCTAAATCGAAATCCGGCTCGATCGTTTTGCACAATGTTTTCCAGACGATTAGTGTGAATTTTCATGACCATCCGACCATAACCTAGGAGGAGTAGCATTTGGGCGAAGGCACCTCCAGCTCTCGCATATTATCAATTTTTGCACTAATTGACCTTTGACCTCCTGACCTAAGCGAAATCTGTCAATATGTCCTGAGGCAAAGTTGTAGTACTCATTGAGTACCATGAACCTGCAAAGTTTCATTCATATCGATGCACTCACCTGGTCGCTAGGGGCCTTCAATTTTTCGCGCATATCCTAATTGTAGGGGGCGCTGCGGGTAAAGTATTCCATATATCACAAAAAACGGAATATATTTGATAGAGCATCACCTGTAGATCATCGTGCCAAATTTCATAACCCTCGTGGGATAATGGCTTTCGGAATTGATTTCGCGGAACTACCGATTTTGAAGGTTTTTCGGTTGTTGCTAGGGAACCAAGAGGTCCCTAGCAACCATCACAATTTCCAAAGCACTAGTCATAAGATGTACCTACACCCGAGTTTGGTCAAAATCCGCCCACGTTTACTACCAATTATGCTGATGACAAAACGAACAAACATCCAAACAAACAGACAGAATTACTGACAATAAGGGTCACCTATTTCGGTGACCCAACAATAACAAAATCGACTGACCAATATACTTGAAAAATCTTAGATTTTGCAAGTAACAAACAAACCCAAATGCAATACCCTCGCCTTGGGCGAGGGTAACTAGAGTTCATAGAACACCTTACTGCAGTCTTGAGAAAATGGACACAGGACTTTATTGGAACTTGGACATGGGATTTCATTTGGAAGCAGTTCATTTGGAAGAAGGAGAAGAAGAATCTCGCATTACCCTGCCCTGAGAATGTGAGTGGCAAGTTTTATTGTTCAAGATGGCAAACAGTTCTGCCAATATACTGCTAAACTGAAGGTTTTTGGAAATGCTAACAAGGCAATTTGTGTTCTACAGTGTTCAAATGTTTAATTTGATTGAAATAAAATAAAAGTTTTAAACGGAGGAAAAACAATCCCAATGAATCAGAAGTTTCCACCATTGATGCACCCTCTTTTACACCACCTTCTTGAACACATTAAATTGGTTATTCATGCCGATTGTGTCCTTTATGAATACCTAAAAACAGTGTTTCCTGTTTGGAATGATTTTCAATTTAGTTTGACTACCAGAAAGACTGAAACAATTACCTTACTCCTCTCTGCGCATGTGAGCTCAGGACGGGATTCCATAGGGGAGAGGGGTCTAAGTTGAGCCAAGGGGTAAGTTGAGCCACCTCCTGTGGATTTTCTTTGCTGTGTTCTCCTTCATCTAAAACGGCTTTTTCCTTATATACACAAGCAAAGTATGTGACTTGTTATGAATAGATGGCACCACCTTTCAGCTCTCTCCATCCTGACACTTCCAGTATGGGTGGCTCAACTTGCCACATGGCTCAACTTACCCCCTTCTCCCCACCAATTTACCAAATTCAGAGCCAAAGTACTGTATGTCTGAGAGCAGGATATCTAAAAAAGTTATGTACGAATTCGGACGAAATTTGGTGGAAAGGTTGGGAGTGTGACATGTACGAATTGATTCGATTTTGGTGAAGATCCAAATCCGATATTCTTCACCATTGAGAGATGGGGCCAAAAACGCTATACAGCACAGTACAGCACAGAGTATTTATATAAATTTCTCAATAATATTTTTACTATTCATATTGTATTTCACAAATTCTATTTGGTGTCGTTTTATGATCTGAAAGAAAACTTGTTTTAATCTGCTAACTGTAGCTCCCTGTGTTAGTAAACGTCTGATCTATTGTTTTAATCTATTGATAAGTTCAGTGTTGTGTGTGGTTGCTCTCACGGTCATAATTATTTCACCTGTAACCATGTCATAGAATACGTTTTTAGGAATACTGATGTCTAAGAAAGGCATTCCTACAATGTGGAATGGAAAAGCATCTCGTTTATCAAATAATTTGATGTGAAATTTATTATTATTGATATCGATTTGTAATTCCAAAAAAGAAACTGAGGTTTTTTGAGTTTGCTTTTCCTTTTTTAATTCGAGTTCTTTTGGATACACATCATCAAATACACAGCGCGCACACACACACACACACACACACACACACACACACACCACACACACAACACACAACACACACACACACAACACACACACCACACACACACACACTGTAAGTAAAGTATGTAATAACTACTGTTAGCTGTTTCCTCTTAACATACAATCCTGAGCATTAGAGAATTATTGGCAGCCACCTTAGAAGTAAAAACTATGTTGCAGAATTGATGATTAAACCATGCTTGCCATACTACTACGTTGTGGCCTGCATACACGATGCACCTTTTTTTGCAACATAAATTTCACACGCTTTAGTTCCGTAATGTCTTGCACACATTTGGCAACTTTGTATGTGTAACATGATTTCATCACTGATGTGATATCACCCAATGAACTGATTGGCTGAGGTTGCAAGAAGGGCAGAAAAGTTCGAAGAAAAATGGCAAAAAATATTGCATTGCTATATTTTCTGCAATTCAACAGAAGCCGCAATCCTGTCCCCATTTAGCCTGTGTGCTGCTCCCTCGCACTAGCACAGTGGAGCCCTTTGATTGATGGGAAAGTCTATTATAGTGGTGATGCCGAACCAAAGAGCTTTCAGGTGACTTTAAAGTCTTAAGGGTCCAGATGCAACTCAGTTCTGAAAGCCGATTTTCAAACGAATTTTAAAGAGCTGCTTTGATGTCAGTGCATTCCAACATGTCATGCTTTGTGGATTTTATGAAATATTTAATTGTATTGTTTTTGATTTTTCAAACAGATGAGCCCGACAGGCCAGAACTTTCGTGTCAAGCCAAAAACCCTTTTATACTAACGTGCACTTGGACTGTGGGGAGAGAGACATATCTTCCCACAACATACCAAGTAAATGCTTCGTACAGGTATAACACATGTCATAAACTTGAATGAAGTGCAAATAACTTTCCAATATGATGGTGAATTATGACAGGATTCAAACATTTTATCACCGATCTTTATAGAGGCATACCCTTGAAGTGCTTCAAGAAGATAAACAACATCAACAGCTGCTTTATCGTTGTCAAAAACATGGATCTTAACAAATTCGTCATCACCGTAACAGCTTCCAACTTGCTCGAATCAAAACCCAGCAACACCTTGACGTTTTTCTTGAAAGATAAAGGTGAGTTAATGAAGGACCAGGTGATAATAATTTCATTGCTCAAAATACTCCACCGGTAGTAACCCCATTATATTGCATACCATTGGAATCCTCTTGGCAAATGGAGTTGCAAGAAAACATTTTCAAAACTACAGGGTCGGGGGTTCAGGGTGGGGGCAGACCCCAATTCTCTCTATGTAAATGTGTATCGTATAGTGCTAACTGGTGGTAGGCAGTATTACAAATCTTCTTATTATCTATATCGCCAAGCTCACAATTCTGGCACCCAACAACACTCGAAATGTTGTCTATCCAGAGGCACTGCAGTAGTCAATATTGTGTAGTATTGCCTTATTGTATCATATTATCGCCAGTTTTGCCTTTTATTTCATATTAAATATTGTATTAATTGTTGCATTACTATTATTAGAGTTTTGCCTGATAAATTTTCGTGATGAATTAATTGGAATTATACATAGTACCTGGCTCTCTTTTTATAAACTTTAACTTTCTTCTGCACAAAGTGGGTACCTCTTGTAGTTATACAATATGATGATCCCATGCCAATTTGTTTTGTACTATTTTTCAGTCATTCCTGACCCTCCCACCAAGTTGGAGGCTGCAGTGAAAGATGGGCATCCCAACTTTATTACCCTTTCTTGGAAATACCCACATAGATGGACTGGTTATTCTGAAGGATACAATCTTGTATTTCAGATTGAATACAAAGCAATGGAAGAAACGGAATACAAAAAGGTTTGTCCAAGCTTCACAAAATTAGCAATAATGTTTTTCATATTTAATGGTGGGTTGGCTTGTTAATGTTTAATGTTCCCATCTGAAACCCTGGCTCATGATGTTGGGAACCGAGGTTCAATTTCGAGATACCATCGGTGTTTGTTCATTGTCTATGAATGTTCATGTAATTCATGAAAATGAATTTGTTGTGCATGTGATTTATGTTTGAAGCTCCTCTGTTGGCTTTAGATTATGTACTGTTTAAATATACTGAGGCAAAACAAAAATGTGTAAATTCAAATTAGAGAGCATTAGGGTTTGTTTGATGGGAATTTTTGCAGCCATTTCTTTTGGGGGGTGGGAGAAAGTTTTGGCATAGAAAGCTTGTTGAGCAATACATATATGAGGAAACTTTGAGCAAATACATTATATGTAAGTATAAAATAGTAATCAATAAAAATTATGCAGATTACCAAGAAGGGATTCCAAAACAAAAAATACCATAAACGTCTATCTGTAACTACCTCGGCTATTCCCACAGAGGACCTGTTAAAATTTAAATTGTTCCTGGCTACCTCCAGAACTGTTTGAATACCACAGACAGGTTAATGCATGGAAGGCATTTCCTGTTTGTCAGGATGTATTTAGCAATAGCTGGTGTAGCACTTACTTCCTGGTACCCACTACAGTAATGGGGTCTGATCTTGACTCAACGCCTTGTAGCGTTTGGACAGTTCACTCTGGGAGGAGTTTCTGTTCCATGCTGATGGCAAATAAGCTCGAATTCAGGACGGAATGCCATTGAAGTCATGGGAACTCACTCCTATAGAGTGGTCCAATTGTATGACCATGCATTCTGGCCCTTCAGGGTTGGATGTGTGTGTTTGTTTGACCATGTGCTTCAGCCTTTGGATTGAAGGGCATGTGTATGCCAAGGGGACAGTCTTGCTGGACTGCATACTTTGGCCACGGGGTCAAGGTGTACATCCCAAGGTGTTTAAATGTTTTTTTTGTAAACATTTGTTTTGGATAAAAAAGGCACCTTCAAAAAAGGCAAATCAGCCCAAAACACATGTCCATGGATGTTCCCTCTTTGACGTGGACTGGTCGATAAAACTGAGAACTACATTATCTTTCCGGTATTGGCTGTAGTACAATCATATTGGGAAGTTGGGAGCTGTAACTCCACTAAGCTCATGCCTAATAGGCAGAGCCCATGCAACTGTTGAGCCAGAAGAACCTTGAAAAATATATGTGTACTTGCAGATTTACCCAGCATTGTGTGGGAAGAGAAATATGAATAAGTAACACTTTTCAGCCAAAGGACATTTGGAAACTGTAATACCCTCTGCCACCATCACCAGGTGGTGGAACATTTACATAGCAAATTTAAACCTATCCCCACCCCACATGAGGCCACAGCCACATAGCCTATGTTACCCCCCACACAAAGTTGCGGTTGTACCTCAATTTTGGAGTTTGTGACTTAAAATATGTGGCCATGCATAGAACACATACAAACAAAGAGAGAGATTTTTGCCTTTTATAGGTATAGATATTGTCATGTCTGAGGCTCACTAATGTGATAGGCCTCAGCACCGGGATCCTTTGTCCCAGGAAACGGCTGATTGGTTTCTAACCTACTATGTTCAGTTATTAATTAATCTTTACTGTTCCCCAAGGTCACCCAAATGAGCTGAAATTGATGGCACGCGCACGGGAAGCAGATGGATCGAACATGTTTCTTATTTTCTTATCTTATCTTAAAGGTTTATTTACAATGAATATGGGAGAAAAGGTGGACGAGACAAGCATTTCGGAACAGTCCAAGCAAATCAATAGACACGAGTAGGGAGAAGGCAATATGGACCCTATATGTAGGGAAGTAAATACAACCAAACCCCCTTAATAGTGCCACAGATCACACTTATACAAACATTACAATTGTAGGTGAGGACTTTCCTTTGGCATGATGTGAAGGTGGAAGGCGATGATGCAGCCCGTTATGTAAGCCAGTGACAAAGTGAGCCAGTGATGAAGTGAGCTCAAAGACGAGACAAGCCAGCCACGAGGAGTGCCAGCAATGATCACCACCTCGGGACATGCACCCTGAACAAGCCCTCATGACCTTCTCTCATTGGCCCATGGGGCAGCCCCAATAAAAACGTCTTTCCCTACTTTTGGGCCCTACAGCGCTTGATGCCACTGTGGCTTGCACACATCGACCAGTGAGATTGTGACAGCATTTTTTGAAGTGACACTTTTTTGTATGCCTTTTTGTGATGAGAAGTCTTCACCTGGCCCACCCGCAAACAACACATACAATATTACCCTGACTATCCTGTCTATAAATTGCATACGCTGAACCCCTCAGCATCACATTTAACAAAACACCTCACTCTGACAGGTCCCTGTTACATGGCAATCAAACCTACTCGAATCACACGGACCACACTACACTTACCACAGTCTGGCTCTGGACATTCTCTGATGTTGCCCGTAATATATATATATAGAGAGAGATATAGATATAGATAGATGAAGAAAGGCGTTTCCAACAAAAAGTAAAACTACATCTATTCCGCTAATTTGAGCAATAAGCAAGAGCAGACCCAGTCTAAGGTGACGTTTCACCAGCTTCACAGCCGGCTTCCTCAGGTCAATAGACCCTGAGCCTTGGCACGTGTCCGGTTTTTATTTCTGGTCATGTGCTGGTGCTCGCGGTCAAATGGAGGAGTACTACTTTATTATATTTTGCAAACCGCAAGCAAAATAAATGTCAAATCACATCATCGATGGGGTGCTTTGCTCTTTTTTTGTTTTTACTTCCACATGATCTGGTGTTGCATGTGTGCGCGCTTGTTGTTTTTGTGTTTCCAGGGCACGAACACAGCTGGTTTTGTGTCTGTGTTCGACATGATGAGGTGTTGGTGGAGTGTTGAGGTTCTCGTTGGGTGTTGTACACATGTGGATGTGGTGTTTGGGATTGAGTGTTGTTTGTTGCTCACCTTATCCAGCCGTTTGCACCATCCAGTTTTCGCCATTTGCATTAGAGGTGTGTATTGTGTGGGTATGTCCACCCTCTCCCCAGTTAGACCACCCTCCCGGCTCTTCATGTGCCATGCTTCCAAAATCAACTTGTGTTGTTTGTTAGATGTAGTGTCGAGGACACGGGTCCCATCAAAGTTAAATTTGTGGCCAAATTGCAGGCAATGACGTGCTCTGGCTGACTGTGTCACCTTTCCAAGCCTAATTGCTCTTTCTTGTTCATCTAGCCTTTGTTTTAAATTTCATCCAGTTTCACCAATGTAGATCTGGCTACAAATTTGACTTTGATGGGACCCGCGTCCTAGACACGACGTCCAATCAAACCACCGACCGACAAACATTGCACAACACATACGTCAGCGTAACGTTCCCCTTACCATCGATAAAAGCGACAACTACATTCACTACTGTCAAGCTCGAACGTCGACTCATCTGTAAAGAGGATAGCAGTCCAATCTTGTCTCCTAAAACAAAAACGTTGTCTACACCAAGCTCGGCGCGCATATCGATGAGGTGGCAACAAAATCGGACATACTGCTGGTCGACCTGGTCGGATGTTATGCTCACGTAACCGATTCCTGACAGTTCTGGTACTGATCGGTTACAAGCCAGGGGTGCTGTGAGCTGTCAAACTTGCTGTCTGGACCCGATTCCTGAGGTGCACCAACTGCATGTGGTTGTCCTGCCGACGTGATGTCACTTAGTCACCCAGAATGTGGACAGTCTCTGATGTTGCCAGTTTGTTGATAACGTCTTCAGAGTGACTGTACGGTGTTTTGATGAACAAAACGCATAGCCACAACGTTTTGCGGCATTTCTGCTTCAAGTATGCCAATAGCATCTAGACGTTCATTTTCGGAAAGGCGTGGCTATGTTTACGACGTTTAGACTTCAATAAAAAATGTTTTTTTTCACAGCTGGAATGGTTTACCGAATCGTGCTGCATTGCAATTTGCTCAGTACCACGTGTAGCACTGTCATGTGACCAGGGCCAGATTTTCCAATAGGCAACATAGGCCATTGGCCTAGGGCCCACCAGTAACTGGGGGCCCACCGGGGACTCGTGGGTTCTCTGATCGGCCAAGGAGTAGGCTAGTAGGCCTATAGTAAAATTATAAAAATAAAATAAGGTAACGAAAAATATAACAGTACATTTTTAAATTTATTATGCTTCAGTTTCATTGTATTTTTCCATTATTCCTATGCGTAAGATGTACATGATATGGAACTTGATTTACTTTGATGTACTTTGATGTACTTGATATGGAACTAATTTGATTAAAAATTATTGATGTGTTACATTATGTTGTAATTCTTTTTTTTACATTACAATATTAGGATATATATATATATATATATATATATATATATATATATATATATATATATATATATATATATATATATATATATACTGGGCGTAGTGGCGTGCGCCTGTAATCCGGCTACTCGGAGGCTTGGGTTGGAGGATCGCTTGAGGACTGGTGCTCTGCGCTGGGCCGCGCTATGAGAGGGTGTAGAGCAGCCCGGAATCATGGCGAAACCCAATCCTTATTCCCTGTGTCGTAAGAGGTGACTAGGGTTGCGTCAGGAAGGGCATCCGGCGTAAAACCTATGCCAAATCAGTATGCGGATCATAACGGATGATCCGCTGTGGCGACCCCTACGGGAGCAGCCGAAAGACGAACATCAACAATATATATATATACATATATAAAAAAATTGGGGGGAGGGGCACTGATAAGGTTTGGCCTAGGGCCCACAAGCAAGTAAATCCGGCCCTGCATGTGACTCAGTACACATGCACGGCAATTTGTGCGTGCAGTGCACAGTATGCACGTGCAAGTTCCAGATATTTACAGGTAAACTAGGGAACATGCCGAAGCACGTGTTGGCTGACCATTATATTGCTGAGGTATATGTCAGTATTATTTTGTGTAATTTTTTTTGGTGCACAGGAACGTGTGTGTGTGTGTGTGTGTGTGTGTGTGTGTGTGTGTGTGTGTGGTGTGTTGTGGTGTGTGATGGTGTGTCAGTATGCTCTCAGGTGTTTAGTAAATTTTGTTTGCTGTCATCAGGTGACGGTGAAACGATTAAAATACGTGATCATGGATGTGAGAAACAATGCATGCCATCTGTTCCGAGTGCGTGCTCGGGAGGAATTGAGTCTTCTTTGGAGTTCTTGGAGTCAAACTGTGTTTGCATTGGCATCGAATGGTGATGTGGTTTTCTTTCACCTCTGTCTTCCTGCATATTATTCATTTATAAGGGTAATGCAAATTTCCCCTGGATTTTTGTTCATAAAAAGCAGATTAATTATGGAGATGAAGAATCTTTGAGGGAATTAGTGTTTATAGTGATGGGAAGCAATACCCACAACCATGTTTTTCATGCTTCAATGCATGTGCTGAAAATCAAGATGGCAGAAAATGAGAGAATGAAGAGGGTGGAGCAGCGAATAATTATGATATTTCTGGTCAATGAAAGCATCAAGAATGCTGATATATATACAAATGATTGGCTGCAGAGTGTGGTAATTATGTCCTTACATTAAAGAGCACCTTAAAGACAAGAAACTTTTGAGGATCGATTGAGGCCACATTAAGAATGATGTCCAGCACTCGTTACAGAAACATCCTAAACATTCTCCATTAGAGGCAGGTGAAAGCTTCCACTCTGACAGTGTATGTGTGTGCCCAAAACTGGATAAGTACCTTGAAAGGAAATGTAATTATGGTATTGTTTATACTAAGCGTACATGAAGCGAAAGCACGGTTAAGCGATTGGTTGAGTTTGCCTGTTTGTTTGTCTGTCCACAAACGTTAGTTTATGGTCAAGGAACAAATCAATTTCAATTGAATATTGTATTTTATATTCAAAATATATCGGAACATGAATCGGAAAATGAACCTGTTGCTTCGTCGTACCTTGGCTGAATTTGTCCCAATTTCACATGAGCAGAGAGGAGTGATATATATATATATATATAATATATATATTATATATAATATATATATATATACATATTGGATTCGCTAGATATCCCTTATTTTCGGGTTTTCCGTGTGTGTGTGTGTGTGTGTGTGTGTGTGTGTGTGTGTGTGTGTGTGTGTGTGTGTTGGGTGTGTGTGTGTGCGTGCGTGCGTGTGTCTGCAACGCGAGGCTCCACAGCACAAACCAGCAAACCGATTTCGATGAAACTTGGCGAACAGGTGCCATATGGGTGGGAATGTGCGCGTTTGAGTTTCGTTGCTAAGCAACCACCCATTGCTATGCAGCGGCCGAAAAACCGCGTTCACTATTTTCAATACTTGTCCTACAGTTTTGAATGTGGAGAAACGAGACTTCGGAATTAAACACTTCAGGATATTTAAAAATTTTACTCAGCCGATTTTGATTTAGGTTTTATTTTTCAAATGGTAGTCCTTCAAAAATCGGGTGTCTATTTACCGTCATTTTTATGAGGAGTGCCAGTTGGCAAAATACGCAATAGGAAAAATCTTGCCAGGCAGAGGAACAATTGTATGTGAACCAATACGTCTTGGCAATGAATCTTCGTCGGTGGATCGGTCAGAATGAAAAGCATAGTATCCAGCGCTTCGATCCTAGCGGATCCCTCGTCGCCTCCCGGCTTGTATATATATATATATATATATTATATATATATATATATATATATATATTATATATATAATTGTCTGTCTGGCAGTCAAAGAAAATTGAAAATCATTCCAAACAGAAGCACACTGTTTAATGTGACATCATAAAGGACACAGACAACATGCAGGAAGAACTTATGTGACGTGTTAAACAAAGTGGTGTAAAAGACGCTGCAGCAATGGCGGTAAACTTCCGAAAAAAGTGTTTCCCTACAACCCTTAAAATCGTCATTGTATTTCAATTAAATTATATATTTGAACACTGTAGAACACATCGCTTTATTTGTACTTTCAAAACCCTTCTGGTTAGCAGTACTTGGACAAAATATTACGGCATTTCACATCAATCATCACGACCAATCAAATTTTCTGCTCACAGACCCTGCCCATGTCCTTTTTTTTTTCCTCTCAAGACGGGTAAGGTGTTCTATGACCTCTAGTTTTAAAATGAAATGACACGTCAGAATAAAATGAACACCCCTGATTGTAAATGAACCATTTACAATCATGGGCATTTACTGCTGGAAGATCATGCCATATGTAGCATCCTCTTTCTGCAACAAATGTGTTCCATATTACAAAATTCCTTTCTGGTAAACAAGAAATCCTCTTCCTACTTTACCGGCAAAGCCCTTTGCAGTGAGGAACATATTTACTGCAGGAAGATGGCGTCACATACCATACGTCCAGAGGACCAGAACTGCCTCTCCCAAGAAGATACAGAGTGGGCTGCAACTTCTTCCCTGTGAACCACAGTTCCGACATGGATGCTATCGAACATCTCATGGAATTTATGAATCAGGAGCTGTGGAAAAGCAGACACCAACTAAGCAATATGCAAGAGCTGCAACAAAATCTACTCCAAATTTGGCAAAATATGTATCGGGCTCTCATACAGAAAATCATTGATTTGTTGCCTTCGCAGGTTTAAGCATTTTATACCAAAGGACATGACACGAGATACCAATATATGCAGTCCACTTGGCTGTTGTTCATGTCACAGATTGTTAAAATAGTTTGTTTGCAATCAGGGTTGTTGTTTATTTTATTCTGCCAGGGCATTGTAATTGAAGCTTATATTTGAATTAAAAAACGACCAGCTCAAATGTGAAGCACCCTTATGCATTTCCTTTTAAGGAATCATTTGGGTGTCAAGGTTTAGGGATCATGTCTAATGCCCCTAGTTGAGTCAATGAGATCGTTCTGGTTTTTTTTTCTTCAGATTATTGTTGCATATTTGTGTTTACCTTTCCCATTTAGAGCAGATCAGATGATGTCATGTGATCACTGAAATTGGCATACATGGTATAAAAGGAGATTTTCTACAATAATTTCACTCAGGTTTTATATTTTTGTTCGAAAATATTTACTGCTATTGTATGTACAACGCTTATAAGCTGTAAAATATTTGTTTGATTTGTTTCAGTACTTATGTATTGATGAGCCATAATTATGGAATTGTACTTCTAAGATATTTTGCCAGCCCAGCATAAGGGCTGGCAAAATATCTTAGAAGTATGTGAACCCATGCATCGTAATATTGGTTATGATCTTTACATTACACAGAATCTCAGGAAACCAATTGTGGTCGAAGAAGCAAAGAAATCAAGGTAAGAAATGCACTGTGTGTATCCTTTGTTGACTAATTAAAAATACTACTTCGGTTTATTATGTTATCTAATTACATCACTTAATTTGCAGAAAGACAACACAAAATGGATCAGCATTTTAACAACAGTCGAACCTACGATGATAGGTGGTATTCAATCACCTGTAGGCAATGCAAATCAAGGTAAGGATAGCTCATAGGTAGCATACTCACCTTTGAGCTCCCTTGTGGGTTTGATTCCGATCCGACTATAAACGGTCAGACAGGTGCTTCACAGGCAGGGCGTTGCATCAATGAGAGCCCCATACAACAGATGTGACGTTAATCCAGGGTCCCATCTACCAGCATTAGCTGGTAGACATGGAAAACCAAATGGTATCCTTCACAAAGAGGAGGCTATTGTATGTCAGCACTCTGGACACATTCAATATTCTTACCCTAATCAGCTGTGGATACTCCATGAAGTCCAACCCCAAGTCAGAGATTTGGTATTCTCAGGATAGAACACAATGACATTAATTATATAATTTGCTTTTGTTTATTATCATTCCTTTTATCCAAGATGAAGTCCTGAAACTAATATGACTGCACTTTGCAATAACTTAGAATGAATGCTACAAATTGTTCCAACTCTTTATATAAATCTCCCATGTAGGCCTCGTTATTGCACTATGAAAAATTAGTTTCTAAATATTTATTGACATCTATAAGGCATACCATAATGAGTATTACATTACACAATATTACCACTTTTATATTTATGAATATATTTGATGGCACATTGCAGCTAACGCCTGCAAACCTACTCCCTTTAATCTGTCTCCTCAGCAACCCCTTCTCCCATTCCCCTCTACACATTTTCCTCAAAGCCCTCATCCACTCCCACTTATTCTCCTTTTCCCACTGCCCTCCTTTACACCTTCACTTACTTCCAATCAACCCAATCACTCACTTCCCTCAATCCCTTCATCACTCCAATTTATATACCTTGTCTCACTACCTTTTCTACCCTTTCACCCCTGAGCACAAAGCTGCAGTTTACATTTGGGGAAAGTTTACTCAGAGGTTTTGAAAAATAGACACAGGATATTGGGTAAAAGGCTGAAAGCAAAGAGTTGTGAGGTCATGTTTTCTGGGATTCTACATTGAGCAACAATTACATTTTACGTACTCTTCCTTTCTCCTTCGGTCTCTATTTATAACCTTTTTTTATCCTTATACTCCCAAGACCCCAACTGACTTAATGCTAAACTTCACACGAGGCCTCCCCCTTCTTCTTTCAATAAACTAACTCAACTACCCGCTAAAACTGTTATGAACCTTAAAAAAAACAAAAGTACAGTTCCACAGCCCCGACACAAATCTCGATAACAATATACACAAAATGCCTTTGGACTGTAAACTTAGCTTTAGAAGGACTGGAAGCAGGGCCGGCGCTACCATAAGGCCAACGAGGCAGCCACCTAGGGCGCAGACCTCAGAGGGGCACATTATTGACCTTTAAGGGTCACAGTTTTATGCAAATTATTGTTTTGAAAAAACACATAATAAAAGGAAAATAGAATATTTCATTGTTCATAATAGTTTATCGTTCATTGTTAGTTCATAACCAGTTTATTATTTTCAACACGAACAATACTGTTTCTTTCTTTATCTATTCTATTCTTACATTCTCAGCTTGGTGACAAAATTTACAAAGGAAAAGGCACACAAAGTGAAATTTTGATGTGTCTGAAATTGAAACTTTTATGAGACGTTTTTAACTCTTGCCTGTTTTTGTTTGTTTCTCTGTCTGACTGTAAGCAAAATATTGTGGTAAAATAAATTTAGCAGTTTCAAGTTTTGTGCTTTTTATTTTTTCTACAAAACATCTGTTTTAAAAATCGAAGTTGGCAATTTTTGGGGGGGATGCAAGTAGCTGGCCTTGCCTAGGGCGCAAAATAGTCTTGCACCGGCCCTGACTGGAAGGAGAGCTCGCCACCAGCTGTCCACTGCGCCGAACCCCGAACCGGAAGTGACGTCACACACATCACATGATTTTCTTCCTCACAATTGTGGGTGGAGTCAAGCCAGACTCCAGCAAAATGGTTTGAAGGCTTCATACCCACGCAGCTTCATTACATTTTAAAGATATAATATACTTTATTTTTGTTTGTTGCGTAGTCTTGAGTGGGTATAAAAGCCTCATTGCATTGGTCTTTAATGGTGTGGATTTGATTCCAATGGCTGCTCAGCAAAAATTTCCACACCGTGCAATGGATTGGATTTCCAGGATTGGTTCTTAATCACAGAAAATCGATGACTTGTGAGTGCCCTAATGCTCTCCCAAGAATCTAGATCTGCTCCACCACCACCCCACATCCTTGTTCACTGTACACTTACATTTTTTTGGAATCGAGTGTTGCACACTGCTGTGCATTTTGTGTTGGGCCATTATGAGGGTGTTCAGAAAGTTCTCAGAACAAGATAATCAAAATAGTGCAAGAAGCCTCAACATTCTAAATTTTAACACTGACTCAGTAAGTCAATGTATTTTACTTTTAATTCCGGTGAGACAGAATGCCTGTCTCCATCCAGCAATGTAGGATGGCATCCTTGCATTGCATGCTAGTCATTGGGCTATGATGTGGTTGCAGAGTCGCGCTGAATCACATGACCAAGATGGTGATGCTGGTGGAGAGTTGTACACATGAACTTTCCATCATGCTTGTAGGTGTATACAGTAGATGAGTGTACAGTCTCGTACCTCGATTTTAATCTGCATCAGTTTATTCGGAGCAGTGTCCAATTCTGAACACTCCAGATCTGTTTTGGTTTCTTTCTGTTCTGTTCATCCAAATCATCAAACAACTCGTATTCAGTCTCATATGTTGTGATGAAAACAGAGGCAGGTACTGGCAAAAGGAGGTCCTGCTCAGCTGAGATGCTGAAGAGCTATCTTGGAGTGCACTGTGGATATTTTATCTCCCACACTTCAGCTTTGAGAAATATATATATATATATATACATCCACAGCCTTCTGTATATTTTGCTTCATAGTTTCAGTAAATTTATGTAGAATTGGTGTATTCATTCTCACCAAGAGTAGGTTGGTGAGTTTCTTATTTGTCAGACTCAACTTGGAAAAATAGGCAAAATATATAGCAAAGTTTTTTTTTTTTGACTGTAGAAAAACCTTTTTTATAACTGAAAGTAGCTGAAACTGAAGGATGTCGTTGTCAGGCAAAGTGAGAAGAAAATTTGGAACTGTCTGGTATTGTTGAAATTCGGTGAATATCTTCTCTCAGAAGGAAATTTTCCACTCATTAGCTAGGAATTTACTTGCTTTCACAGGCCCCCCTAACAAACGGACGCCAACGTTGTCAGACGGAATGAAAACCCGTCAATCTTGTTACAAAAACAGCTAAAATTGATGAAAAGAGAATGTAGTCTGCCTTTAATATATCATGTCTGTTAATGAAAACCCGTTTGTGTTACGGATATTATACAAGCAGGCGATAAATGCGGCCCTCTTTGAACTTAATGTGTTGGTCTGAGCATTTGTGTAATTTCGTGCCCCCGTGCTGCAGAGCGATCAGTACGAATTGATTCGTTTATATTTGCAATAGAGGAAAAATTTTGATAGTAATAATAAAGTTGCAAATTCCCAAAAAATAACAAAGTTAATATGAAGTAAAAACTGTAAAAAGATCCCATACACGACCCCCTATGTTGAACTGGGCATACACAATAGCGATCTTCACTCGGTGGGCTCGAAATACAGCAAACGCAAACATTATCATCACAACAAAATTCGTTTAAATAATTGTTAGAAATACATCAGGTACTACCCACTATATATTATATATAACATTTATGTTCAGGCACCAAGCACTAAAAATTTACATACCGTACAGGTCGTTCACAATAAGCTGCATCCGCCATCTTGTTCGCACGTACAGTAACCGGAATGAACCGCTTTGTTCGCTCTCGGACGTTTCGCGACGGAAATAACCAATCTTGCTTCCGTTCCCACCAATCTATTTCGGGATTGACCGTTCTTGTTGTCCGTCACGACGTCTTGTGTGTAGAATAAACGTGTTGGTTTCCATTATATCTGCTATTGCGACGTAATTACTGTGTCG
>CM068956.1:119311054-119326465 GCA_035128595.1 Eptatretus atami
GTTTCAATTTAGGCCGCTTTTTCATCAATTTTAGCTGTTTTTGTAACAAGAATGACGGGTTTCATTCCGTCTGACAACATTGGCATCCATTTGTTAGGGGGGCCTGTTTCATAACGAAAGAAATTCCCAGCTTTTGAGGGGAAAATTTATTTCTGGGAGAAGAAATCCCCGAAATGGAAACTGCCGCTTTGGGGATTTTTCCACTTCAACCTCATTAAAGCTAAGTTTTCCAAAATGGATTTGTGGTGTTTTTCTGTTATATATTCATCGCTGTGTTGCTGTTTGTGTTTCTGTCCAATATTTCATGTTCAATCGTATCTTGTTTTGTGCTGTATTTTTGTTGAAACCAAATTCTACATTGTCTTCAATCCTATTCTTCCTACCATATCTTAAAGACAGCTGTTCCCCATTCATCACCCCCCCCACCCCCCCCATCCAAAACCACGATCTTTACTACGCACCTTAACCCACCAAAACATGCCAACTGCTTATGTGTTATGTGCATATATAATACATTGTGGTTATATAGCTTGATGATTCAAATTGTGCACATGAGACTATAGTTATC
This sequence comes from Eptatretus atami, assembly GCA_035128595.1. Taxonomy (NCBI): domain Eukaryota; kingdom Metazoa; phylum Chordata; class Myxini; order Myxiniformes; family Myxinidae; genus Eptatretus; species Eptatretus atami. Next base: position 119,311,623 of record CM068956.1, read on the forward strand.
TGTATCCTTGTGTAAATACAAGATATACAAGAAAATAGGCATTTGATAAGGTACCACATAGGAGCTTGTTAGCCAAGGTGAGGGCTTGTGGAGTGGCGGTCAGCTAGCTAATTGGATTGCAAAACTGGCTTAGTGGTAGGACATCCTCCGTGAGGAAGAATGAGGACTCGAGGAGAACACAGTGGGTGGACAAGATGGATACAGACACAAATTCTCAAGAAGGAAAGTTGGAGAGAGGTGGGCTTGGGGAGAGTTAATGGGGGTAGAAAAGATCATGGTTTTGGAGAGCGAATGATCTGAGATGGTGGTGAACAGCTGTCTATAAAACCTAGAGAGAAGAGTGATATTGAAGAGAATGTGGAAGTTGATTCCACAGGTGGGAGATAAGAGGATTGAATGAGTGGAGGTGAGCAGTGATTCTGGATTTTGGTAGATGCACCAGAAGTGGGTTGTTGGCAGACTTGTTGTACTGCAAAAACTTGGGAGGGGGGGGGGTGGGGTGGGGGGGGGGGGGGTAGTGGAAAGCCTGAAGTGTGCAAGACACTTGAAAGGAGGGAGTAGAAAACAGAGACCATCGACCTGCCTGCCATCTGGAAGTGATAGGCCCATAGACTCAGCTTCATGACATGAGATTCCAATTATCTTGAAGACCTTGGTTTTCACAGTATCAAGCTGAGCAAAGTGAGGCCAACTTTTAAATGTGGTTTGCCAATGAAAGATCAAGGCTGATAGTAAGACCCAGGAATTTTGAGTGAATTAATTTCCTCAAGGGAAGTGTTAACCAAGTACATGGGAGGGTTTCCCATATGGTCATTTTGGAGAGAGAAAGTGAGGCTGTGAGATTTCTCAGGATTGAAAGACATATTCCAAGCGTTTGACGAGCTTGGGATTTCGTCAACGTCTGAAGAGAGGGAAGAGACTACAGCCTGCCTATCTGGAGGATGATGGATGTCATAGCAGAGGGTGCAGTTGTCAGCTAATAGATAAAGGGAATTTTCCAGAGAGTCAGAGAGATCGTTGATGAAGATTAGGAATTGGACTTGGCCCAGAACACTGCCTTGGGGAACTCCAGCCTTAACAAAGAGAGGAGATGAAAGGATTCTATTGAGAGACACATGTTGGCTCCAAAAGTAGAGGAAGTCAGTAACCCAAGAGTGTAGTTGGCCTTGGATACCATAAGCAGAGAGTTTTGAGAGCAAGGAGGGATGCCAGACTGTATCAAAAGCTTAAAATATGTCTTGAGAGATGGTCCTGATCTCATGTCCGACATTGAGGGGATCCTTCCATTGTTGGAAGAGTAGAAGCTTCATGTCCAAGGTAGAGTGGCCTGATCTGAATCTGAATTGGTGACTTGAGATGAGGCCATTCGAGAAATGGAAGGATTTCATGTAAATTGCGAGAATGGATTCCTTGACCTTGTTGATGATTGGGAATAAGCGAATAGGTATCTTGTTAAGGGGATTGGTTTTTGCCCATTTTAGGTAAAGCGATGATGATGTCTGATTTTCAAGCAGATGGAAGGAGACCTCAGGCAAATTTTAAGGTGAAAAGTACAGAGAGAGGATTTGCAAGAGCAGTGGAGCAGGTTTGAAGGACATGTGAGCTGTTCAGTACAAGCATCCAGTCCAGCTGCAGAATCTAAGTTGAGGGTTACCAGAAACGTATCCACCTTCTCAGGTGCAAAGGACATGCAGTCCAGGAGCAGTTGGGTACGACTGATTAGGGAGGGTACAAAGAGCATAGAAAGATGGGGGATGGGGACAAAATATTTGGAAGCAAACACAGAATTGAGGCATTCGGACTTCTTACGAGTAGAGTTGGCTGTAGTGCCATTGGAAGTGAGGGAAGGGATGGAGAGGAAGCATACTCTAGAGCCGGGGTGATGTTAGTCATTTGGGGGACCCGTGCAAAACACAATAATGCCCTAGTGGGGGCCCCTGGTAACCTGTCACCACACTAATATGCCCATTTTGACGTCCGTCTGTCTGATGTCGATGTATTCGGTCATTACTTATGCAATCTCAACCAATCTGATTGGTAGTGGAACACACCCCAGCACATGTGCTCGGCCTCGGAACCATTACTGGTTCTGCTGTTTGTGTGATGATAAAAGTTAATTTTGAGTGATTTTTAATCCTTTTCCCATTTTGTTGCTTTTTCTATTTTTTAGCACTGCTGGGATAGTTTCGTTTCATCCTTGGGACAGGTGCTTTGATTTAAAAGAACGTAACCTTCCACCTCGCGCATGGGTTATTCCATTAACTAAAGAGGGGTTGTTTTGTGATCGTAAAATAAATTGAAGTGTGGATTTCCTTAACAATATCGATATATATTAACATAAGGAATTAAACAAATTTTATTGCGATTATTGTTGCATGTGTATACATTAAACGTAGTTATTATTCCACTCACTTTCTCTATTAACCTAACCTCACCCCCTAATTTTGTAATCGTCCTCTCTCGTTAAACATCAGGGAAAACATATTTTTAATCGACTCATTAGTCATTACGTGGCTTTCGTTCCTTGAGATGGAGCATTGCCTTTGTGATGTATTTATCACCACTCACAAGTTGATATGTTTTGTCGGCAAAGTGAGACCCCACCCTCGGGGACCCGTTTCGAAAGATTGTGAACCACCATTGGTTGTGTGGGGCCCCTTGTCATCTTGGGGCCCCTTATAATCTCGGGGCCTGTGCAATTAATTGCACAGGATACATGCCCTTAATTCCACCTCTGCTCCAGAGACACACTTAACAAGGCACAACCAGGTTTGAGAGGAGGGAGACAAGTTTGAAAGTTCATTCTTGAGGTTGAACAGACGTTTTCTGGCTCTCATGAGAGTGGACACACTTTTTACGGGCTTTGTTGAATGATATGAGATTGCCTTTGGTTGGGTTTTCTTTCCAGGAAGAGAAGGCAAGTTGTTTCAGATCACAATTGCCTCACCACAGGATTCAGTATACCATGGACAGGAAGGAGGGCAGGATAATTGAAGACGGGATGTGATGGACCTGTGTATGAGAGAGGAGGTATCTGTGGAATAATTCCAAGGCTGAGTTCATATCAGAGACAGTAGATATAGGAGATCAGTCCTAAACTGAGATGGCTGCTTGCAGTCCCTGCCAATCTGGCGGAGTGAACTGCCAGACTCTCCAATGTGGAGGCAGCTCTCTAAGAATAGCCAGAGAGATGTTGACTCTCACAAGCATTTGATCATCTGAACCAATTTGAGCAGAAGAAGAGCAAGAGGAAATTGTGGAGAAGTTTGTCATCATCAAGTCCAGAAGGGAGAATTTGCCATTAGGAGAAATCTGGGGTGGAAGGTTCACAGATTTAATCAGTCCCTTTGAGTCACAGAAGTCCTTTGCTGAAATGTCATGGCTGGTGAGAGAGGTTCCAACATCCAGCCAATTTATATGGTGATAATTGAAATTACCTCATATGAGGAAGAGAGAGTTGGGATGAGTGGTTAAAAGTTGGTCCATGTTGTCTGAGAGAGATACAGATGGAGTTGTCACTGTTTGAAGGATGGTACAACACAGACAAACAAGAGGTTGAAGCAGAGGGGAAGTCACACCCAAAGCTACTCATGGGGGTTGGGAGGTGTAAGGTCAGTACAAGGGCAGTGAGACATTGAGTTATTGATGGAAAGTGCAACTCCTCCACCAGGGCGGGGTTGCCGCCTATTAACTCGGTGGAGACAATAACCGGAGAGAAACACTGATGAGTCAGTGTCCTTACACATTACCCTTCCAGCTATATGAGACACAATCAATGTAATTCATAATTGTACATTTGGCCTCATTGTGAATGTCCTTGTAAAATGTTCAGAACAGATGGAATAATATAGTTTAGTGAGTGTGTCTTCTATGTTGGTTTTGAGGATAAAATCGCAACTGAAGGATTATTTTCTAAATGTTTTTTTCTGAATGTTTTTAATGTTACTGATTAATTATTTTGCTTATAGCAACAGAAGGCAAAGACAATGTAGAGTCTTGATATATATGAATTAAACAAAAAGGCAGTGCACATGTCTCCAAATAATAGTCCTTACTTTCAAAAGTTCAGGCCAACTCGAAGCTATACACACATTTATCAATGCCAATCAACGATGCAGAATGAGTGTGTTAGTTTATTTGTGTGTTAGCTATTAAAACTGAGTTGTAGTACAAAACTTTCAAGCATTAATGTTTTTTCAACTTCATCGTTTTTGTCACGTGGAACAGGAACAATAGTTTCTGTGAATGCTGCATGTGTATGGAAGCAGGGGCGGATCCAGGGGGTGAGAGCACACCTAGCGTGCCCCCCCCCCAAACCCCTCTCCCCTCGTCAAAAGCAATCGTTGTTTTCATCTATATTAAGGTGTATATAACCGGAGATGTTGTCTCGGCATGTGGGATCACCCGATATTCTTCAGACCACAGCTGAGGGGATCACCCAATATTCCTCAGACCGTATCGTTCACCACGAAACCAATTTGTACCATTCAGTTTGTTTCCATGGTGAATACTTGATGATTAACGAATTACCGGAATAATTTGTCATCTGAGATGCTTCTGTTCTCCTCACCATTCATGAACCAAGAAGTGGAATGGTATCCCAAGTATCAGATAATCCAGTCCCCATTATTCTGTTTGAATTTGGCACTCGGTCTGTATTTTCAAGACTCAAGGACATGTTTTTTGACAGTGAGAAATTCTCCAGGGTATACAATAGGCATCAAATGTGTTGGGGAAGAAAGCTTTGTTGTAAGTGATTCACATTGTCAAGATGACGAAGGCAAATGTTAAGCTGATGGCAAAACCGTAATTTTGATTGAACGTCACTTCCATGTCAAAACTTGTTCAATATGTCAGATACATTGATTTGTTTTCATCATGACGTCATTTGTTTAATTATTTCAATTTGATTTTAATGATGAGACACTAATTAAAATTAATGTTGAGTTTTGAGTAAAAGTGTTTTCATTGGAGTACTTCTTTTCAAATGTATTAGAGCATTCTTTATGTATATTTAGAAGTCTTTAGAATTTATGACAAAAATACGCACAAAAAATGTTCCCCTCGCTCTGTTCAGCAAAATTATATTTTTCAGTGCAATGTGAAATTTTTACACCCCCCCCCCACCCAACAACCCCCCCCCCCGCCCAACCAAAATCATGGATCCACACCTGGGAAGAGGATTAGTTTCTTAAACTTTTCGGCATCACGAACAGCCATGGCCTCTCTTGGACCAACCATATAACAAAGCTTCATTTCACCACGAGCTTTAGCTTTTTGGAAATTCCCCAATACTTTTGGGTGTCACACATATGTGAATTATTGTTTATTTTACTTGCCCTTGTACAGAGTATGGAAAATCAAATGGCTCATTCAAGATGCTGTACAAAGTCAGCCACAGACTGAGTATCCTCTGTCATTACAAGTTATCTATCTATAATTCCAGCAATCTCTGTGTGTGTGTGTCTGTCTGTTTGTCTGGTCTGTTGTCCGTGTCTGCGCCGCGTTTTCGACGACCACGGTTCCAAACTAATTGAAACTTGCCAGGAATATTGCCGGGACGCGGGATGTGCCTTTTCGAGGTTTGATTTCGATTGGACGAGCGGTTCCCAAGTTACGGCCATTTTACTGCTTTTTCAGTGTTGAAAGGTGTATATATGGCAGCTGAAGGTGTCGTTCCACCTTCTTCATTATCATGCCAATTTTTTTCCCAAATTATTAATAACCAGACGATCACCGGTCGATCGGATTGAAACTTGCCAGGAATATTGCGGGGACCGCGGATGTGCCTTTTTGAGGTTTGATATCGATCGGACGAGCGGTTCCCAAGTTACGGCCATGTATCTGTCGACCAATGACAACACGGTGCATATGACGTCAGAATGATGTCACATTAATGCTTATTTATTATTTAATTTTTTTGCGACGATTGACGGTCCGATCTGATTGAAACTTGCAGGAATATTGTGGGGACCGCGGATGTGCCTTTTCAAGGTTTGATATTAATGGATAAGTTCCGTTACGGCCATTTATCTGTCAACATGACAAGACACGGTGCTATGAGTCACGATGACGACAATTAATGTTTATTTATGTATTATTATTATTTTTTTTTTTGCACGAATGACGGTCCGATCTGATTGAAACTTGCCAGGAATATTGCTGGGGACCCGCGGATGTGCCTTTTCGAGGTTTGATATTAATGGGACGAGCGGTTCCCAAGTTACGGCCATTTATCTGTCGACCAATATGCTCGAGAGAGGGGGACGGGAGAGGGGGGGCGAGAGAGGAGGGGGGAGAGAGGAGGGCGAGACTAGGGGGAGAGGGGGGGCAAGAGAGGGGGGAGAGAGAGGAGGGTGGGAGTGGGGACGAGAGAGAGAGCGAGAGAGGGGGAACGGGAGAGGGGGGTGGGAGGTGGGGGTGATGAGAGGGGGTGGGAGTGGGGGGTGTGAGAGGGGGCGAGAGAGAAGGGGCGAGAGAGAAGGGGCGAGAGAGGGGCGAGAGAGGAAGGGGGGGAGAGAGAGGTGGGAGAGAGGAGGGCGAGACTAGGGGTGAGAGAGGGGGGGATAGAGGAGGGGTGAGACTAGGAGGTGAGAGAGGGGGGAAGAGAGGGGGAGAGAGAGGGGGGAGAGAGAGGGGGCAAGAGAGGGGAGGGAGAGAGGGGAAAGAGGGGGGTGAGAGAGAGGGGCATACAATTCAAGAGAGGGGAGAGAGGGGAGGGGGCGAGAGAGGGGGTGAGAGTGGGGGCGAGAGGGAGGGCGAGAGAGGAGGGGGGGGATGGGGGGGGATCGAGAGGGGCGTCCAATTTTCTTCATTTGATATGATGTCACATGATCGTCTGGGGATGATATGTTTCCAGGTGTTGTCAAGTTTGGCATTTATGATAGCGGTTGGTCGATTAATTGAATAATTACCAATCCGTCATCGTTAACGACTACGGCGCGCCTACGGGCCCGTACTAGTTCATGAAATCAGAACTAGTCAAGCCCACAAGGCCATTGGTCCAATAGCAAAGTTGAGTTACAATTCCCTATGCGCTGAAATGAGATCAGTGTCTGTTCGAGGATTTTGTCAAATCTAAAGCTCTTAACATTATTGGCATCTCCCACGATGAGGCCGAAGCACAAGGCCTGTTGCACTCACATCACAGACAGATTGGTAACCTTGTTTTTTTTTTTTAACCGCTTTTCCTCTGGTCTAGCTCCCTCTGCTCTCTCAGTTCTCCGACCCTCCACAGCTACTCCAGGATGCACAGCTTCTTCCAATAATCCCATCCTGGTTAAATTCCCCAAATCCAGACTTATCTCACACCTCAACTATTTTCTCCAATTTGTGGAACTGCCTTCCAGAGATGTTTCAATCACACTCTTTCCTCCAGTGCTTTCAGCAAGAGATACACCACAATCTCATCATTCTCCATCCCTACCTGCAATATTTCTTATCTCCATTACCCCAACCTGACAGAACCCTCTTACTTGATTGCAGGATACTGTTTCCTCCAACCTCTTTCCACTTTTCCTGCTCATTCTTTCTTTTGCTTGGGGTGTCCAACTCTGTGACTCCATTGTCATTAAATTGCTTTTTATCCTCTGTCCCCTCGCTCTCCCACGATCCAAGACTTTGTATACAAATACATAAACGCTTTTATTTTTCCACATAACATCAAGATTATAAGCTATTTATACATTGATCATACCTAATTTAATATTGTGTGGAAAGCAGGAAATTGGGACTCTGTGAAAGTTAATGGATGTAGAGGACACTTGGCTGCTTTGACAATGGGATATTTCATCCTTGGCAGTATGGCCTGCTTACTCTACGTCATATACAGGTTTGTTCATTATTATCATGATCTGAAATATTTCTGATCCTCAACTTCACACACCATTATAGGTTTCATAATTTGCATGACAATTTAATGAAATTCTTTAGCTTGTTGAGTGATGTTTGTTCTGAAACAACCGTATTCTGGCCTATCACTCTAAACAGACATGCCAAACTTGGCAGATCCAATTGAACCAAAGCCCTTGTCCCAGTCTTGAAATATAACAAAGCCTCCAACGACCTTCATCACAAAGTTAATTACATGATACAATCAATCAAGGCTACAGTTTAGCAGTGGCTTTGTATTCGTGAAAAAAATAGAAATACTCTTTTTAATAGAAATTAGACATTTTGATTGCATTTAATGATTTAAATATTTTACTTTAAAAATAAATTCCTGCTGGTAAATATGTGTTAATCATGATTATCTTTGCTTTGTCGCATTTGCTGTAAATTGCACTAACACAACTTTTTCCTGAACCAGAAAGAAATCAAGAGATTTGGACAATTCAACGGAGCAAACAGCTGAGTATGACCCAAAATCAACACAAAACCCATTAGCACCTGCTTTGGACCAGGGCACAATCAGGACAGATGGGTCATTATCAAACGTTTTTGTTGGTGCACTGTAACTACCAGTTCTCACTTACACCGAAACATAATCCAGAAACCGGGCTATTCTCAAAACGAGCCAGAAGCCATGGCATTATTTGTTACTTTTCCAGATGGATACAGGAAGGTAAAGAACCCAACTTCTCATGATGCAGTATATCTGGAAAAATTACCAAGACCTTTGTGATGATCGGACTGTATGGTTTATACAATGTGAGTTAATATAAGGAGATGCATTTTATGTCGGTTGTATAATATGTTTTAGGTGAGGAGGTTGACAAAAATTGAGGTGTATATGTATTGTATTGGTTGAACTTTTTACTCAGAGAGTAAACAATTCTGTTGAACAACTTTGAATGAAAATACAGTGGATGTAAGAACAGTTAACCATTTTTAAATGGGGAAGAATTAGAAGTATACCTAGAGGTAGAAACAATCAGGAAGCATGATGGGGGTATGTATTGATGAGTTGTGTTTTTGATTTCTAAAGGATTTGTTGCTTCCCTGCATGTTATCTTTTGACAGTCAGATACCCTTTTTGCCATCCTGCCATTTCCATGTACTTTGCTCCTCTGTAAATGAAAAATAAATAGAAGAAAAGGATATTTATCTTCGTCTCTTCTTGTGCAACAGGCTCTACACAGAGCGTCAATGCTGCCAAAGTAGTTTCTTTGATTAGGGTAACAATCCTCGACGGGTCGCCACTCTGACGCAGTATGAGGCTGAAGTATGCAGTATATATGTGTGCGTGCGTACGTATGTATGTATCCGATCTGATGCACCATAATCTGTTACACAGCGTTGGTTCTTCAGAAGCAGGTTTTTGGACTGGGGTCATGTTGGGCTGTTTGCCATCACTCTCTGAGCCACAGCTGGGACAAGAATTTGGAATTTGGCCATGATGCCGACGATGGCCCACCTACTCTTCACAAATGACACCGTGGGATATTTAATGTCAGCAACTAATGCCAGCAGAGGAACGCCAGTTTAACATCCATCAGTGAGACAGCATACACAATGATGAATCATCCAGCCTGTTAAACAGTTTCTCTGCCAGTCTCTACCTGGGTCGGGATTTAAATCCAGGCTATACAGCTTAGAGGCGAGTATGAATACCCCTAGGCCATCCTGTCAGCCTGTATGTATACATATATATTTAAATGTATATGTATGTATGTGTGTGTGTATATATATATATCCATGTAAATAATATAGTATGTATGTATGTGTGTGCGAGATATAAATATATAATATATATATATAATATATATATATATATTATATAAATAAATATATATATAATAATTATATATATAGTTACGTTGTGGAATCACAAACACCATCATCAGGTCCCCGAAAGAATCAGTTATGTCGTTAAGTGTGTGTCCAGGTGTAGAAGTTTTCCAACCGTGTATATCGGGATAAACTTCTCGGGTCTGTAATCTTGAGGTAGTGTTCATCTTTCTATCTTTATTAAACAAACACTCTTCAAACCAGCCTTCGCCACAACCGCCAACATCCCTCACCGCCTCGCCACAACCGCCCAACATCTCCTCACAACCAACACAACCCAACAAACACTCCTCACCACCTTCGCCACAACGCCACATCTCCTCCACCAACAACAACATCCCCAACAAACAAACATCTCCTCATTCACACCTTCCGCACAACCGCCACATCTCTCACCAGACAACAACACCCAACAAACAACTCTCCCACCACTTCGCGCCACAACCGCCAACAATCTCACCAACAAACAACATCGCACCACCATTCGCCACAACCGCAGGACACCCTCACCAACACGACATCCCAAAAACAACATCTCAGCACCTCGCCACTAACCGCCAAATCCCCACCACCTCGCCACACCGCAACACTCCTCACCAACAACATCCCCAACAAACGAGAGCGACCCTCACCACCTTACGCCCACAACCACCAACACTCACCAGCACTCCACGCCCGCCATCTTTCACCACAACAACATCCGCAACAAACAACATTCCACAACGAACACGATGCATCCTGCGACAGCGCGCAAAGTATTTCAAACACGCCGGCGCATGACTGCCAAAAACGATCAAAACACGAAAGGCGGAGCCAGCCGGGGTGAAAAGTTCAAGGTAAAGGGCAAGCGCCGCCTTCGGTGGCGAAGCCTACAGCGCCACCCCTCCGGCATAAAAAGCGCGTTGCGGAGATGGAGCGTCGGGCGAAGCCAGCCAAGTCACCAAGTTGTCGGTGTTTGCCGTGGAGTCAGCAGGAGCGCGTCGAAGCAGGAGGTCGCGCACCGGAGAAATCGCCCAGCTAGCTACAAACGGTCCGGAGCGACCTGAGGAGTAGTGGCCTTAAAGAGACATCAACTCAAAAAGACAAGGCCGTTCCGACTCCTCGAGCGTCGTCGGCCAGGCCGATCGACCAGGCCGCCGCTAGGCCTGGACCAACCAACGCGCCTAAACAAAGCGCCGCTTACAACAGAGACATACGGAGGGTCTCGGTCGTGGAACGATGGAGATAGAAGACACCACGAGCGCCTCAAGGAACAAGGAACCTCTAGGCCTCGCAGTCTCCTTGGTCACCCACTCCGAGGAGCATTAAAGCTACAGCAACCAGTTATATCCTTTTGGGTTGCATAGAAAGTCGTGGCGCCTGTCCGTAATAGAATGTGTAAGTGCAGTACAAATAAATAGATACGGCTGTAGGTTTCCGGTGCAATGTCCCCTACCCCCATTCATGCACCTACGACAAAAAAGCCCAGTGTCACCTGAATGCCTCCCATGACCGGCTCTTCTATGACATGCATTCGATAATACTGCGATTAATCAGCCATAAACGAACACTGGCCGACGAGGCTGGCGATATAAAACCGCTCGCAACGCCAACGCAACGACGGCTAAAGCGGCTGTTCGGGCAGGCTCCGTTAGGTTGAAATCCCCGGCATTCTGTCTCCGAAAATTAGGTACATCGACAACGCGAATCGACCCGAGCGCATGAAGAAGATTGGCGTTATGGGTGTTAACAACACCCGTAGCGGGTTTCGCGTGACCGAAAGTTGACTAGATTGGCCGTGGGGGCAGCGCGCGCCCAATTACTAAAGGCGGCGCCCCACACCCAAGGTGTAAAAATCCACAACACTGTCAGAGCGGACGAGAACCTCCCGTCTGCCAACAAATAACGGACCAGATAAAGGTGCGAGGCACCCCCCGGCCATTAAACTCCGGGCGTGATTTTTATAAATAACCTACGCAATAAAGGCAGCTCAGGCAGCGGGGCAGAGGGATAAAAATAGATAAGAAAAATGAACTATGGCCCAGGACAAACACACCTGCCATCAGGTGAACAGCCCACAAATAAATGCAAGTCCGATATGGGCCAGGGCGGCGGGACGAACGCCCCCCCGTCGATACGCCCCGAATCGGATGATGAAAGTAGAGGCGTAGACGAAATAAAAGAAGCGCGAATGACCGCCAGAGGATCAAACACGCGGGATCTGCGGGCATTACAACCACGAATTTTGGCAAAAGGAATGCGTGAGGGAGGAATGGACAAATATGCAGACACTGAGCGATGATATGCAGAGTCGGGGATGAATCTCCAGCAGCCAAGGTGCTAAAGAGGAATGGAGGAAGCAAAAGGCAAAATGCGAAGAGATCGCACGATACGAAGGAGTAACAATTAAAAGGAGGAAAGAGTGTTGTCCGCAGGCGATGGCAAGAAGACGACAGACGAAAAATGACGGCGGACAGGGAAAGAGTTAAAAAAGAAAGACAAGAACAACTGAAAAAAAAGCAAGGTTAAGTACGTGGATAGTGAAGAACAACGAATGAAACAGGAAAAGATCGGCCAATGTGAAGGAAACTAAGATGAGAGGAAAAAACATGTGAAAACAGTGGGAGAGAAACAAAAACGATATGAATTGAATAAACCAACTCACAGGAGGGCAAGTTAGAGCCCAGAGTGGAAAAGCTCCGGAAATATAATAACAACTAAGGGCTCAGAGAGGGAAGAACGACCAAAGAAGGAAAAGAGCAGAGAGAAACGGAAAAATAAACGAATGACAGAAATAAAGGAGTAGAGTAGACACGAACGCAGGAATAAAAAACCTAAAGACGAACACACACACATGATAGCGAGGACAAAGAGGGGAGCGGGAATGTCCCGCGTACGCCGGTCGACACAGGATAGCCTCCTCTCAGGACACGGAGGGAAAGCTAGCTCCTGCAGCGATCCCGACCAGGTGGCCGGTGAGCTTGCGAGTAGGGGGGCGCAGTGGCTGGAACGGTACACGCTAGCTGGGGGAGAAGCCCGGAGCGCTGTGGTAGCGATCCCCTGTGATTGTGCCGGTGTGTGTGAGCGATGTGGCGAAATGTTTGAACGCACGCATAGCGTGGAAAAGCGTGTAGAGAAACGCGTGTGTAGGTCGCGGTATCGAGAGAAAATGACGGTTGGTATGCGGGAAAACCGCAACGGCCTGTCGCGAGTGAACAGTGTCATTGTGAGGTGTGTGAGCGGTCATGGCACGTGGAAGTGGCGTGCATTGGAATGGCGAAAAAGACGGGCGCAGACGAGAGACAAGGCCGGGTGTAGCGGCGTACGCTGTTTTGGTGAGACCGTGTGGCCGGGATGTCGCACAGGCAGCGCGCGCGGCTACGTTACGAGTGCTTACGCAGCGAGGCCGCCGTGTGCGCGCCATGCGCCAAGTGAAGATCCGGTCCAGACCACGCGGTGGATCAAGCCGATCTCCGGACGGACAGAAGCTAGGCTGTAAATATGGAAAATTTGGATGCGGATGCGGAACTCCAGGCGAGCGCGATGATGGTATAAGCTCCGCTGTGGCCTGCGTTGTCACGTTCTGTTCGCCAGAGCGTAGCGAAGGGGTTTCCACGCGATGCGTTAAGCCCCGGGCTTGCGCGAGAAATCGGCGCGTTTTCGGGATGCGCAGGTGACGTCATCGGGGATCCGCAGCGCGCAGGTAAGGAGAGCGATTGCAGAGCAACGATGTGCTCGGCGGGATGGGGAAGCCGCGGCTCAGAAACGCGAGGGGTCGTTTTGAGCCTTTATGAGGATGCTGCAGGGTGAGGGCGATCGTAGGCTGTCAGTGGTTGGATCCGGCAGCGCAGAAAAGGGAAATCGCCCGGCATAGGATGTTACCAGATACAAGGAAAGGAAGGGGACGTCTGAAGCATCGAGACAGCTGCCATGACGTCACGGGGAAAAGAGCGGCGTTTGTGAATTGCTGCGCTGGTGCGCAAAGAGGAGAAAAGCAAGCCTGCACTGGTATACAGGAAGCGCCCTGGCAGGGGGGATGAACCCCCTTTGCCAGGCACAGTGAACACAACAGTTAGGGGGAATGGGTTAGTGTTAGTGGCGCCTTAATGGGACGATGAGTTGTTCTCATGGAGCCCGTGGGAATGGATAGTTTAAAGGCTTTTAGGTAGATAGGCATGGGAGACCCATGGAATTTGAAGACATGGACCGACTTTGAATGTGTTAGGAGACGTAGCTAGCTACGTAGTGTTAAAAGGATGTGCTACTAGTTTAAGGGATAACGAGGGAGGCAGAGGTAGTTAGGGGATGCAGTCAGCAAAATGGCAGTGTTCAGGCGATGTGGATGCGAGTCGAGAAAGGACAGGTTGAGTGGTGAGGGCCAGCGGGCCTGAGTGAATGGAGTGAATGTGGTGATGGCATGTGTGATAAGTGATTGGGGGGAGGAGTGATTCCCACCAGGGACCCGGGGTCAGAGCAAAGTCAGATAGTGGGTTAGTCCAATTGACAAAATGGGAGGGTCGTTTTTGGCTCAGTGGTGAGAATGTAGGCTCGAAACGCCGTTTGGAGGGGGGTGACAGGGTCCTGGTTGCGGGCTGGGAGCCGTGGCTGCCGAGTAACAGGTGAAGTAATCGCTAGTGGTGGCACCCCGGGGCACGCGGGGCTAGTCGGCCGCTAAGGATCGTCAAGGGTCCAAGAGGGCGGGATAGCGTAGTGGGCACGGGTGGCCCGCATGAATGCGGGGCTCGTAGCGCAATAGCCACGTGGGCAGTTGTCGTGGGCACGGCAACGCCGGGGAAGAAAGGGGAGATCCCGTGGCGAGCCAGCGCTGTCACTTGAGCACGAGGGGAGTAGCCATGGCAGGACACTCCCAAGGTTTTTGGAGCTGTAAGGCCGGAGACAGTCCAGGGGCCGGGGGTGCCATAGTTGGAGAATCGCAGAGGGTAGTTCCTGCCAAGTCGAGCCGCGCTACAGCCACGAACAGGCGAGGCATGGGACTAAAAAAAAAAGGGGAAGTTAAATTGGAGGGCAAGGCCCAAATTTGTGAGGACACCAACACAGGACGGATGCTTGGTTGGTAGAACCCAAATAGATTAAGCGAGAGCGTTGTTGAAGCCCGGGTAGTTTAAGGTTAATGA
>CM068956.1:119337425-119348236 GCA_035128595.1 Eptatretus atami
AATACTTGTTCTCCCCACTGTATATATATATATACTGGTGGGGTGTGCATTTACACATTGTGTAAGTATACGAATTGTGCTTCCCCATTGTTTGGGGTCACTCACCTGCACTTGATTTTTCATTCATTTATTTATATTTCAATTTATGGATGCTTTCAGACGGTTCTGTGAATTTTGCTGGTGTATCGGCTTCAATGTCTGTTGGCACACAAAATTACCGTGCTTCCCCATTCTCGGGTCACTCACCTGCATTTTTTTCATTTATTTATATTTTCATGTATGGATGTTGTCCGACGGTTCTGTGACTTTTTCCAGTGTAGTGACTTCGATGTCCATTGGCATGCATAATTTCAGCTTTCGACATCACCCAGAAGGTACAGATCTTCAATATCATCAGTCAGTGATTGAGTGAGTCAATCAGTGGTTAGAAAGAGCTTTATATATCTGATATATAGCCTGGTGTTGGCTTACTGGCAAGGGAGGCTGGCTTGGGATCTTCGGGTCCTGAGATCTTAGTGTTTGTGGTTTTACATTTTTTACTTCTGGTGGGCTCTTCCTCTTCTTCGTTCTCGTCTTCCCATGAAACGCCATGATAAGCTATTTGTATACTTGAAACGGCATTTGTCCAAAGAGGAAATACACCTGGGGGGGGGGGGATATTATTAGTATTACTCCTGTTTTGTAATAACATTAATGTTATGCTATTATCATTAGTGTTGTTATTAGTTTTGTTGTTAAAAGCGGCCTTTGAAGAACACCACCATTAGCTATCTTAACATGGATATACACCTAAACACGGACTTCCTCCAAGGTGGAACATCCACTTGAGGAGGGGGGCAAGTTAAATCACTACAACCTCCATCATTCATGTGTAAAGAACAATTATGTAAGCAGCTTTGTTAGCTAAAGACCGTTGCCGCTTACCTAGAGGCCTAGCAAGTCAAGACGGCTCTGATCTGTTCTTCTGAGGGAGACGCGATAAGTATAGAATGCCTTAATCACGTCGAGTTTCCTTGAAACTTCTACCAGTTTAATAGCGACTGTTTAACAATGTAATTGTACGTTGAACAGAATTGACTGAAACATTTGTGATTATAATAATTTTTACATCTGGAAGGTGTGCCCCATTAAACCCATGATAACCTGTTATACACCTCAACATGGAGTTTATGCAAGGCACAACCCCCCCCCGCCCCCCTTGGGGTTGGGGAGAAGTTAAATCGCGACAACCTCCGTCGTGTGACCCTTAGTCCCCCTGTAAAGTTTGGTTGCGATTGAATAAGTAACAACCGAATGTATTGCGGACAAAAAAACAGTCAGACAGACAGACAGACACCAAATTGCATATTTTAGTAAGATGACTGCTATTGGCACTGCATGTGGCGCATGCTTGTCTTGCAGTGCTCCTACTTTCTAAGATATCAGTATTATAATGACAAAAATTTGTTATTATCATGAAATGGAATTATTTCAATTAAAACAATAATATTCAATAAGCAATCATAATCTGTAAAGAAGAATCAATAAGACAAGGTTATTGACATACTTTGTTTCACCATTACAGGCGAATTGAAAAACAACAAATCAAACAGTTATTCAAAATTACAGCAAAAAAGTAATTAAGTTAGGGGCTTTAAACATAGTCAGTTGAGCTTCAGAAATCAACATGGGTTCATGATAATTTTTATTTTGATGACCCCAAGTAGCTGATTTTATAAAAAGTGAGAACATTGAAGTACAAACATAAAAATGAAAACAGGTGCATACTTTATTAATAGAAAACAAAAATAAGCTAACCCCAATTTTTTGGTGACATTTCAAATAAAAGGCTTGTAAACTTTAAAAAGTTTTTTGGTGACCTTTTAAGTCTCCTGACATCATACATACGAATCAATATCCTTCCAAATCAGTGGCAGCAAATGTGATGGAAACACCTCCTCGTTCTTCACACGGAGAAACTTGGTGGGCATCTCAATGGTCATCGTGTAACATTTTCTTGTAGCTTCATAATCTGGCATAGAATGACAGAGCAAGAAAAAATCATGTACATGAACAAAGCAATTGGAATATCATTCTAAATGTGAGGTTGAGCATGGGATTGATCCGTTTTAAGTTAAAGTGAAACTTCCCAAATTTAAAGGTACCATATCAGAATTTGTTTTAATGATTGTTTAATGGCCTAACACACTCAATGATTGTGTCATCGAGACCTGGAATTGATTCCAAACTTCAATTCTTGTACTTTGGCTGTTACGTCTTTTTGCACTTTCTTGAAGACACAAAACACTGTTGTATCTTTTGAAAAGATTGGGGCGCTGCATCAATGAGTAGGGTGAGAATCTGCTTGTGCAATTTACAATATGAACTAATGAGATATGCTGGTATATTTCATCAGAGTAGACATTTGTGCTGATACTATGGCATTTCCAAAATATTAAATAGGGGGTGGGTGATTGTATAAATGATCATTGTCCTAAATTGGTTGTGAAACATATGTGACGTCCTGTTTCAGCCAATTGTGAACAAGCTGGGGCTGCTGAAAATATGAAGGGGAAAGTTGTAAATAATTAGTATATACTGGTAGATGGTTAAATGTGTTCACTAAATAATGTAAGCAATATGCAGTTCACGAGGAAGTAAGTAAATGATGAATAAGATGTGGATATTACACGTGCATGATGTGCTAAATTGCTTCTTCTTGCATATATTCACTTGAACTCTATGTAATAACCGTATAGAAACAGTGGGCATAAATTAAGCTGTTTTACATTGAAAAACGAGATTTGCCAGTTTTGACCAATCTTGGTTTTTTATCCCTGCCGAGACAATCAGCTGACCAAACCAGGTAGGCTCTCATATGTAGCCTCAGCAACTTTGTAGAGAAGATACTACTCCTAGTTCAGTTTTGTATATAGCGGGTGGGACCGACATTTTTTTCCTGCACCGTGCCTACATGGAGTGCCAGCACACTCTCTGATTAAATTAAATGAAGAAGTGAAGGTTAAAAACTCCATTCTTGTGAATATATTGTTTTAAGGCGAGAACTCATGAAAAAGATCATTGTTTCACAGATTACTGAAGTTAAAAAGACTGAAGCATAATTTCCTTTAGATTAAGATGTCAATAAAAATTGTTCCACAAGAAGAACTAGAATGGCACTCTTCGACGTTGCGATGTCGTCAAATATGCCTCCGCCCACATTATTACATCATTATACATACTTGCACAAAGTTTGATTTAAATCCCTGAACCCAGATTCAAAGTATTAAATAATTCTGGCTGCCAGACAATGTATCCGATCAGGTTGAAATTTAAAATGCATATTCCCCATGACTACTTGATCATAACTTTGATGTTTCACTTTGATTGATGAAGCGGTTCAAGAGAAATAATTTTTTTTTAAAGATTTTAATTCAATCCAATATGGCTGCCAGACCATGTGACCAAGGTCCAAAGTTTTTCCTTTTGTCCAACATGGCTGCCACACATTCTAGATGAGTAGTTGCACCTATGTTGAAAATTTTGTTTCAAACAGAGAAGCGGTTGCAGAGAAAAGAGAAAATTAGCATGGATGGATGTATGTACGGATGGACAACCGAAAAACATAATGCCGCCTGCGACTTCGTCACCAGAGGCACAAAAAGGAAGCAGAACATGACAAATGACTTACTACTTAAATTCAGATTATGCCCACCACTGGCTTCTGGTGTAAATGCCACAGTTCCACTGGTATTGGCAGCATGGGAACTTGTGATGAACTTTTTACTAAAGTCAAAATTCTGTTGAGCAGAGATCGCAGGGGAAACATGACCTCGTGAGGTTAAAGGAGCTGTAACAGTGATTGGAGTGACAGAGCAAGAAACTAATGTCAATGTTGAAGCAACGTTGGCCATTGATGTAGTCATTTGTGAAGGTGTTCCCATGGTAGAGTTTACATTCTTCACTGACGAGACACAGGCAAATCTTTTTCTCCCTTTTTTCATCGACCCTCGTGTAATGTCATAGAGTCTTTTTCCATTACAAAAAACCTGTCAAAATAATAATAACACTGGATGAAATACCAAAACTTCAATAATTACATTTGCTTTTCCTAAGAAAGTTGCCAAATTAGACAGGTGATCACAAAATACAGGTTTTACTATCCTGCTTGCTGTTTAAACCAACTAATGTTCAATTCCAGCCTACCCTTTTCAAAGCTGTTGTCTCCTGCATCAACCAATTTACTCCTTTAATCCAAGCAATCCATTTTGACAGAGTGGGAAAGGAAATTCCACTTGAAGTACTTATGAAGCCACTTGGCAGCAAGTTACTGTTGTGATTCACACCCTGCGAAGGTTGATAAAGTAATGACAATGAGCTGCATGGAAATATAATATCAAACAAATATTGAGCAGTCATCTGCCATTTATATGTTGAACAACTTGAATGCATAGTAACACAGAATATCTTGATAGCCTTTGATTGATCTTTTCACACAATCAGGAAATAATTTGTACTCATGATTCCAGACACATTTTCAAGATTACAAAAAAACTACTGTCATTACTTTGTATAGAAAGTAAACTTACTTTAATCGAAAAGCAGAGTACGTTGTTTCCTGGTTGTATTTTTCCCTCAATAATGAGCTTTCGCAAAATGCATTGCTCGGAGTATTTCTGTTTCTTGGTGCGTTTGTGCAAAACAGACACCTTTGTGGTTTTAATTGTAGGATTTTGGAGAGCAGATCCATTTCCAGGTGGTGCCTCAAATGATTGTGACGCAATCATTGGTGCTGTGGTCAGTGGTGTGTCTTGATAGCTTTTATGTCCAACTGTTGTGTCGGCTCTTATTTCTACATTTGTCAACATTTGTTTTTCATTTTCAGAACTCTGGCTTGGAACAAGTCCAATATGACTTGGGAGCGCAGATCCATTTCCAGGTGGTGCCTCAATTGATTGTGACGCAATCGTTGGTGCATCTTGATAGTTTTTAGGTCCAACTGTTGTGTCAGCTCTTTCTTCTGCAGTTGTAAACGTTTGTTTTTCAATTTCAGAACTCTGGCTTGGAACAGGGCCAACAGAGCCAGCACCAACTGAATTGAAATAAGATGCAAGAACCTCTGTTCCTGTCTGTTTGATTGGTTCTGCAGGAAGGTTGCTGGAACTATTCGAGTTTGTATTGTAAATATGTGGGTGAAACATGAATGGTAGTTCAATACAGTCGACTTTAGTTTTTGACCAAGCTGAAGGTTGCTTGTAATTATCTGTAGAAGGTTTGGATGTTGCATTATTTGCACAATCATTAACCTTTTCTCTCCGTATAACTTCAGATTTGGAATTGGTTGAAGTATCTGAAAAACAAGAACAATATTTATCAACACAATGCAATGTCCAATTTTTCCAGTGGAAATCATCACAATTATGCAGAAGTAAAAACTCAAACATCACACACAAACAACTGTAAATTAATTAGGTAGAATGGGAGCTGGATAGGTATCCACGAGTTGGCTTTACCATAATCCAACGACTGAAAGATTCAAATCTACATAAAACTAGAATGGCACTCGGTAGAGTGTATCCCACTAGAGGGATATTTTGTATCCCACTGATAGGCCAAATATTCATCAGAACCTGAACAAAAATCGAATCAGCTTGTACTTGCCACCTCACAAATCAACTCATCCACCAAGTTTTATTGTAATCCGTCCACAACTTTTTGAAATATCATGCTATGTATCGTTTTTGGCCCCATATCTCAATGGTGAAGAATCACAAAAAAAAAAATTCTCGGATCCAGATCATCACCAAAATCTAACCAATTAATCCTTGTCACTCACCAAACCTGTCCACCAGATTTTGTCCGAATCTGTCCATAACTTTTTGAAATATTGTGCTATATATTGTTTTCAGTCTCATTTCTCAATGGTGAAGAATCGCTTGGAAAACTAGAATGGTGTTTGGTAGAGCGCATACCTCCACCAGGCTGAACAGTTTACATTTTGTATCCCACTGATGGCCGAATCTGGATCCGGACCTGAATCAAAATCAAATCAACTTGTTGGTGTCACCTAACCAACTCATCCACCAAATTTTATCATAACTCGTCCAAGACTTTTTTAAATATAATGCAATGTATCGTTTTTGGCCCCATCTCTCAATGGTGAAGAATCACTTGTAAATTAAAAAAATTCTCGCATCCGGATTCAGATCTTCACCGAAATTGATTCGTCCTTCTCAACCTCCCAATCTGTCCACCAAGTTTTATCCGAATCCGTCCATAACGTTTTGAGATATTGTGTTATACATCGGTTTTAGCTCTACCAATCACTCAAATAGTAAAAAAAGAAATCACTTAAAAAATTATCGGATTCGGATCCTCAACAAAATTGAATCAATTCTTCCTTGTCACACACCCAACCTGTCCACCAAGTTTCGGCTGAATCCGTCCTTAATTTTTTGAGCTATCGTGCTATATATCGTTTTTGGCTCTAATCTCTCAATGGTGAAGAATCACTTTAAAAATTCTAATATCCCGATCCAGATCTTCACCAAAATCTAATCATTTCGTCTTTGCCACACACACCCACCCTCTCCACCAAGTTTCGTCCAAATCTGTCCGCAGCGTTTTGAGATATCCTGTTCACAGACAGAGAGGTGTGAAAACATAACCTCCATCCACCTTCGGCTGCAGAGGTAACTAGCGCTTTGGAGTAGTGCCAGCATTGTGGAGCACATCTTTTGTTGCATGATGTTGCCTCAGTAGAGCAATACTGTGGACATTTTCCTTTCTCATCATCAAAGGTGCTGGCTATGGCCTCTATTCCTTTACGTTTCAGATAAGGTCTCGCTCATGTTCCTCTGCTAGGCTTTTTGCAGTGTACTGTGTAAGAGATAATGCTTGGAATTATTTTTATTTTTGCATGGCAAATAGCGGCTCATGGGTCCAAGTTCAAATTAGACAGCCAAGTCACAGTGTTGTCTGTGGTCAGGTAGAATGCTTTTGTTGAAGAATGCTTTGAAAGGCTCACTGTATTTTTTTGTTGTTGTTCTGCAATACAAAACTTATTTCCTGCATTTGGGTGATGATCTATTGAAGAAGAGCACATGCATCCACATGACGTCATTATCATATGCAAATGAAACGGACCAGTATAGTTATTTGTTGATGGTTTACATTGTGATATTCTGTCATCAAAACAAAGCTCATAAAAGTAGATGTTGATATTATGCCCCTATCGGGGGTGACACACACCTTGGGTTTCCTTCCCTTTAATGTATGTATGTTATTTGTGGTGCCGAACCCAGCACGTTCTCAAACGACTGCAATCCAAGGTTATGAATGAACGTACAGGTCAGCTACCAATCAAATGAATCTTTGTCAGTCGGGGTCGGTGACTTCCGAGTGATGTTACAGTGATCACATCAACAGCTTAACGTTTTTGAAACTTGTATTTCAAATAAACAGATACAAAGTCAAATGTGGAAGTTCACCATTACATACAATGTACAACTCCGATTCCCGCATTTAGTTGTTTCCGCCACCCAGTGTCCCAGTCCTGCCAGCACAACTAACACGTGTTCATCTCATCCACCAGGACTGTTGAATTATTGAGTCTTGGCATGGTGTTCTTGCTCGTATGCTGGCCCATCCAAGATGATTGAAGAGCTCAAAGGAATTCTTTCCCAATACACAATCTTAATGAGTTTTAATCAACCTGATCATAATAGGCTCCATGTGTTAACAATCTGGATATTAACACCTCCATCACTAATCAGTGTTAAATTGAGCACGGGGACGATCAAAACACGTCTCGTCACATATCACCCGTCTCTCTACACCTCCCTCTCGCGGGTTTATATAGTATCACAGAACAATCCTGTGCCTTCCAGCAAATGCGATTAAAGTCCATATTGGAAGTTTCATCTGAGAAAGTTCTAGCACCTTCACAAATCCCATCAGGCAGTTTACAATACAATACTGCCATCTACAGTCAAAATTAGCTCATTACATCAAGCAGTTTATATTACAATTTACCGATCCATGCTAAAGGAAACTTGTAACATATAACCGTAAATTTTAATAGTTCATTTACAGGCATTTACTAATGCTTACGAACAAATACCACAACATCTAGCTTTTAACTGACAACTAAGCCCCACCTTTAGAAAAATATTATTGCAAATACATGTTGTTTTTTTTACAACAGTCAGTTAAAATTAGAGGGTGCAAAACAAACCAAAAAGAAACAATCACAGTCCACTCATACAATCAGCTCCCACATTCTCTGATCCCTTAATGGCTTGAATACAGAACCGATAGTTGTGTAGGAACAAAGCCCACCGCATTATCCTTGTACTGTCAATCTTACACTTCTGTATGTACGACGGGGCTGTTGACCAGTCTGTATGATGAACACTCTTCCGTAGATGTAGTTCTGGAATTTCTTAACAGCAAACACAACAGCGAGATATTCACGTTCTATCACCGAGCAATTCCTTTCCCGGGGCATAAGTTTCTTGCTGGCATACATGACAGGAAAGACTCCATCCTCATACTCCTGCAACAACACTGCTCCGGTTCTGACATCAGATGCATCCGCTTGCACGATGAATGGTCTGGCGAAGTCTGGCATCCGTAGTGCAGGGGCGTTGCAAGGAAGGTTCTTGATCCTTTCAAATGCCCTCTGTTGGGGTGCCTCCCACAGAATGTGATTGGGTTGATCCTTTTTGGAGAGGTCAGTAAGGGGCACAACTTCATCTGCATAGTTCCATATGAACCTCCTCTAGTAACCGACCAAGCCCAGGAATGATCTAGCCTGTCTTTTGGTCATTGGTACTGGGACGTTTGATGCAAGTGAGTTTCTCCTCCTTCATCTGCACCTGACCCTTTCCCACTGCCTTGCTGACAGATCCTTGCTGATGTTGACATCCTCGTGTGTCTCTCAGTTGGCCCTGGGTCTCAATTCCAGCAAGTCTTCATTCGCCAAGACACATTCTTCATCACCATCCAGCTCTGGGTCGATGACCGCCATAGTAGCCACATTTGGCTGTAATGTATCAGCTGCTTTGCCAGCTCTCTCATGATACAACTTCAAAAGGTTAGCATGGTAAATTTTTGGTCTCGCCTTTGACACAGATCTTGTCGTCCATCTGGTTGACTACTTCCTGGACTTCATGTGGTCCTTGCCATTGGAGCATCAACTTGTGCTTCGTTGGTAGCAGCAATAAAACTCTGTCTCCAACAATGAACTTCCTGTCTCTGGTTTTCTTATCATAGCAATGCTTCTGGTTGCTTTGTGCTGTGTGTAGACTCTCTCGCGCCAGTCGGCAAGTGTCCTCCAGTCGATTACGCAAGTCAAAGACATATTGGTAGATATTATGAACCTCCGACAAGTTCTCTCCAGTCCACAGTTGCTTCGACAACTGCATGGGCACTCTTACAGTTTGTCCGTAGAGTAGCTCAAATGGTGAGAACCCAGTACTTGCTTGAGGCACCTCTCTGTAAGTGAACAGCACCACCTGTAGGCAGCTGCCCCAATCACATTGTCACTCTTGACACATCTTCCTCAGCATGCGCTTCAGAACTCCGTTGACCCGTTCACAAAGTCCATTGCACCTGAGGTTATATGGTGTCATGAAGAGTTGCTTCATCGCAATGAGTCGACACACCTCCTTCATCAGGTCCGATGTAAATTGAGTACCTCGGTTGCTCAGTACCTCTTGTGGGAGTCCTACTCGGGGGAAGGCTTCCAGCAGTGCTTCCATGGCCCTCTCTGTCTCAATCTTGGAGAGCATAATTGCTTCAGGGTATCGAGTGGCGTAATCCACAATGGTCAAAATTTACCAGTTGCTCTCATCAAAGGCTGGGGACAACGGGCCAATCAGGTCCACGGCCACTCTGCGAAAGGGATCCTCTATCAACGGCATGGTTCCCAATGGTATCTTGGAAACTCTCCCTTTGGGGATGGTACTCTGGCAGATGTCGCAGGACATTCAGAATCTGCTGACATCACTGGTTAACCCTGACCAATGGAAGTTACTCGTTATTCTGTGAGTTCTCTTCTTCACTCCAAGTTGACCTTGAACAATTGATTTATGTGTCTATTTCATCACGGCCTCCCGATACTTGGTCGGAACAATGACTTGCTTCACCTCGGTCATGTCAGTTGTGTAGGTATGGTGTAAGACACCTTTGTGGACTTCGAGCCAGTACTTGTCCTTGTCTCACATCTGATGATCTCTAATATCCTGCACCTCCTTCTACAACCTTTGAAGCGAGACATCTTTCTTCTGAACTTGCTCGAGCTCTTGCACAGTCGCCTTCGGAATGTCAGATTGTGACACGTTCAATGGTTTGATGTTGTCCTTGTTGCACTTGGTCTGTGCCCTGGTCATTGCTGCTTGTGCCAGTTGTGGGATCCATTTTGGATCTGGATCCTTGCTCTTTCATGCTCCCCGTATATTACCGATCACAAGATCACAAATGAGGTCCTCCATGCACATGACTTCCACCTCTCCTATGTAGTATGGTGTATCCACGTGGATCTTTGCAACTGGATAGTGATGCAATGTACTATCAATCAGCTTGCAGGAGTAGACCTTGTCAGTCATGTGTTCAGTTGTTTCCACCGCCCAGTGTCCCAGTCTTGCCAGCACAACTCATGCATGTTCACCTCGTCCAACAGGGCTGTTGAATGATTGAGTCTTGTCGTGGTGTTCTCTCTCGTACACTGGCCCGTCCAGGATGATTGAGGGCCCTGTCACCCCTTGACGTTTTAGCCAGCGTATGGCAAGGTATCAAAATGTATGTAAAACGCTGGCTTACGCTGAACT
>CM068956.1:119370552-119382928 GCA_035128595.1 Eptatretus atami
TTAATCAGACAAGTGGTTCCCAAGTTATGGCCATTTATTTATCAACCAATGACAGGACACGGTGCTATGATTGACGTCATAATTCTTCTTCTTTTATTTATTTATTTTTATATTTTTTTTACACGATTGACGTCACAATTCTTCTTCTTCGTTTGATATGACGTCACAATTGATGCTGGGGACCTGAGTACGGTGCCTTTTCAAGGTTTGATATTAATCGGACAAGTGGTTCCCAAGTTATGGCCATTTATTTATCAACCAATGACAAGACACGGTGCTATAACGTCACAAATCTTCTTTTTTTTGCACGATTGACGTCACAATTCTTCTTCTTCTTCGTTTGATATGACGTCACAATTGATGCTGGGGACCTGAGTATGTGCCTTTTCAAGGTTTGATATCGTTCTTCTTCATCCGTTTCAGCTGTTTCCCAAGGTTTGAAAGAGCCTTATTTAGCATCCATATGTCGTTTCAAGTCACGTATTGTCAAAGTTGGCATTTTAAGAATCAATGGGATTTTTGTTTAAACATCAACATGATAGGCATATTCGCAAGCGTGTGAATGGTTTTGACACCAGTGAAATGGTCTTTGATTGATTAGAAAAAACACATGAGGGAAAAAAATACTTTACTTGTAAAACAGAGATAATTTCCTTCAAAACAGAAAGAAATACCTGCGAAGTCCTCAACATCCACATCCCACTGCTGTAGAATAAAATTTTTCACCACATCAGCATGTCCGGATCTAGCAGCAAAGTGGAGCTTAGTTTCACCTTTGCCATTCCACTTCTCTGCAATTTCAAGCAAAACACCATGAGCAAGATCAGTTGTATATCTACTCGATATGCAAAATAACTTGTTTTATTGTAGATGTATTACCCTTGTTTTTGACGCTGGGGGTGTTGCACTTGGTAGTGGTGTTCTCCAGAGTTTTTGGTGAAGGTATTTTGTGACGAACGTATTTTTTTTTGGTTGGGTCAATTCTTCCCTCCAGTAACCGAAGTGATTTCCTTTGTGGCATTTCACTCACCCTGCAACCTTCAAAATGAAAGTGTGAAAGGCTACTTTAAAATACACAATGTAATTTATTTTATAACAGACTCGGTGGTGCATTGGTTAGAGCATCTACTCTCTTATTGGGAGGTTAGTGTTTTGAACCCGACCTTGGTTGAGTCTGACCAAAGATTTTCAAATGGTATATGCTGCTTTTTTGCTTTATGTAAGCATTTTTAAAGAATAGAGCATGGACAAACAAACAGACCTCTGGTAGCTTGTACATGTTGCTGCATTTGAGCTTGGGGAGTAACTGCTGAAATATATCTGTCTGGGTTATTCCCAACATCTTTGTGCTTTGTTCCTTTCACATTTCTTTCTAATTATTATTATTATTATTTAATTCATTAATAATTATCTTTATTCATTCTAATTCTTGCTTTTTCTTCTCTTTCATCTCTATATTCTTCTCTTTCATTATCTACCTCTCCAAGGAGAAGTGAATTCTTGCAGAAATTTTTCTGTAATATATATTTATATATACACTAGCGGGTTACGCTTACACATCGTGTTGAGATGCCACTCTCTGCCGCTGTTTCCGGGACACTCACTTTGCCAACCATTGAAGCAGCAATGACCTGTTCACGATGTCTTCCCCCCCCCATGGGGGGCCAATTCCATGACCGCTATTATTCACCACAGGGGGCATAGTAATGCAATTATAAATTAACAGGCAAACAAAATTAATATGTAGATGTGGAAAAAACATGGTTGGCAGAAAAAAAAAACACTGCTCCACTGGTGTAGTACTGGTGTAGTTTAGCAGAGAACTTGGGTTTGATTCCTGGCTTGGGCATGTATTTTCCCACATATACAAATTAAGTTTCTTTGCTTCTTCATTTATAATTGAATTAACATGTTATTTTTGCTAATTTTCACAATAACCATATAAATATAGAAATAAAACATGTTTGATAGGCACTTTTATAACAATAATGATAGTGTTATAATTTACGATAATTTGAAAACCTTTTGTACCAAGCAGTTTTGTTGACGAGTCCGTGAATTTGTTGTTTTTGTCTGCTGTTTGTATCTGTATGTCTTTCATTGCACCAAAATGGTTTTCCAGCATGGATAATCCGGTAGTGTTTGTGAAGACTTGATGTTTTGGCTGCATAAAAATTCCTGACTTAAAGGAAACATCTTCCTGAAGCCTATCCTGATCAGGTGACTTCATTTGATTAATCAACCTTGGGAATCCTGACAGCAAGCTGACATCTTCATCATATTGTGATTTCTGCATGCAGAAATAGTCAAAAAGTTCACAAGCTTTCAAAATACTGCACAATATGAACAATAAAAAATATGAGCAATCATTTAATCAAAAACATGAACATGTATGTAACAAACCTAACAAACCTCATGGTCCTGAATAATATCAGCTGCAACATCTTGCTCACAATGATTTGTCTGCTGTGAAGATTCTAAAATGAACAAAAAAAATTAGTAACGACTTTAATATTAGAGTTCATAAATTTATAAATCCAGTACCGGTACAATCCACTCATCCATCCATTGGGACCATACTTTGTGCAGTGTTGGTATTGCCTAAGCAGTCTCCTTGGCTATTGGACACAATCCTGGATGGGTCACCACTCCGACACAGTATACCAGCAAGCTGGCACTCATTTTACCAACCTCGGAAGGATGACAGGCACAGTCAACCCCACCTGGTATAAATTCAACAGCCGAGTGGGATTTGAACTAAGGATCCTCAGATCCCAAGCCCACCAGCATAACCATTAAACCAACACCAGGCATACCGGTACAATAACAATTCAAAATTGAATAAAAATGTGTCAGATAATCAAAATGGTCACATGAATTATTGATATATTACTTCTTTTAAAAGTCCCAATTATTCACATGTTCTTGTGGACCCAGCAGGGGAAATTTTTGGTCCCAAGTCTTTCAAGAACTTGCTGACTAGGGTTCTGGTCTGAAGTGTTTGACTGAAGTCTGAATATGTTTGACTGAAGTCGATTTTGGCAGGAATTTTGAATTTGTTCAGGGTTCCAGTCTCTTTGTGAATTACACATCTAATGTACACCAGTTGATGATAAGCAGAGGGGATAACATCCATGTGAGGGATGGATCACTTTGTGGTGCAACATTCTGTTTGCAATGCATCAATATGAGTTTAAAATTGGGTTGAGTTGAGAGTTGGTGCTGCCGTTGCACCATTCTGTCAGTTACAGAGATATTATTGATGTACGGTTTTATTTTGTGCCGAAGAAAGATGGGTTGAAATACAAATGGAAAAAAGTTATTTGAATTACAAAGTTGGAAAAAAACTAAAAGAAAAGTTATTTTTACAATAAGCAAACCATAAAATCAACAAACTTAAATGATGTCCAATGTGGCACTTTGAGATTCATCTGTAAGATTTCTTTAAAGTCCCATATTTTTAGCAACATTTTCTTTTCATCTCGCTGTCAGAGATTTATACAATATAAATGTATCCCATCTCATCTGCCTCAGGCCCATCCAACCAACTAATCAAATGTGTGTTTTCATTCATTTCTAAAGCTCATGCAAATTTCACAAACCCAACTGAAATGTTGCAACATTTTATGCTCTGTTCTAGTACTGTATGCACTGAAATCAGGAAAGTTGAAACATTTATTTCAGCTTTCATCAAACCTTTGAAACTTAGGCATGCCAAACCATTTCTGTGTTGCATTGCAGACAGTTCATCATGGAATTGCTTTGGATGTGCTTGCTTCTGTTCAACCTCCATCAAATTCAGTTTGTCATTCTTAATTCCACAAGCCAATTTGGTATTAGCACCATCAGTCACAATGTTTGGAGTCATCTCTTGATCTGTGGCAAAAAGACGTGCAATCATACAGTATATAATAATTCGAGAGTATGGAGAATGCAAGAGCCTGTGCAGTGTTCAAGTATATACTTCAGTTTTAATAAAAATAATGATTTTAAACATCGTTTTATAAACATCCGGAAGTTTAGTGCCTTATATGAGGTGTGTTTAAAACGTATCCAACCTTAATTTTTCGTGCGTAAACAAATGAAGCTAGGGAGGCGTGGTTTGGTACACGTTTGTAGGCGATCCTAATTCGTATGCGTGAATATTTTCCCGCCTGCAGAAGCTGTCAGTCGCCGACAGACCGCCGATGAGTGAGGAAGTGTAAGTGAGCGCCGTCGGATTTTCGTTTTTGACAAAATGACGGATCACTGTGGTCTCATCGCCAGTGATCACTGTATTGAAGAAGTTGGGATCGCTGTTCACAGTCTCCAGCATGTCCTGTGCGATCTCCAAACGGAGTTGCTTCTGCTCGATCGTTAGCAGCTTTGGCACGAACTTCGCTGAGATTCTCCTTAAGCCCAAATCCTCAGTCACAATGGAATGAACGGATCCAATGCTGACGCCCGCCTCGTCTGCAAGTTCTCTGATCGTGATTCGACGATCCTGCATCAGCAGGGTCCTCACTTGGTCAATGACGATCTCATTTTGGGATGTTGAGGGCCTACCAGAACGTGCTTCACTTTCCACTGATGTGCGACCATCTTTGAAGCGGTTGTACCACTCTTTTATCTGTGTGGTGCCCATTGCTTCGTTCCCGAAGGCCTGTTGAATCTTGCGGATCGTTTCCACTTGGGAGTCGCCAAGCTTTACACAAAATTTGATGCAGTAGCGTTGTTCAAGTTTTTCTGTCATTTTGTCAAAAACGAAAATCCGACGGCGCTCACTTACACTTCCTCACTCATCAGCGGTCTGTCGGTGACTGACAGCTTCTGCAGGCGGGAAAATATTCACACATACGGATTAGGATCGCCTACATACGTGCACCAAACCACGCCTCCCTAGCTTCATTTGTTTACGCACGAAAAATTAAGGTTGGATACTTTTTGAACACACCTCGTCTCGTACATTACCCTTATACACTGTAATAAGATGACATTGAGTCAGTTTAGGAGATAGAGGCTTTATTGATCACCATCGAATGCAGTGTAAATCAGAATCGTGCATAGCCATATCGGTAGCTTCTTCTTCTTCCCCCTGAAACTGCACTCTCTCACATGCCACTCCCGCTTCCCAGCTCCTATTACATTCATCACTCTGTATAACTTGTCCAAGTAATGTACTGCAAAACTGGAGGTTCTTGGAAGTATTATGAAGGCGATTTGTGTTTGACAGTGTTCAAGTATATAATTCCATATGAATAAAGGTTCAAACGGGTTTAAAGGCATATCAATTAATTAATTAATTAATTCTGGGTTTTACCACCAGTTTACCCAATGTCTATTACATTACCCTATCTAAGACGTTACATTCGTTCTTCGTGCCTGTTTGTGTCCTTTATAACATCTTTAAAAACAGCAAGTTTCCTGTTTGGAATTTTGTTTGTCTGCCAGGCAGCCAGAGAGAGTAAAAATATCTCGCTCCTCTGCACATGTGCGGTCGGCATGAATTCAAAGCCAACCAACAAACTTGTCTTCCTATTCATGTTCAATTCAAATAAGTTCTCCTCGATCATAAACTGATAAGACAGATGGACCGACAGACGTGAACCAAATGTTTAACTCCGTTTTTCACTTCGCTTGCATGGGGTAATAAGGATAATAATGATAATAATAATAGCAGCAGTCAATCAAATCTGCTGATCATACAACCATTGCATAGATTCAACTCAGGAGATCCATTTACTGCAACAGAACTGATTATTCGAGCAAATAATATAAAGTAATTGACTTTTCATATATGCTATGGAACTTCATAGGCAGCAGCAAAATTCTACAAACATTGATCAGTATTGGATCAGAGTTAAGCCTTACCAGAGATGCATGTTGACTGGGAGTCTTGTTCATTTAAAATCGTATCATGGGAGTCTTGTTCATTTAAGTTTGTATCCAACTTAAGTTGTTCAGCCACATCAAATAAATCATCCTCAGGAAGTATAAAATGTTCATTTGTTTGTAGCAAGTCATATGTGTGAGGCAATGTTTCAAAGTCCTTTTCACAAAGGTCTGTGAACGTGGTCAGGAGTTTTCTGATGTGACATTCAGAGTGCCAATAATGAGAACAAGTGAATACAGATTAAAGAAAGATAATAAAGTGTGCAATTGAACGTGAACTGAAAAGGTTTGCGATGATACGATTTTATAACAGTTAAAACAAATTCCACGTCTTATTGCTGTTATTTGAAAATTGTTGCAAAAAAGTTTGTTTTAAAGTGAAACAGATTTTGCATTTCAAAAACTGAGAATTGCTAATTCTTATCCTTATCAAAGAAATAATTTTGATTCGCTCCTTGAAAAAGAAAATTCACCGTTGGCCACTTGATGCATCATTATAATTATCATCATCAAGGTGCCCTACTCTTTACAGAATGTCAGCGCTGCCGAAGCAAGCAGTCTCTTGGTAAAGGTGAAGGAAGGTGATTTGCCATGGCCTTCCAAGAGGTCACTCAGAGCAAGTTCTGATTTGTTCAGGGTGCTGGCAATAACTCTCCGATTCATCACAAAAAAACACTGTGGGATATATAACATCCACCAACGACTAATGCTCGCAGACGGGTCCTCCAGTTTAACACCTTCCAATGGATGGTACATCGTCTGATGCATCACACTGAATGCAAATCATTTATTGATTTTTTTTAAAAACCCAGGGCAACAGTTTGTTGCTGGATTGAGATTCAAACTCAGACAAAATGGCTCAGAGGCGACTGTACGTACCTCTAAAGTCTAAACTATCCTGCCAGCCCATGCAATGAATGCAACTTTTATGAATCTTCAGATGTTTCTTATGGAGACAGCCCTGACTTGTTGATGATTAGCTGAGAAACATACATTAATGTCACAGATATACATTTTGACCAGTTGTGGGATTTTGACAAGGAAATTTGGAATTTTCTCCTGGTAATCCTTGAATTACTTTGGACAACTCATGCAGAGGGAAACGGATCACTTTGAATGTGTGAAGAGACTGACAATAACAGGAAAGTCAGCATTTGGAAAATAACAAAAAAGTCAAGAAAAGCAAACTACTTGTGTCTGAAAAGGAAAGTTTACAATCAGTGTACTCTTCCAGCAATGACCGAGGGCATTGAAACTTGGTCTCCAGTAAAGAGAATGGAGCAAAAATTGATGAGCATGCAAAGCGCCATGGAAAAATACTGTCTCAGCATAACAAGAGGAGAAACAAATGGATCAGACGGAAAATAAAATTCCTTTACATTCTGGTCATAATAAAGAAACTGAAATGCAATTGGGCTGGACATGTAGCAAGAAGAATGGACAACAAGTATTACTAACCATCAGCCTGTAGAAAGCCTCAGAAGAAGCAAACGTCAACCAAAGATCATTTGGAGAGATGAAATTGAACAATTGACTGAAGTACAATGGTTTCCAGGTGGATTCTCTCTCTCTATCGAGTGCAGCCTGTGGGTGCTGGTTGCACCATTGGTTGGGACATGGCTATGCCGCTGATGCAGTGTCCCCCTTACCGTGCACTGGTGCTCATTTCACCTACCTCAGAAGGATGACAGCCTGAGTCAACCCCCTGGTGTTAATTCAGTGGTCAACGGGGCTCGAACTCAGGACTCTAGGATCCCAAGCTGCCACCCTAACCACTAAGCCAACACCAGGCTTTCCAGTTGGATTGAATAGGGCAGAATAGACCATGCTGAGGGGGGGGGGCTTAGTTCTGCAGTGGACTAAATAAGCTGCAAGGTTAAGTAAAGTGAATCATAATATAATGGGAGTAAGCCTGGAACTTCTAACACACTTTTCTCTGAACATACTCTGTTCATACTTCCGAAATCTTCACATTATGTGTTCCATGTACTTATGCAGGTGATAGTGGATTCAAAAAATCGAATATAGATAGAATTTTCAAAGAGGGAATCGATGACGTCACAATCAGCAGCGTTCGGCGGCAAACCGACAGCCGGGTCCCAGACGACATGCTTTACTTAACCAAGTCCATGAGTTCAGGACCTTTGTTCAACTCAGCATTTACGACTTTTATCCTGTCATGTTGTTAATCTGTTAATGGGGGTAATATAGAAACGATGAATATGTCAAATAGTTCGTGTTACTCATCCGGCACTATGTGTCAAGGCCAACAATCTGAAGCGACCGGTCTCAAAGGCTACCATGGGCACCCAGACACGCCACCAATATGAACTGAGCTGTTGAATGTGGCGCAAAACATCCAAAGAAACTACCGCAACCGAGTACTGTGATCCGTCCTGTCCCCCATACCGGCCGTAGATGGGTATCTGCTAGTTTATCAAAGCACATGGTGGCCTACTTTGGTTGAAAGATACACACCAGTCATTACCTCTGCACCAAAGGTGGATGGAGGTTATGTTTTCACCGCTGTCTGTTTGTCTGTCTGTCTGTAAGCAGAATATCTCAAAAAGTTATGGATGGATTCAGGCAAAACTTGGTGGACAGGTTGGGACGAATGTATTCGATTTTGCTGAAGATCCAGATCTAAAGAGGAGAATTTTTGATATTTTTAAAGTGATTCTTCATAATTGAGAGATAGGGCCAAAACCGATATGTAGCACAATATCTCAAAATGTATTGGACGGGTTATGACAAAACTTGGTGGATGAGTTGGGTAGGTGACAAGAACAAGTCGATTAGGTTTTGGTTCAGGTCAGGATGCAGATCTCA
This sequence comes from Eptatretus atami, assembly GCA_035128595.1. NCBI lineage: Eukaryota > Metazoa > Chordata > Myxini > Myxiniformes > Myxinidae > Eptatretus > Eptatretus atami. The sequence goes on from CM068956.1 coordinate 119,379,253, forward strand.
TCCAACATGTCCACCATATTATTCCACTGAAAATATCAGTGGAATACAAAATGAAAACTGTTAAGCCTGGTAGGAGGAGACGCTCTCTCGAGTGCCAATCTAGTTACCCTCACCGAAGGAGACCTGCATTTGGGTTTGTTTGTTTGTTTACCCTGTGTTTGGATACGTTTATTTGTTTGTTACTTGGCGAAAAATAATTTTTGCCAAGTATGTTGGTCTGCAGCATTTGTCTGTCTGTCTGTTTGTCACACGATTTTTGGCCACAGTTTTCAAGCAATCGTTCTGAATTTTTTTCTGTGTGTTATTGACCAGCCAAGGACAGCAACCCTTAATTTTGGTGAAGATGCTAATCCAGATCCAGAACTGAGAATTTTTGAGTGATTCTTCACCATTGAGAGATTGCGCAAAAAACGACATTGCATGAGATCTCAAAAAGTTGTGGATGGATTCAGATTAGACTTGGTGGACATGTTGGATGTGTGACGACAAATTGATTCGATTTTTGTGAAGATCCGAATCCAGACCCAATAGTTTTTCAAGTGATTCTTCACCACTGAGAGATGGGGCCAAAAACTATGTATCACATGAGATCTCAAAAAGTTGTAGACGAGTTACGACAAAACAAGGTGGTAGAGTTGGTTAGTTGACAAGAACAAGTCGATTCGATTTTGGTTAAGGTCCGGATTCAGATCCAACCTATCAGTGGCATACAAAATATAAACTATTCAGCCTGGCGGAGGCTTGTGCTCTACCGAGTGACGTTCCGTTTTGCCAAGTGTCACTCTATGAGTAATTTTTCATTTGTTTGTTTGTCTGTCTGTTTCTTTGTTTGCTTGCCGCACAGAACTTTTGTGTTTTTCTCTGCAACCGCTTGTCAGATTGAGACGAAATTTTCACCATACGTGCGACTACTCATATATAATGTTGTAATTATAATTGTGACGTCAGCCATGTTGGAAAGATGGAAAAACAGACCTTTGTATCTCTAAAACCACACCAAGGAAAAAATTGAAATTTGGCAAACGGCAAGTACTCCTCATGAGGAATAAGTGTGATTTTTTTATGATGTAATTGGTGCCTTCCTTATGACGTCATAATTGCATATGTAGAACGCAACATCTGATCAGTATGAAAATGTTTGTGGGTCATCTCAGGATAAAATGTTCCACAGAAAAAAATTTGATGACATCATCGGTAACGTGATTCGGCAGCCAAAAATTAAAAAAGAAAAAAACTTCAAAAATCTTCTCTGAAGTGGCTGAATAGATCAATGCGAAACTTTACACATGTGACCACCTATCCATGAGGAACAAAACGTTCACACATATGACATCATAGGTCACATGGTTTGGCAGCCACATTGTATTTGCCCTAAAACCTATTAAAAAAAAATACCAAAACCTATCCAGAATGTCTGGACAGATCAAGAGGAAACTTCACACAAATGTTCCCCAAGCCTTGGGTGTGCAAGTTTGTTTAGGAATAATTGATAGGTCACATGGTTTGGCAGCCATATTGGATTGAAGAAAATATTAAACAATGTTTTCTCTGGAACCACTTAATCAATCGATATGAAACTTCACAATTATGATCGAGCAGTGATGGAGAATAAATGTTTTAAATTTCAACTTGATTGGACACATGGTCAGGCAGGCAGAGGTTTTTTTTAAAAAAAAAAGGCTCACTTAGATGTGCCAAGATGGGTTTGAGGGAAGAGGGGTAGCAGCTGAAATGCAAATCCTATCCAGATTCCTCCTGATGACTTCATCCTTGCTTTTTGCTTGCTTGGATTCCTTCTGATTACTCCATTGCAGGACTGTACCTATTTGGTCTTCCATTTGATTTGAATTGAATTTATTGTAATCCCATTCTAAATTCAATTGAATATTAATGAAAAACATAATGGGTCAGGGTCAGGTGTCCAATCAAAGCGGGGTTGCATTAAAGCGGGATGTCTTGGTACCCGGTCATCACTGCCAGCAGTTATAAAGTGGCAGTTCTAATTATGTCCCTTATTAATTATGTAACACACCAGTACCCAATCTCCACACAAAATACACCACACGAATCTACACAAACACCACACAAGACAAGTCCTGGTGAGGGTCTGCAATCTCTTATTGCTCCTCTTTTTCTTGTTCATCATGCACCTGTTGCTGCTTGGAGGAGGATTAATTACATCTGTAGATAAATCAAGTCAATTTTAGGTGTGCAGTAGTTGCAACATAGCTGCAGTAAGTCAAGCAGTGGTTCAACCTTGCAAAATAACGAATAGCTGCCTAATGAAGGACATGGCAAAACTTGACACAGACATACAAACCTGGGAAAGAGATGAGATTTAAAAAATATGCAAAACAAGAACAAAGTTGAATTACCGTTCTCCAATAATCGAAGGAGATTCACCTGGTCCTTGTGAATGCTGCAAAAGTCAGAGGATTTTTCATTATTTTATCAAAATGTATTTGTTTTTGTGTTAGTTTTAATAAACCACATAAACTGCCAAAGTGAGACATATAAAATGGTACCTTGTGTTTATCAGACAGAAAACTTGCATCACTTGATATCGCCTGGGGAGATATTCCAAGAACTGGAGACAAAGTTCCTGTACAATGAGAAATCCAAAGTTAGTAATTATCATGACACACCATGTCCCATTATTTTGAATAACTTAGCAGCTCATATGAGCCTGGAAAGTTGGTCCTGATTTTGAAGTCAATCATTTAGTCCAGGGTCAGACAGAGTCATGACGTCATCGGGCATGACATCATTTCACTGGAGTCGGACAGTCTTGTCATTGGACTGAGACAGTCGTCTCGTTTGGATTTGGACAAAGTCGTCCAGTCTGCAGTCAGACAGTCATCTATTCTGGAGATGTCAGAATCCCAGGCAATTGGAGGCTGCACTGGTTTAGTGGAACAAAACATCACAAATTTGTCATCAACAAGTGATCCTAAAAATGAAGGTGGATATACTTCAGGTCCTGTTGGGACTGCATTCTACCTTCTCAACACTGCAAAGTGATATTACAACCAAAGGTAGATTAAACGACCAAAATCCAAAGCAGCTATTTAATCAAACCCAGATCAGTGAGGACAATGCTACAAAGCTCCACCACCATGTTGCTCAGCCAAAGTTAGTGCAGGTATGAAACACATTTTATTAAAATGGAATATATATTACAGTAAAACAAGCTATACCTGAGTATTTGACATCCTCACAACTTTGGCCATTTGGAGATTGGAAAAGCAGAAATTCATTTAAGTCAAATCCACAGTTTTCCAACAAGGGGATCTTTTTTTCGTTCATGTTGATTTCGCAATCTTCCACAAAGGGAACCCTATAAAACATTAAATGATGACATTAGATGTTCAATAAAACAAGGGAAAAAGCAATGTGCTATGGCATTCCCTGGGTCTTTCTCTATTCATATGAGGTGATTTGCACATATTGCACTCATATCCAAATCAAGAATCGTGGAACATCCATGTAATTAACACACATAAAACATGTCACGATAGGGTGGAAAACGAGTGACTACTACATTAACATTATTATTGCATCATAATTGCATCCTCAATCCATGCAAGGGCCAAAAGTTTTGTGGGGAAGCAAATTGAAGGTTTGGCTTCATTCCAGTTATTTTATGTGTTGTCACAATGACGATGACGATGACGAT
>CM068956.1:119416821-119458963 GCA_035128595.1 Eptatretus atami
CAAAAGGAAGGGGATCTGACTACACACATACTTAACGACATAACTGACTTTTGGGACATCTGTATGTTTATATATATGAATAATCCTAGCCACCTGGGTTAATTGATTAGGTGAGGGCTAATTGGTTATTTCCTCCATTCACAGGTGAGAGATGTGAGTGGGTCTTTGTTTTTCATATACAGTACATATATACATGTGTGTTTTGATTGATTTGTCTTCCAATTATTCCCTGTGGCATACAGGAGCTGTTGAACAGTGATGTAATTATCTTGACTATAACACGCTGCCTTGCGATTCTCTACATTTACTTCCAATTCCAAAACTTGCGGCATCTGGGCTCCAAGTACCTGCTCGGTGAGTTAATTGGTGTTTGTTTGGACTAATTTTATTGTATACTATGGAATACTAAGGAAAGATAGAAGAGGGAGGGAGAGTGGAGAGTGTTTGGCAAGGGAAGGCAGCGTGAGATGAGATGAGAGGAAAGGAAGGCAGACATACGGTGGAGCGTTGATTACGATTCATGCTGTCTTATCCAAATAATTTTGCATAGAATAACAGTGAAGATGGAAACAAAAATGTTTGAAATCCATTTTCTACTGGTCATACTATAAATACCGCCCGGACATGTCCGGAGACAAACAAATACGGCCAGGCCAGCTCCAGAGACAAAGACACGAGTTGGTCCCAATCGGGACATGAACTTTAGGGAGCTCGGCAAGTGACTTAAGCAAGCACTCCAATGAAATGGTTAAGGAATGGCTGGCTTATCAAGTGATAGCAAGCTGATTGGTAATGGCACATACCCCCGAAAAACTAAGCATCGCAGATTTCTTTACATGTTCAGATTTCACTCCAGATTTCGAGTTCAGTCCATGTGATCTGATCCTCCAAACTCAAGTTATATTTCAATTATATACTTCAATTAGTCTGTGAGAGTAGATCGTGGGAAATCGCATCATATAATGCATTAATTTGCTCCACACTCCTAATTTGAAAACTATAGTACTTACAAAAGCGATGTATACAACGATTCATAGGTATGTGGATGAGGCATTCGATAATATCAGTGAGTAAAGTGAAAAAAATAAAATAAATTTGAGCACCTTATCATGAAATAAACCGTTGCAGCTTGTTCCAACTCGAGGCATTGTTGAGCAGGCCGAGCAAAATGGCGAATTAAGACCCCAGCGAGGTAACCCAGGATGCGCCTTAAGTCACCATCGATAGCGAGGCATCTGAGGGTGTGTCTGATAAAGGATATAATTAAATAAGGCTGTTGATTATCTTCAAAAAGGGTGTTTTAATTAAGCCAAATATCTAATTTTCACTCATGCACTTACTTGACGTTTCCTCAGTATGCATGTAAAGTTTCAGGCTGCTAGGTTTCATGGTTTTGGAGTTATGTAGGACACACGCACACGCACGCGCACACACACACAGTTATAGATTCTTGTCTATTGGAATGTCTGACAGTTATTCAGGAATTCAAATAGTGTCTTCTGTAGACTATGAAGTGTTTCAAATGAAACATTTTAAATAAACACGTACATATGTAGATGTGTACAATGTACATGTATGTATATTGGTGAGGTTTATCACTCTTACTACATAGCATTTCATTTATGTCATTGTACTGAGTACTCATCTGGCCGTTTGGTAAATTAAACTTGGATGATTTTTTACTTTTATTTTAATTATTATCTTGCAATGCTTCTTTACTCTGCATTCCACTTGGATCTTCAAGGAATTCGGGATAGCAATAGACATATGAACATGACAGAAAAAAAAAATGCTTACCTGCAAAAATACATTTTATACCTCGGACTGAATGGAAACAGAGTTAAGCCGTGATGGAGGATGGTGATGGATTGAGATCTCCCCAGATAATTTCCTTGATGGAGCCCTGTATCATACTTCCTATAATATATTTTATATTTTGGAATTTTTTTTTCTTGTACATGTGGTACGATTATTGTAGATCGTGTGCTTTTGGTGTGGTTTACCTATTTCATAAATGTTTCAACTGGGTTTTATAATTATTATTTTGTTTCACTTTTGAAAAGTATTTGGTGTTATCGGCTTTCCATCTGCTGAGCCTTTGGGGAAACATTTTGATATATATTTCAGCAATTAGTGTAACCCGTGGGACAGGGGCACAACCAGGATTTTCCGTTGGGGGTGGAGGGGGGGGGGGGGGGGGGCGAGAGTAGGGCTGAGGTTACCAGCTAAACGAGTAAGTCACTGAGGTCCACAAAACATTAAAGTACGAAACCAAGGTGATGAGGTGAGCGTGCAAGAGTGTCAGTCGTAGTCTTCAATAAAATGCCCCTACTGTGATGCACTGCTCGTAGTGCTAATCCAGTCAGATGATTCTTCTCCCATACTTGAACCAATCAGTGCTGGCGTATTGTAACGTATGCCAGTCAAACCAGATAACTCCGGTCCGAACTCGGTGAGCCACAAAGCAACCACGATGGCCCCTCGTCCCAGGAACCACCTGCCGGATCTCACATCCAGACCCATGTTACCATATAGGTTGAGGTTTTTAGTTCGATTGAGTATCGTGCCAGTAGGCAATCACGTGACAGATCTTGTATTTGGCTGAGCTCACCAATTCATGTGACCACGGTCTTATCTATGCACCAATTGCTGGATCAAATAGATTTCCCCTTCGCCACCATGTGCCACCGCTGTGATGTAATGGATATGAGTTAGGAGACCAAATCACTAACAAGTGTATTAAAAGAAAAGCACATACATGTACAAACAAGCAGCAACACTATTTCCCATTACCCACTTGCGACCCACGCAATATTCAGGTATGTACAGTCAACTTGATGATCTAATTAGGGCCCTGCATTCATCTGACAGATAGAAGTAGATATCCAGCTGGTGATAAGACAGGACGGGCTCCCACAACCTGGTGGGATGGGCTCTTGGGAGCCCAGCACATCCCTCTGGGAGGTTGCATGAGCGACAAGCCCACGGTTCCTGGAGGGCGTGGTGTATCTCCCACAACCATGGTGATGTGGGTACCCTTGTGCTCTGTTTTTCATTTGCTGATGTTCTGGGGTGGTACGAGACACTAGTGGTCACGAGGTCCACCCAACGATACCCCCCCCCCCAGGGCACTGAGCTATAACGGTTGCTACACTGCTCACCTCCCTCATCCACGCCAGCTCGTCCCGCACAGCATGACTCTGCGCAACAACTGCACAGCAGAGTGCCCCCAAACTCACGAACTGCACACCAGCACACCACCCCTGAGCCACCAAAAGCTGCCACAAGCCATGAGCGAGATGCCAAAGGTCATGATGAGCACCAGGACAGGGAGACGAGCCACCAAAATGGCCCTCATTAGTGCCTGGCTCGAGGGGCGTCTGGTTGTTGCTGCTCTCTCGCTGTTGGCCCCTGTATAAGTCCTCTAGATGCTTTCCCCCTGATTGGTGACATTATAGGGAGGTGGGGATATGTTATGCTTACACTTGATTGCCTCTGGGCTTTAGGGGCGTGCAATGACCCTGACCCTAATTTCTATTACAGTGGGTTTGAGCCGGTTCTCACAGGAAGAGGAGGAATAAGACATACGACTGATGCGGGAAAGAAACATGTAACACAATGGGCTGCAAGGGATTCAAACCATATTTTGGAAGTGAAGACCATCTTTCTAATACATGTGCAATGCTTATCACTATTCACATGTAATATGATACTCTTAACTAAACAGATACTGTACTTATGAAATAACTACATTATACTAAAGATTCATTCTTTAACCCTTTGGAACCATAACTGCAACAGTATGTTTTGATCAACTTTAGCTTGGAAAAGCTTTGCTCTCCAATGGACACAGGGAGGGTCAAGAGGATGCACGGAGAGCAATAAAAGTGTTGTGGACGTCATCCGTAAGATTATCTTTGCAAACAAAGTTCAAAACTTTTTGCGGTCGTGCCCACTTTGGAACTCGTCTTGCAATGGCTCGCAATTCACTGAACAAATCGGAAGCATCGATATCTTTGGAATCCCAATGTTGTAACGCTTGCTCTAGCCTCAAGCAATGTTCCATAATTTGCTTTAATGTTCCATTCTATAAAATGTGAACATCATCGAGGAAATCAAACACAGAACTAATTTGATGCCTCTATGTGTGTGAATCTGTCTTCACCGATTGTATTGCTGAGTCAAGGATTGAAAAAGAAAATGTTCATTTTTAATTCTTCCTTGGGGTTCTGGATGAGCTCGTCATCTGTTTCATATTGAACTGCTTCCTGTTTCTCCTAATACAGACCGGATCTGGTAGAGTGTGCCGGTATCTCCAACTCCTCAACAAGTTTGGTTATTCACGTATTGCAGTAATTCAACAATACAATTATACGCCCTCTCGCAGCCACGATATCTTGATCAGCTTAATGCACCGGGAGGGGTTGGGGGGGGGGGGGGCAATGACGAGATGAAGCAGTGAAAGAACCATTTACGCGATGTCTGTGCTCGGTCTGCTAAAGATGGCGGAGCTCAGGTGGCGTTTGCAGAGCTAAAGATGTTGCAGTGGGAGTCACCATTTTCAGGTGGAGTTCGTGGTTCTTACTTGAACGCACAATCACAGGGTGTACTTCTGGCGTCCCTTGGGAGGTCGCTGGCTTGCGGAGGTGGGCGTTAACAGTTTGTATTGAAGGAAAAACACATTAATAGTCTCCTTGTTTACTTATGTAATTTCATGAACATATATATATATATATATATTTTTCATTCATTTTTAGCTCGCCTGTTCGAAGAACAGAGAGCTATAGCGATACCCCGGCGTGAGCGTGAGCGTCAGCGTCAGCGTGAGCGTGAAAATGTTAAAGTTTTTGGTGCAAGTTATTTAGAAGCTTGCCATTCATTTAATATGTGTACTAGGATGCTGATATTTGGCATGGAGGTTCCTTTGGGTATATATATTGATATGTGAAGTTGAAATAAAAAAAATAATTTCAAATGTTTTTAATTTTTGACCTGTTTTGAACTTAACTTTTTTGTAGCACATCAACGTTAAAGTTTTTGGTGCAAGTTATTTAGAAGCTTGCCATTCATTTAATATGTGTACTAGGATGCTGATATTTGGCATGGAGTTTCCTTTATGGTATACTATTGGTGTAGTGAAGTTGAAATTACAAATGATTTAAGTTTTTTTTAAATTTCAACCTAAGATGGTGTCAAAGCCACCCAATGCTCGCCTGTTTATACTGGACGCTTGCCATTCATTTAATATGTGTACTAGGGATGCAATGAAGTCAAATGAAATAAATTTTGTTGGTGCACCTTTTTCAGAGACTCAATATTTGTGAAGTCAAAACACTACATATTACTTTTTAGCTCGCCTGTTCGAAGAACAGAGAGCTATAGCGATACCCCGGCGTGTGCGTGAGCGTCAGCGTCAGCGTGAGCGTGAAAATGTTAAAGTTTTTGGTGCAAGTTATTTCCTTTCTTATGTTTTTATCTACCACACTATTTTTTACTGATTACAATATACAAATACATATATTGCTTTAAAATTATTTGGATCAGACTTCACTGCAATGCTTTATAAAAAATATATTAGACTAGTCTTTTAACCAGAGTTGGTGTCAAAGCCACCCAATGCTCGCCTGTTTATACATTTATCGTTTTTAAAAGACAGTCTAATAATTAATATTTTTTATAAAGCATTGCAGTGAAGTCTGATCCAAATAATTTTAAAGCAATATATGTATTTGTATATTGTAATCAGTAACAAGAGCGCAAGTAGCACAATATAGCCCGTCCGAACAAGAAGGTATATACAGAATTGTGCTACTACATGGAAAACAGCATCCTGGTTGCCATGGCAACCACTTTAGATGACGAACGTATGTCGTGACACCGCTCCACCAGTCTGTAACTATGTACCAAATATGAAACGTGAAAGTTGAAAACTTTGGGGGTTAGAGTGCGGACAGGAACGGATGGAAAACAGCATCTGGTTGCCATGGCAACCACTTTAGATGATGAACGTATGTCGTGACACACCGTCTCCACAGTCGTTACCTATGTACCAAATATGAAACGTGAAAGTTGAAACTTTTGGAGTTAGAGTGCGGACAGGAACGACGGACGGACGACAGGTATCACATTATATGCCCCGATATATATATAATCGGTGTTATAAAAAATAGTGTGGTAGATAAAAACATTAGAAAGGAAAAAATAACTTGCACAAAAACTTTAACATTTCACGCTCACGCTGACGCTGACGCTCACGCGGGGTATCGCTATAGCTCTCTGTTCTTCGAACAGGCGAGCTAAAAACAATAAATGTATAAACAGGCGAGCATTGGGTGGCTCTGACACCAACTCTCTGACGTTTTTTTGCTGTCCCCATATTTCGCCGCTCGAGGTGACCGCCTAGTTTGCCTTGTGGTAAAACCATCCCTGGAGCCAAGGAGGGGGCTCGAGCCCCTTGAGCTCTCCCCAGCTCCTGGTTGCGCCAATGCCTGCAGATTATTTTTGTTGAATTGGATGTAATGCCGTGGATTTTAATTTGAAATGGATGTTGAATTGGATTGAACTAAATGCAGTGCCGAGAGCAACACAAAGGCTGGCCAAAAGATAAGACACTGTAGTGCAATAATTGCGTGCAACATGGATCTGTGTTGGTGACCAATGGCACGTTCCAAACGATGGAGCAAAGGTGAGTCGTTTTGCTGAGATGTCCCTGTTCGTAAAATCCAAATGCATTCAATTACCATCCTCCCCCTCCCCCAGGTATCGCAGGACTCTTCACCATCTTTTCCAGCTTTGTATTTAGTATGGTGGTGATTCGATTCCTGGGGAAAGAACTCACAGGCCTCAAGTAAGGATTGCATTATTAGGAAAACTCACAGGTCTCAAGTAAGGGTTGCATTATTCTTCATTGTAAATTGCCAAATTGCTGGACTTATCTTTAAACTGTATTTAAAAAGTTTATGATAAACTTTCCAAAAGTGCTTTTAATGTTCTCATTTATTTGGTTGTGTGATCAAATGAGGGTTTTTGCATTTATTTTTATTTTTATTTTTGTCTCCACAGTCTCGACTCTACTCTAGTCAAAGAGTGAGGCTTCAAAACTTTGAGACAATAAATTTTATTGTTTCATTCGGCCTGACAAGTGGTTGTGCATAATGTAAAGCTTTCGGTGAATGGTCAAATATAATGTCAGAAGAGTACTTTGGTTTTTCACTGTAATGTATATTGGCTTGACAAATACTTTATAATTGATTATTATTCTTCTTTCCAGTGAGGCTTTGCCCTTTTTCCTTCTCCTGATTGATTTGTCAAAAGCGAGTGCACTCACCAAGTTTGCTCTCAGCGCTAACACACAGGTAAACCTTAATTCCTTGCAATACTGCCTGTTGAACCATTGCACCATCATAAAAAGATTGAGTATGCTAAACCACCAAACTTCACCTCAGGAGGAGGTGAGGGAGAACATTGCACGAGGCATGGCGTTTCTTGGACCCACGATAACGCTGGGTGCCCTGGTGGAGAGCTTGGTCATTGGTGTTGGGACGCTGTCAGGTGTGTGTGTGTGCGCACGTTGCTTGACTGTTAGTGGTTAACGTAAAGTAAAATATTCAGACTTGCATTGTATGTCTCACTATAATGTTCATCATTTTTAATTTTGAGTATTTTCTTTTTTTTGTCCTCCGCCAAAGTCGGAGACGGGGACATTGAAATGAGCTCCGTCTGACCAATCATCTGTCTTTGTGTACACTTTGTGTAAATCATACTTTTGTGTTCATGATATTTCAAACACTGTTGACCATTTCGCTTTCATATTGCAGATATCTATTCCTCGTGACATTATCTCAACCTGATGAGATCACCGCTGTGATTAGCTGAATTATTTTGCCATGGGAACTGGTGGTGCTTCTTTGGCCACCTTGAGACAGAAGGAACTTTTAGTTCAGTTTAAGCTGTTTATTCAGTAGCAAATACAAGACAAGACTTGTGCACAAGGGAGTTTTTAGCCTGGAGCAATGTCACAAGCAGAAAAACTTAACTATACATAGGAGGAGGAGATTGGGACCATACTCTGTGCAGAGCATTGGTGCTGCTTCAGTAGTCTCCTTGGCTATTGGGCACAATCCTGGACGGGTCGCCACTCCGACACAGTATACCAGCAAGCTGGCACTCATTTTGTCGACTTCGGAAGGATGACAGGCCGAGTTAACCCCACCTGCTATTAATTCACCAGCTGAGCGGGATTTGAACTCAGGACCTTAGGATCCAAAGCCCGCCACCCTAACCATTAAGCCAACACCAGGCATCATACATAGAGTATAACGAGTATTTATGTGATCCCTCCAGGGCATGTTAAATACATCAAAGGAAATTAACTGAACAAAGAAAGGCCTCTTGGAGAAACAACAGGTGGAAATTTGTAAGGTTAAAATCACAAACACAGGATGAAAACGGTCTGTTATCAGAGCTTGCTTCAGATTGCCCCGGTGAGGGGAGGAAAGAGTATGTCATTCCTTGCTGCCCATCTGGCAAGAGATAAGGTTTTACAAGGTTTTTACGACTGCAGAGGAATGTATATATTTTACCTCCCTTCCAGCTTTCCCAGCATATATTTATTAAATTTTCTCAAAGTACTAACTAAAGCGAATTGGCATTTTACCTCATTATAAATTCAATCAACAATTCAGTTTCCCACATAACCATCTCTGTAATTTGGCTTGTATACACAATATTTCAAAAACCATTCACGATTTAGCTTTTTTCTATTAAGCAGATCTATTCCTTATACTACCCTAACGGCAGGAGACCGAGAGCATCATCTCCTTGCTATTTGTGGCTTATTTGGCATCTGTTTTATAAATCAGCTATTTAAATTTTTTTTTTAACAACATTATATTATCGCTTCGTTATTTGTCTGTGGTGCTTTATCATCAGACGATGAGTTATTTATTGTTGGTGTTGAGACAAGTTCAGGGAGTTACTCGACTTTATTGCACCTGCATGTATGACTCCAGGAATGCGGCAGCTGGAAATCATGTGCTCTTTTGGATGCCTCTCCATTTTGGCAAATTACTTTGTGTTCATGACTTTCTTCCCTGCCTGTGTATCACTGGTTTTAGAGGTGAGTGCAAGTTGCCTCGAATGGCACTTTGCTTTGCATGTGCTGAATTGCATTTGTACATTTATCCATGAATGGAGTAAGCAGAGTACTCTCCATTTATATATTTTAAAATCATTTTATTGATGTACCTTTGACATATTGCACAGGGCATAATGTGTGATTCCATTTGCTAAAAGTAATTTGTACTGTAAAAAAGTACAATAGCCAATTTGAAATTATTTTTTGGTTTGAAGAAGATTTTTTATACTGTACTTCGTTTGAAGGAAAAACACATGTTGTACCAGTACTCCCCCGTTTCTCGGCGGGGTTACGTTCCAAACCCTCCGCGGTAAGTGAAAATCCGCGATGAATGGACGCTCACAAAAACATTTTAATCTCAATTAAACACATAAAGAAAACATTTGAAGCATAAAATGCTTACTGTAAACTCAGTAACGTTGCAAAAACATTGTGATGGGCAGTTGCTGGCGTTGTTTCTTCATGGTGGTGAGGAGGTTTTATAGGTTTCCATTGCGCCATCAAAAGCGTTCTTGAATTGCAACGCCCGACCATAGAGGGATCCATGCTTCAGCCATCCCCTGCAATTCTTTGGCCGTTTTCGCCATTGTTGCTAAGCGTTCAAGTGATAGGCCTTCGTCGTCGTGCTCCTGCGATGGATCAGATTGTTCCTCCTCCTCCTCGCATGCAGACTTCGTAAGCTCAGCCAAATCCTCGTCCGTTAATTGGTCAGAGTTGGTTTCGATGAGGTCATTCACTTCGTCGTGCGTCATGTCGTTGAATCCTCCTCCTAGAATCTTCGCCAGCTTGACCGCCTTATCGATTGCCGAATGGTGAATTTCGTCTGGAGAAAGGCCTTGTATTCGTGGACGCATTCTGGCCACAGCTTCTTCCAACAGGCGTTTAAGGTTTCTTTTTTCATTTCTTGTAGAGCCTTTGAATTATTTGGAGACACGTTGCTATCGTGAAATCACGCCAATACGCCCTCAGAGAAAATTGTCGTCGGATCCATGGCCTCCACGAGGTGCTGCAGGGCGTTGCGAATGTAAAGCGCTGATGTTGGCTTCGTCCTTCCTGATGTAGCGTATGGTCGATTCATTCAAACCGTAATGGCGCCAACCGCGGCAAACGTTTTTCCTTGGGCGGCATCGTAGGGCTTGGAGAAAAAAACGTAGAAAATATCTGTGTCGTTCACAAGCGAAACACTCAAGACAGCGAGAGTGCGCCTCGTGGGCAGCAGCCAATCAGCGCCAAGGAGAAATGAATAGCGGCTCTCTGTCTTTGTCTCGTGCGTTGTGTCGACAAACATACCAATTTTTTTTTTGTTTGTTTTATTATGAAGATACTTTCGAGCGCCACGCGTTATAATTTATTGCTTAAATAATTTATATTTATAAATTATTACCGCGATGTACCGGGGGAATCCGCAGAAAAAATTAGTTACGTTCCAAGGGAAAACCCGCGATGAACCGGGGGCGATAGGTGAACCGCGATGAAGCGGGGGTTGACTGTTATAATATTTATGCATATGCATATGTATACTTATATACGAGGTGTGTTCAAAAAGTATCCAACTTAATTTTTCGTGCGTAACAAATGAAGCTAGGAGGTGTGATTTGGTGCACATATGTAGGCGATCCTAATTCGTATGCGTGAATATTTTCGCGCTGCAGAAGCTGTCAGTCGCCGACAGACCGCCGATGAGTGAGGAAGTGTAAGTGAGCGCCGTCGGATTTTCGTTTTTGACAAAATGACGGATCACTGTGGTCTCATCGCCAGTGATCACTGTGTTGAAGAAGTTGGATCGCTGTTCACAGTCTCCTCATGTCCTGTGCGATCTCCAAACGAAGTTGCTTCTGCTCGATCGTTAGCAAGCTTTGCACAAACTTCGCTGAGATTCTCCTTAAGCCCAAATCCTCAGTCACAATGGAATGAACAGATCCAATGCTGACGCCCGCTCGTCTGCAAGTTCTCTGATCGTGATTCGACGATCCTGCATCAGCAGGGTCCTCACTTGGTCAATGACGATCTCATTTCGGGATGTTGAGGCCTACCAGAACGTGCTTCACTTTCCACTGATGTGCGACCATTGAAGCGGTTGTACCACTCTTTTATCTGTGTGGTGCCCATTGCTTCGTTCCCGAAGGCCTGTTGAATCTTGCGGATCGTTTCCACTTGGGAATCGCCAAGCTTTACACAAAATTTGATGCAGTAGCGTTGTTCAAGTTTTTCCGTCATTTTGTCAAAACGAAAATCCGACGGCGCTCACTTACACTTCCTCACTTATCGGCGGTCTGTCGGCGACTGACAGCTTCTGCAGGCGGAAAATATTCACGCATACGGATTAGGATCGCCTACATACGTGCACCAAACCACGCCTCCCTAGCTTCATTTGTTTACGCACGAAAAATTAAGGTTGGATACTTTTTGAACACACCTCGTACATGTATATGTATATATATATATTTTTATATATCTATCTATCTATAATTGCAGCAATCTCTGTGTGTGTGTGTCTGTCTGTCTGTCTGCGACCGCCGTTTCGACAACCACCGGTCCGATCTGATTGAAACTTGCCAGGAATATTGCCGGGGACCCGCGGATGTGCTTTTTCAAGGTTTGATATTAATCGGACAAGCGGTTCCCAAGTTACGGCCATTTTATTGCTTTTTTCAGTGTTGAAAGGTGTATATATCGCAGCTGAAGTGTCGTTCCACTTATGTCATTTTTTCCCAAAGATATCTCAGAATAATGATAACAGCATATTAATATTAAAATAGCACAATAATTGGCAGTAATAAAAAGATAACGTGATACAATGACCAATGTCTGTCAACCAATACGACCTATATATGTCTGTCACCAATAATGCACAATAACGTCTGTCAACCAATGACAGGACACGGTGCTATGACATCACGAATGACGTCACAATTAATGTTTATTTATTATTATCTTGCCAAAACGAAGTTTTTTCAAGATATGTTAGTCAGTCTGTATGTTTTTTTTTTTGTTTGTTGTTTGTTTGTTTGTTTGTTTGTCTGTAATCACGAAAAAAAATTCTGCAGACCACAGTTTTCATTGGAAATTTTTGTAACTTCGCATATCAGAGGCCTATGGAGGTCCCTTTCAGGCCATAAAATTTTGAAGGTCAAGGTCAAAGTCAAGGTCACTTTTTCGCAAATCAGGGTAATCGACAAAACCCTCATTTTTTGAGTAATTTTGATCGGATCGTCTTCATACTTCATGGAAATATAGTTCATGTCTGGCGCTCAGCTGATTAATTTTTGGTGGCGATTGGCTTGACCTTCATGTGTTTTTTTTTTGTTGTTGTTTTTTTTTTTATCTGTAATCACGTATAAATCACTCTGCAGAGCACAGTTTTCATTGGAAATTTTGTAACCGCATATCAGAGGCCTATAGAGGTCCTTTCAGCGCATAAAATTTTGAAGTCAAGGTCAAAGGTCAAGGTCACTTTGTCGCAAATCAGGGGAGTCGACGAAACCCTTATTTTTTGAGTAATTTTGATCGGATCGTCTTCAAACTTCATGGGAATATAGTTCATGGTCTGGCATTCAGCTGATTAATTTTGGTGGCGATTGGCCTTGACCTTCATGGTTAACGCCTAAGGTCAAACATATTTGACCCCAAGGTCAATTTTCAAGTTTAGGAACCATATCGTGTAGTACCAATTGAACACCTCGATGAGTGCTTTCTAGATATATCAAGCTTGAGACATTATGACGTGATTTGGTGACGTTATGAGGCAAATGCATATTTTTCATGTTACTCTGTAGAACGATTCTCATCGGAATCTCTCGTAGGCAGATATTCCTCAAGGAGTCGCTCCTGGTGGATAGCAGCTCTGTTCACCTCAGTGTGACCTTAAAGAAGTCACACGTGGTCACCTTTTGGCAAGATACGATCACCCTACGGGTGACATTGGTTTATTATTATTATTGTTTTTTGCACAATTGACGTCACAATTCTTCTTCTTCTTCGTTTGGTATGATGTCACAATCGACGCTGGGACCTGAGTATGTGCCTTTTCAAGGTTTGATATCGTTCTTCATCCGTTCCAGCTGTTGCCCAAGTGTTTCCCAAGTTGAATTAATTGTTCAAATTATTAATTAATCCCAAGCTTTGAATTTTCCCAAGGGAACAGCTGTTTCCCAAGGGTTTGAAAGCTGTTTTTTCCAAGGTTTGAATTAATTGTTGTGCTTTGTAGACATTTGTGAATACATTTCAGAGAGAGGAGAGAGAGGGGGCGAGAGAGAGGGGGGGGGAGAGAGAGGAGGGGTGAGACTAGGGGTGAGAGAGAGGGGGGAGAGAGAGAGAGAGGGGGGAGAGAGAGAGGGGAGAGAGAGGGGGGGGGGGGAGAGAGGGGCGGCACAATTCTTCTTCTTCGTTTGATATGACGTCACAATTGACGCTGGGGACCTGAGTATGTTTCCAGGTGTTCCCAAGTTATGGCCATTTATGATACGGTTGGTCCGATATAATTGAAACAATGCCCAATCCAGTCGTCGTTTACGAGAGCGAAGGAACGGAGCTGCACATACTGGCACGCACCTACGGGCAGCACCTACTGCCCGCACTAGTATATATAATCTCAGTATAAATGGATGAGGTATGTGTGTGGATGCTTTTTGTGTCTTAATTATGTACCTTTGATCCTTTAGACTGAGACCCTTTTGACCTTTGAAGACCCTTTAGGATCCCCAACACCTTCAGACACCAAGACCCAAAATACTCCAATTATTATTATTATTCGGTTCCAAGGCTTTCAGACTGGGAAACCCATTATTTTGTTCAGATTAGCAAAAATGCCCAAGGCTGTGAAGACCATTGAAAATTTTGTCCAATGGACCATCGGGCCCCCTAGTTTATATTAACAAAATGTATGTATGTATAATATACATAATACATACTACATACATATTGTTACGGCTGTGGAAATTCGCAATACACCATAAAGGTCCTCAGGTGAGATATATCGATAAGTTCATGTGTAGTTAGCCCACACGTGTTGTTTAGAGGGAATATGTGTGATTCATCCGGCTGCGACGCTTTGAGTTAGCCATTTTTCTTTCTCTATCGTTATTTTGGACCATTAAGCCGCCAACAACTCAAACACCACCACTTTGCCTCTTTACCTCCACAACTCCATCCCGCAAACATCGCTTCACCGCCATTCTCAAACGACGCCGCCAACCACCAAACCACCACAGCAAACCCCCACCACCTTCGCCTTTCTCCTTCCACAACCATCGACCCACCACCAGTCACACGAACGTCGTACTGTCCGAAGCCGTTCGGTGATTGCTGCCGAACGCAGCAAGCCGCGAGTGCAATGGATGCCTTTACGGGAGAGAAATTGGATCAGGAAGGCTTCACGCCCCTTTCCTCCGTCCAATGGGCGAGCGTTGGGCGGTGTGGCCCCGCCTCCAAGCGCGATGAATGTGGATTCTTTACGGAGAGAAATTCGGATCAGGAAGGCTTCACGCCCCTTTTCCTCCGTCCAATGGGCGAGCATCGGGCGGTGTGGCCGCCTCCAAGCGCGATGAATGCGAATTCCTCTCAGGAAGGAATTCGGATCAAAAGAGGCTCACGCCCCTTTTTGCCACACCAATGGCTGAACAGAAGGTGGCGTGGCCCGCCTTCAATCGCGTTTTGATCCTAAATCTGCATACAGGCTCCTCCCCCGGTCTATAAAAGACGCGAGTCTGTGTGAAACTCGCAGTAGTGTGGGGGTCGGTTTTCTCGTCGTTGGTGTCGCTCTCTCGCTGGTCGTTGGTGTTCGTCTCTCGTGGTCGTTGGTGTCGCTCGTCGTGTCGTTGGTCGTCGGCTCGTCGCTGGAATCGAGCCACCTTCGCTTTCACAAGCGACCAAGCCAGCCAGCCATTCCCCTCGCTCGACCCTGAGCATCAACAATTCCCCCCCCCATCCGCGCTGAGATAGTGCGGTGGCCCCGTTCATTCCCACCCTAAACGTGGTGCCGACCAAACCGTGCTTGCGCGGAGCACGCCGGAGAGGGCTCACGACCACGCCAGGGGCACGGAGTCGGGGGCAGCTGCGCTGACATTGCGGCTTGCCCGCATCCGTGTCACGAGGCCGGGTAAGACCTTTTCGGTCTCGTGGACCTGGCCGCTCCTCCAGGTTCCGCACACATTTGGCCCACGGACCCCGTCTACCTCCTGCTATGGGGAGGTCTTTTCTGTTTATTTTGAATGAATGATGTGGCGCCGAGTCCCGACAAGTATAATTGTTTAAGTGTTGTAAATAATTATAGTCGGTAGTAGTGCTTTTGCTTTTGTTGCATTTTGCTTTTGCTGCACATTGCATTACTGCCTTACGTGCGTGTGTTGTGTGTGTGAAATAAAGGTGCTTGCTTGTTGAACTGTTCCTGTTTCGTTGCGTCCTTTCCTCTGTTTGAAAGTTCCATCTTGCATCACGTAAGGGATTGGTAGTGGGTTGAAACCAACCGATAAGTAATCTGAACCGTCGAGGTCGACGATAATGCTGGTTTATTGCAGCACGAACAAGCGCTTAAGCGGTTCGTGTCCGAATCTGGAGGTACGATCGCCCGGTCGACCATCGCGCAGGTACTTATAGGTCAAATTTGGCGATCAACCCTATCTCGCGGTGGGCAATTGGACGATCGTGGTGAGGTTAAACCCCCACCCGTGACTGGCTCCTGGCGGTAGTTAGGAGGTCACGACTGAATTGTCCGTTCCGGTGGGCGACGCGTGATTCGAGTTACGTGGCCGATCGCACGCCGGACGGGCCAAAATTCGTAAACATATATACATATACATATACAGACACTCCCGTTCAGAAGTTTAGAACACCCCATTTTTTTTACTGAAATTTAGCAGTTTAATGTTTCAATGTACTCTGAAATTAAAGCATAGAACAAATAAACATTCAATTGAATAGAATGCATATGTTTGAAATTAGAAAAAGACATGATCGTTTTGTTGAACAAAATTTAATCTAAATTTTGACTCATCAAAGTAGCCACCTTTTGCAGATACACCACAGCCAAACATACTTGTGTCTTTCTTTCCACAATGGAAATCAAATATTGTTCGGAAAGTTCTTCCACACACTGTTGCAGAAGTTCCCACAAATGTGTTGCACTTGTAGGTTGCATTGCTTTCACCCTTCTGTCCAGTTCATCCCAAACCAGCTCGATGCGGTTTAAGTCTGGAGACTGTGCTGGCCATTCCTTGATTTGAAGCCTACAGTCTTGTTCTTGTCTTCTGAGGTAGTTCTGACATAGCCTGGAGGTATGTTTTGGGTCATTATCTTGCTGTAGGATGAACCCTGACCAACTAGGCGTAGACCAGAGGGTATTGCATGGCGCTGCAAAATGCTGTGGTAGCCCTTTTGGTTCAGGGCGCCAGTCACTCTGTGCAAGTCGCCGAATCTGGATCCAGCAAAAGAGCCCAGATCATCACGCTTCCTCCTCCATTTTTGACAGTTGGTGTACACACTGAGGAACCATCCCTTCGCCTACTCGACGCGCGTACAAAAACCCTGCGTGATGAACCGAAGATTTCAAATTTTGATTTATCGGTCCATAAGACCTTCTTCCAGTTTTCAGTAGGCCACTGGCAGTGCTTCATGGCCCAGGCAAGCCTTTTTTTCTTATTTTGCCATCTTAGCAATGGCTTTCTTACTGCCACTCGACCTGTCAAACCTGCAGCTTGAAGTCTTCTCTTCACAGTTGAAACTGAGACTTCCTTACTTCGACCAGTGTTAAGCTGTGCTTGAAGCTGCTGTCTTGTGAGCGCCTATCACGCAAGCTGTTGACTCTCAGAAACTTGTCTTCTGATTGTGTTGTGGCTTTGGGTCTGCAGACCTCTTCCTGTCAGTTTCCTCCAGTTTCCAACTGCCTTTTGATGGTGTAGGAAACTACTCACTGACACCTTGGCTTTTTGCAATTTCTCTAAAGGAAAGACCTACCCTTTTAAGGGTATTAATGGTCTGTTTGTCTTCCTTTGTTAATTGCCTTTTCTCCACATTTGATAGCAATATACTACTTCCTGCAGTGCAATATTGTCCAAATAATGCTTCAGAGGGTGTAGCAACACAGTCTGTTCCAACACTGCTTTTATACAGACAGAGGGTTTGTAACTAATCAACAAAAATTGGGACACCTATTGGAATTGTTTGCATCAACTTTCAAGGCTTAATTTACTTCCATTGCTGCAGAACAGCTGCAGTTGCTAACCCATTACTTGTTCCTGAAAAGGGCCTTTTTTAACAATCTGACATCTACATTATTTTTCAGTTTTGGTAACCTAAACTTTTTTTTTTTTAACCTCTGGCAGTTTACTGCTTAGTTTTGTACCATGTCAGGTTATTCACTGGACTTGAACTGCTAAGTTTCAGTAAAACTGGAAAAATGGGGGTGTTCTAAAACTTTTGATCGGAAGAGTGTATATATGTGTATATATTATATATATATGTATGTATATGTATATATGTATCTATATTCTCTCTATATACTATATTCTATATATATATATATATATAACACACACACACACACAACACCAGTGGATTGTGCTTGCATTCTGGAAGCAGTTTAATAAGTAAATTAAGAAAATGAGCTTCTTTTTTTTTCTTCTTCTTTATGCATAGTCCAAGCTCCACCCCTCTCCCAGGTGAGAGAACGAGGCTCCACTGGCTGATTTTGTTTCTGAATATTTTCATTTATGGACAGTTTTATGGGTTTTAAAAAAAATTTTCTCTTTCTCTTTCTTGTAGCGTGGCTTTGAGTTACATTTAATATGCCACATTTCAACTTTCTAACTCACCTGCAGAAATCAGTACCATTTGTTCCAGTGAGTGGTTTTAAGGATCTTTCTATTAAATTGTATATTAGATGTGATGCCTTGTATTATTTACGGTCTCGTGCTAATTTTCAGATACCTCAAGTGTGTGTACAGAAAGGTGGAAATGGGAGTTTGTATACTGAACAAGTTATAGTTTATTTTCCTGTATAAACCAAATGATGACTCGAATGTTAAACAGTTTAGAAAATTGCATGAACAAAATTTTTTTGAGGTGCAATCACATTCATGGTTATATAGTTTAGTTGTCTTGATGACTACACAATCTTATGAATTTACCTACCTTGATTCCTTTTCTTGATTAGCTGGTTGAATCTTTTGATTTATTATTATTATTTTTAATTATGGCAACCTACCAATTGAGATCATGAGTCTAAGTTTATCCTGGTAGAATGGTTTTCAGCCAATGATTTGATCTTTGTAAATGTACATTTCTCTTGCACTTAATTTTTTTTCTTGATTCAACAATATTCAAACTAACATATATATTTTGTCATCACAGATTTGCCTTCTAAGTTGTATTAAAAGTTGCAGTTTTAATTGCATGTTGCTCGGCAGACTCCATGAACGGTTATTTCCACCCAATTTTGACCCTTTGATGACCCTTTTCTTCGTCCTCACCTGTGGAGCAAATTTCTCCCTTCCTCCATTCCATTGGTGAAGCTTGCTTTCATATTGTTGTTGTAATGTCTCCACAAATGCTTTGACATGTTTATAATCTTTTATTTGAAAAAAACAAAAACAAATCCAGAAAACCACAATGCTTGGGCATGAGACGATGAGCCACAAAACATGAGCAGGAAGTTCTCACCACAGTCCTTGAATTAGTGATTTGTGTCGCAAGACATTTTTTTGTGACTAATTTGGACAAAAAAGAAGTAATGTGTTTTTATTTTATTTATTTATTCTTCAACTTTATATATTTCTACTGGTCTTTGTCAAGTGATTATTTTTTTGCATTGAGGAAGATCTTGTTACTGGCTGTTCTGTGTGCCAATTTTGAATTGCTTGCTTTTTCATCTTCAACTCGTGCTAAAAGCCATACTCCCAACCCACACCAAAACTCAGCACTGATTTTACTTGGTTATTGTAATAAGTAGGGTATATTATGACTTGCTGAAGATGTGTATAACATTTGCATTTGCAGTTGTCACGGGAGCGGCGGGAAGGCAGGCCCATCTGGCAACTGAGCCAACTAGCGCAGGTCCTGCAGGAGGAGGAAGATAATAAACCAAACCCTGTGGCACAGCGAGTGAAGATTATCATGGTGTGTTTGGATTTTGATGTTTGATGCTGACCTGTGGCTTCATCAAAAGGTGATTGTTATTGTTGAACTTTCTTGACCACCCTGTGGCCACTTTCCTTTGTTCCTACAGTCCCTAGGTTTGGCACTGGTTCATGTTCACAGTCGCTGGGTAGCTGAACCACACAGTTCAGCCCCAGACACTGCCAAGGGCATGCTGTCCACAACTGATGCCACCTTAAACATTAGACCCAAGACTGAAGTACCAGATATTTCTTTGCTTTCATTCTTCTTTGACAGGTGGGCCTTTGATAACTGAGGCAAGAAGCATGCTGGAATTATTTTGGATATTCCAGTAGCTTATTTATTTAAATACACACCCTAACTAGTATGATTGTAACTGTCTCTTTAGGTTCTTGAACATGGGCATTGAGGAGGTCATCACGCTCGGGTTGGCATTGGTGCTGTCTGTGAAGTACATTTTCTTTGAGCGGATGGAGAACGAGATGGTACTGCCGGAAAGTCCTTTTATTGAGCCCTTGCCTATGAGACCTGTGGGAAGTGAAAGTGACAAGAAGAATGGGCAAGGGGGCACTCATCTTAAACAAACTTGTTCCTCTTCAACCAGCCATTTGGGTGCATTTGGTTTAGCCAATTGAGTGCTTTATTACATCATCACGGGACTTGCTTTTGATTGAATAATGTGCAAAATGATCTATACCTCTCCACAATTTATTTTTAACTGCTGCACTTGACTCTCTCTGCATCACAAATAACTGTTTTTGTCTTTACAGCACCTGGAGAGACGTCTGAAATGATAAAACCTGGGAATTGTGAGACAGAGTATGTGGAACCTACCAAACCTATGTTTGTGCTTGGTGATGACAATCCCTTGGATGTCCAGCCCTCACCTCCAGAGAAAGAGGTTTTGCCAACTCAGCCTCGTTCTTTGCAGGAATGCAAGGAAATATTCAACTCTGAGGTCTGAAAAACTGTGTGGATGGGAGGGGAAGGACGGTGCTTTTTGTGAGATTAGCGAAAACAAATATGAAATACTTTATTGTGGTTGCAAAGTGCTACACGTGAACGTCCTGTTGTCACACATTTTTAGAAGGGTCCACGATTCCTTTTTGACGAAGAGGTTATCAAGTTGGTGCAAGCAAGGTTTGTTCCATCATACAAGCTGGAAAGCGCCTTGGAATGTCCAGAACGTGCCGTGGACATTCGCCGCCAGATGTTGGTGCCCCTGCTGCCCTCTCACTCTGCTCTTGAACATCTCCCCTTCAAAAACTATGATTACTCCCTGGTGAGTACCACACTGCATTGCACTGCTTCATTGCAATTTTGTTAACAGTATTTGCAGCCCAAGACTAATGTCATATTGGTAGCACATGACATGAAGTAAGCGATCAAAGCTGCATCGATTGACTCGCTTTTGTCTTGCTCAGAAGGGAGGTCATTACATTATTGTGTTTGATGCCTTTAAAATTGGGTCATATGTAGTGGTAGGCCTTTGTTAATGACGTAGCCCCAGACTCATTTGAGGCTACACTTTCACTCTGAGTGTAGCTAGGTGTGTTTGGTAGATGAAGTGCATATCACAAATCATTTCAGGGTTTTCTAATTTAGTATGAGAGACAATTGCAATTGGAAGAATACATTATTGTATTTGTCTGTTGAACAAGCTCACTTCTGCTTGTAATTTTCATCTCATGTTTGGTTTTGGTGATCGTTCTGTGAAGAATTGATTCAACAATTGCTCAAAACAATGACAGATTAAAAGCTAAGGTTCACAGCCCTTGCTCTTAAAACAGGGCTCGACGTGAACTTGTTGTTTTCAGCCCGTTCATGGGACAAGTAGGTTTTAGATTTCATTTGTCCCTTCAACCATTGCAGCTGTCCACCTATTCGTACTGCGAGCATGTATGGCAATGTTGTCATACTTTGGAGCTTCCGTGGTGCGAGGGGTGGTCAGGTACAGTAAGTTCTCTCACGTCGTTTCGCTAAAACGTCGCAAACCAATAGGGGAACACTTTTCCAACAATGCCATGGCGTTTCCATATAACGTCGTCGTCGTCGGTTCCTGTCGGCACAGAAACCCATGCACCACTATCTCAATGGTTAGCTCAATTATTTTTTGGCTAAATTGAGCAAATTCAAATGATCAATGTGAACAGATCTATTTCTAAATATATAGTTTTATGACTCTCATAAATCTCACCTCGATAGGTTGCACACCACAATATTTTGCCGGTGTGTTTTGAAAATTATACCACTTATGTTTAGTACTACTTTAAATGGCCCCAAATTATGCCATCTTCTTGTGGGTCTGTGGAAAGGGGGTGGTGGGGAGGGGGTTTTGCAGAAGTTTTCGTGAACTGGCTGATTGGGTCCGACGTTCCATCACAGCTGATTTTGGCAGGAATTTAGAATTTGTTTATGGGGCCAGCGATAACTTGTGTGCTCTTCCAAGGAATACCACGGGATCTTTAACGTTCACCAGGATACCTGACTTAACGTCTACCCCAGGGTTATAGCATTTTGTGATGCAACACACTGTCTCCGTAGCACCAATCTGACAGTTTGTCGGCAATCAAAGCCAGACTGGATGGTTCAAAGCTAAGTGCACTACTTCTGCACCCTTCTATCAGGACTAATCATGATCGTGTGTGAATGACTGACTGTGTCTTCCTCAAACCTATATCCGTTCCAATTCGTTGGTTAAGAAATGAAATGGGAGACAATGCCTTTGGGTTAGTTATCATGGTAGCTCGGTGCACATTTTTATGCTGATTGAACCGCACATAATGAATTGGCCTGTTGGTCTTCCCATCTGAATACCTGGTTCATCATTTGGGGAATGCAGGTTCAAATTCCATGTAAACTGAGTCTCCAATGATGGATTTGTTCTGCATTTTCTGTGATGATTTGCGAGCCTTGCATTTCTGTTAAAAGCTCCGATGTGAGCTTTATATTGCTGTTAAAAATAAATCTGACAATGGGCCTTTTCAACACCGGTTAGCCATGGAATTTTTGTTAAGGCTATGAAGATTTATTGTACATTGCATAGTGGAATACCTTTTCTATTTATCTCTTGAAATCCATGTCTGTGAGCAGGTCATGGGGGCTTGCTGTGAGAACGTAATCGGCTACTTGCCTATGCCTGTCGGGGTGGTGGGGCCGCTGCATCTCGATGAGCAGCTGTTCCATGTCCCGATTGCAACTACAGAAGGCTGCCTGGTTGCCAGCACGAATAGGGGCTGCCGTGCCATCATGGTATGAATGGAGGGGGATGGGGTTGGAGGGAAGAGGGGGAGGGATTGCAGTTATTTGAATGGCAATTTTTGTCATTGTAACGAAACGTCCAACATGTCCTTTGTGGTGGCAGCTTGGTGGTGGTGCATACAGCGCTGTGCTTGCAGATGGCATGACTCGTGGCCCAGTAGTGACTCTACCCACGGCCATTCAGGCAGCCCAGGTAAAAGCCTGGGTCGAGGACGCTGAAGGCTTCAGCTTCATTAAGGAGAAGTTTGATTCTACGAGCAGGTGTGAGATGGAGATTTATTTTCTTTGCATGTTGATCTCATGATGAAGTGCTGCCTTTTGTTTTTGTTTGTTGTTACTTCCTTATAGGAAAGAAGCTCATGGAAGAGCAAGGTATAATTGACAGCAGAACAAATGTCAAGGTAAAGAATGAACAGGAAAAGAGGTGAGGTGTCGCTGAAATGAGCAAGAAATATGGGTGAGTGAGGAAAGGTTAACGGGAGTGATAAAGATCATGGATCATAGGTGGTGGTGCAATGCTTGCATGAAGTCCTGCAGGAAAGAGTGAGACAGAACAGCCTCTCGAAGATGGTTCCATAGGTGGGAGAAGCGAGGAGTAAAAGAGTTGAGGTATGCAGTCATCCGAGATTATGGAAGTCAAATCGGTAGGGGATGCTGGAAGAACGTATGCATCCTGGAATAGATAGGGAGGGTCAGAGGACAGAGAGCAGAGGGAGCAATATCGGACAATAGACGATAGGAAACAGAGACCACCGACCTGCCTGTGATGAGAGCAACAGACCGTGCTTTGGACACATAATGGGAGATTCCAATAATTTTGAGAGCTTTAAATGCCACAAAATGCAGGAGAGACAGAGGTGATGCTGGGTAACAACAGTCTCAAATAAATTCACTCTTCTGCTGGCGAGGTGTCCGCTCGCACCTCCATTTTGGTTCCCTGAAGTGGAGAGAAGTCCGGCGTTGCTGCCCGATCAGCCACGGGCGTTTGCAAATGGGTTAGGTAGAGTAACAAATGTGTTAATTTATACTGCATGTTAGCATACAAGTGTGATATAATTGCTGTAATTAAAGAGATAGTGTCGAGTTGTGTTTGGAAGCTCTTCTCTCCCCACCCCCAGTGTTTGTGTATAATCCCTGTCTTTCCTTCCATACACTCTATCTCCCCATGTGAAAAACACCGCACTAGGAATGTGGCTGAGTTGGGAAATTCCAGACTGACGCATTATTGGAAAATTATATGAGCGAGAGAACGAGGACACACTGCGGCAGTTGGTCGAGGAGATTACGCTGGGTGGAGATCGTGCTGTGCTCCATGGACACGAAAGCTCCGTGGTTTTGAGGGGAGATTGCGCAGTGCTCTATGTGCCCCGAGAGCTCCGTAGTTCCATGTGGGGATCGCACTGAGGAGAATCTTCCATGTGGAGATCGTGCGGACAGGTTCCACCGGTGTCTAATTGATCTCATCTACATCCTGTTGTGTCCCGTGTTTCCCCGTATGAATGAGCTCAGGACATAGATCAATAAATCAGTCGTTGGCATCATGGGCGTGTTGAATTTATTTTAATTCATTTAAACAAACATTCGATTAGTACAACAAAATTTAAATATGCATTTCAATTAAAGACATTATCAAAGCTTTTCGACTTGCACTCCTCAGGATAAAACGCCAAGCTGATGAAGAAAAAGCACCAAACTCTCATTTACAAAGTTACAATGTAATGTCCTCAACGTTGATTGGTTGAGGGAAAGAAAGGATGGGATTACCTGATTGGTGGAACCACAGAGCATCATGAATAATGATTAGGCGGAGATGAATCACCAATGTACCGTGGAAACATCATGCTAATTAGCTGAGGACTAGAGGGGGGGGTGGTGGTTTTCATGATGAATCAACGATGTGGGAGAGTTGTCACACAGTCAAGCCATCATAGTCAGGATCGATATAAAGTTTGGACAAATTCTTTCTCTCGACAAAGAATGGGATCGGTTGACCTGATGAATGTGGCCATCATTGCACGAAGGTGAGCTAAACTGCGTCCTCTACTCGTGATTTTAAACCAGCCAATACGATATTGCTCTGCACAATGAGGATTATTCTGTAAATGGTGACCAATTGCAGAGGCACAGGGAATAGTCGTCGTACTGTGGACATTCTTACAAGCTGGAGTCGGTTGTCTCTGTTTGGATGACTGACCTAGTCTGATCCCCAAAGGGACGTGTTGTTCAATGTGATCCTTCGATCTCAAAGATGTGCATGAAGTCCTGCAGGGAAGAGCATATATTGTTTGACACCACAGCACATGTTTGAACCAGGAAGTGTAGTGAAGCAGGATGCCTTCTATGCAAAACAAAACACATCGTTGGTGACATTTTCATTTGCATCAATGGGACTGACCGATCAAAGGGTTGTTGGAGACAGAATTATACAATTATTCAGACTACAATATATTATACTTTATGGTCATCCCATGTATTCCTTTACCATTCATTAGGTTTGCAAAACTCCGGAGGTTACACGTAGGTCTTGCTGGTCGGCATCTGTACATTCGATTCCAAGCCAAGACGGGTGATGCCATGGGGATGAATATGCTGTCAAAGGTGAGACTTTGCATTCCTTCAACAACATGGCATAAAACCTCATGAACGTCCCCCAGTAACTTAGAATTGAACATTGTCGATGATGGTGGTATAACAGGTAAAAGCTGCAATATGTGGTGAACCTCAAATGTTTAAAAGTATAATTTTTTGTTGTTGTTGTTGTAACACTTGGGTTGCAGTTAATGTTTTGAGTAAAATAAACAAAACAAACAAGGATTATGATTGCAGAATTTAGCATTGCTCTCACCATGATTACTAGATTTGTCTTCGTGAATAGTCATTACCCTCACCAGAGGAGAGTTATTGCATTTGTGTCTGTCTGTTTGTCCATCCATCCATCTGTCTGCTTGTTTGTTTGCCCACACACAATGTGCCAACGTAGACCACAAGTTTAACGCATTGTCTCTTTTTTTTCAACCGAGTACGTCTATAAAGTGGGTGCAATTAGAATGCAAGTACGTCTATAAAACAACACAAAACAGGTCTTGGTGAGGGTCTGCAATCTTTGATTGCTCTTTCTCGTTTTAACTGTGCTGGAATATTATTTTGAGTTGTGTGTTTGCTTGCATGTGTGTGCAAAAAGCATTCCCAGCCAATGCAAAAGGATGTAAGGATAGCAATGCCAAAAGGTATGCAAACAAGTTAAGGATGGTAGCATGAAAATATGAAACAGTACACCTCACTTTTGAGAGGAAGGCTTCTGCAGCATCCATCTCTGCAGATCTGGGAAATAACATGTTAATCAGCTACTTGGAAGATGTCCTGCAATGCAGAAAAAACTGATTCTTTCACATGATACTTCCACCAGGATTTTTTTTTTAACCTGTACAGCAATCCCCCTACCCCAGTCTACTTCTCTGTGAACCCATGAAAGAATGCAATCCCTGAAGTTTCTACACCTCACAATCTGTCACAACATGTTTCAAGCAGACCACATTTCAAGCTCTCCCCCCCATCTTATCCCCTCCGCTCCGTCCCCCACCCCACCCCCTACTCCAACCTTCCCACCTGTCTCACACCTTCCCAAAGCCTCCTCCCCTGTCCCTCACTGTGTGGGCCTCAAAATTTTGAAGCCTCTGCTCCAACCTGACATTTCTCAATCCAGGCTGCCACTGACAGCCCAGACATCATCTGTTTAACACAATCCTTCTCACAGGACGTCTGGCCATGACTCCTTAGTGTCTTCCCCCCCGCTATTGTCCCCTTAGGTTTGATCAACCTGAACTCCATCCTGCCACCAGAGTCGCACTGTACATCAAAAACTCCATTTCCCACTCTCCATATACTACTCTTACACCTTCCAACCCCCAGGAGTGTCTTTGGCTGCTACTCCCCTCTGCTCCCACCTCTTGTTTGTCCGGGTGTTTGTACCGTCCTCCTAACAGTGATGACTCCATCTATATCTCTCTCAGATAACATGGATCAAATTTTAACCACTCATCCCAACTCTCTTCCTCCTATGTGACTTAAAATTGTCACCATGCAACTTGGCTGGGTGTTGGTAGCTCGCTCACCAGCCATGGCACTTCAGCAAAGGACTTGTGCGACCCCATGGGACTGACTTAATCCGTGACCTTTCCAACCCAAATTTCTCTCAATGGCAAATCCTCCCTTCTGGACTTGGTGATGACAAACTTTCCCGCAAATGTCTCGTGCTCTACGTCTGCTGCAATTGGTTCATCTGATCATGTCCTTGTAAGAGTCAATATCTCTTTGGCTATTTTCAGAGCTGCCTCAAGTCCAGCAGTTCCCTCAGGCAGATTGGCAGGGACTGCAAGCAGCCATCTCTCTTAAGGACTGGTCTCACACATATCTACTGCCCTTGATGTTAACTAAGCTTTGGAATTTTTCCACAGAAACCTGCTCTCTCTCATGCACAGATTCATCCCAACTCGTCTCCAATTATCCCACCTTTGTTCCCACCCATGATACACTGAATCTTGTGGTGAGGCAGTTGCTCTGCAACACCTGCTTCTCTTTCTGGAAGGCCAATCTGAACCGAAGGAAGTCTCTGCATTCCAAAAAGTCCACAAGTCTGTGTCCACTCTCAGAGCTAGAAAATGTCTCCTCCTCCTCCTCCCCTCCTCCTCCCTCTTCCTGTGAGTGAGCATCATTAGCTGAGGGTGCAGCTGTGCTGCTGATGCAATGCCCTATTACCAAGAACTGGTACTCATTTGCCAACCTTTGAAGGATGACAGGCTGAGTCGACCACACGTGGTGTTAATTCATGGCTGACAGGGGCTCAAACTCAGGACCCTAAGATCCCAAGCCAGCCACCCTAACCACTAAGCCAACACCAGGCTTAACGTCTCTCCAACCTAAGATTGAAGTTTCAAACTTACCTCCCCCCTCAAAAACCTGGTGGTAGTGGGGCAACTTTGCTAAATATAGCATAACAATTGTGCATTTTGTGAGGAAAGCACCAAATTTGGCAACTATTAGCCTATCATATTATGAACAGATTTGGATATTGGGCCATCTCAAAATTTTGATGGCAGTGGAAAATGGCTGCCACAGCCATCAGCGGCTGAATATGAGATGGCCCAATATCAAATCTGTTCATAATATGTTGGCTACTAGTGTGCAAATTTGGTGCTTTCCTCACAAAATGCACAATTGTTATGCTAAGTTGCCCCACTAGTGGGGCAACTTAGCTAAATATAGCATGTCAGTCGTAGTAGGTGAGCATGATGGGGAGGGTGTGGTGATGAGGATCCTCTTGCGTCCACGAATAGGAGACTACTTTGCACCATTGTTCGAGTTCTTTTCAGCGAATTTTTTTTTTCTCATTCCCACGATGAACTATTTTTTTGTTTCAGTTTTTAAAGTATTCAAAACGACTTGGACAAATGCATAATGTACTAGTAATGAACAAGAGAACGCTTCGATAACTTATAGATAAGTTATACCAACGATTGATTAGCGTGTTTTCGGCGTCCACCATATGCCCAACGATAGTCTAACGTATGCATAGCGTGGCAGCGTATCATCGACGATTACGTGAGGTTTTCTATTCATAGCGCTGCAACTTCACTTTTAATAAATGCCTGCACTCGTCTATTGTTTTTGACGCTGGTGCTCGGCAATTGAATCGTTTTCATTGAACGAGTTAAATCGCTTCCACAGCACGCAGTCATGGCACCAACAGCAGCAGGCTCAGTGCCAGCCTCATGCGGATCCCTGTAGAGGTGTACTGCTTGGTTATCCTTGGACCCACTCTGGCTAGCAGCTCGTCGAACATCGCTGGGGGCATTCGCAGGAAGTTGATGAAGGATGCATGGTCCTCGTTACGGAGTTCCACCATGAGCTGGTCATATATGCCGTAATGGCGTCACCTCCCGATCCATGTCTGACCCAGTTCCTTCTCCTCCGTTCACGTCTTCTTCTCCCGGCTCTATTGGCAGCAACTGGTCAAGTGTCAACTCGATGAGGTCATGTTGATGTTCGAGGACAGGTAGGTTTGTCATCTCAGCCTTGCCGTATCCTCCATCTCTCGGAATGACATGGACATGTACTCACCACGAAGTCTAAAAAAAAGACGGGTTCCTCCTGCGAAGCCCCTTTTTTATTACCAATTCCCTAATCGCTGCCAATACGCCATTATACGGTATCTGTAAGTTCGAACGCGTTCAGTAAGTTCTGTGGTCGTCCTGAAGACGTCAAATACGTCTACATATGTATTTGTGTGTAGGACATGCTTTACAAATAATTCCCAAGCACGTTACTCATAGGTTATAAATAAGTCACGGGTACCCAAAACATTACTTTGACGTGTTTCGACGTATGAGGAACTTTCAAGTAACGTGTTGCGAAGTGTGAACAACGTTCGTGTAGCGTGCTTACAAAACGTTACTCGTAGGTTAGAAATAAGTTTCGGGTACGCTAAACATTACCGCGTGTTTTTATTATAATTAAAAACGTGTATCGACGTGTGTCAACGATCGCATAACGTGCCTACAACTTATGGCCAGCGTAGCGGAACGTGTGAGTCATACGCCGGCATACGTCGTAAAATTTCAAGCATGCAAAAATTTGAAGACAACCAAAAGTACAACGTTTAAAGCCAGCGTACTACGACGTATGGCAGTGTTTTTCAGCGTGCTCTTAACGTATACAAAACGTACCCATAACGTATTCGACGTGTGCCAGCGTTTTAGACAAATTTTTCATAAATCGGCATACGCTGGCTAAATCGTCAAGGTGTGACAGCGGCTTTATGCTGCTTTACTCTCCCAACAATGAATGGAGGCTCCAATGTCAGCCATGAGATCAGGGCCATCTCTCTGGACATTTCTCGTGCTTTTGATATAGTCTGGCATCCCGCCATGCTCTCCAAACTCTCTGCCGATGGCATCCAAGGCCAACTGGCTTCCTCTATTCTTGCAGTCAATGGAATCCTTTAATCCACTCTCTCTGTCAAGGCTGAGTGCCCCATGGCTGTTGTGGGCCCAGTCCTATTCCTGATCTTCTTGAATGAACTCTATGATACTCTGGAAAATCCTCTATCTCATCGCTGATTACTCCACCCTCTGCCCTGACATGCAGGCTGGCTGCAGCCTCTTCACTCTCTTCAGACCTTGACAAAATTACAAGCTGGTCAAACACTTGTAATATGTCCTTCAATCCTGACAAATCTCACAATCACTATCTCTCTGAAAGGACCATGTGGCAACCCTGCCTCATCTACTTTTTAAAATAATGCTCTTGATGAAGTTTCATAATTCAAACTCCGAGGTATCACTGTCAGCCATGATCTTTCTTGGGCAAGCTACATTTCAAAGTTGTAGTTTGTCGATTGGGCATCCTCTGTCGTACAAAGTCATTCCTGAACTCCTATACATGTACAAGACCTTCATCCGCAGCTTGATGGAGTACTGCTCCCCTCTCTGGGCTGGCTCCCCTGCCTCACACCTTGCTTAGCTTGATGCCATGGAAAACAAGGCCTTTAAGATTATAATTGGAATCTACCGCAATGAAGCCGAGTCCATGGGCCTATCACTTTCACTTTGCCATTGTAGACAGGTCAGTGGTCTCTGTCTTCTACCGCCTCCTTTCTGGTCTTGCACCCTCCGCTCTCTCCGTGCTTGCCCCCCCCCAGGTTTCTAATGGGTGAACACGGCCCACCACCAACCCTCTTCTGGCGAAACTATTATTACGTTAACAATGCGGGTGCACCAGTTATCCGGAGGATGTCACGGTAGAAAAGAAAGGACACTAGTGTGTCCTGTTTGTCTTTTAACGGGTGAAACCAGCATTCGACAAAAGAGAGGGATATTTTATAAGTAATATTTATTAATCCTACTGTTTACCTTTAAAACAATAATACTGATTAAAGGCAACCCTGATTGACTTTATAAGAATCCCCAAACTAATAAAGTACAAGCATCAGATGTCAATGAAACGATGAATTAACTCGTGGCTTTCAAGGTGGCAACTTATCTCAGGTAACCAGTTTGTAAAATACACCCAAGCGGGTTATAAATGGGTGAAGGGCCGGCTGTGAACACTTTCTAAAGGATCTTGTCCAGTGGGTGTGCACCGGATGAATCCGACAGGCCAGTCGTGTCGCAAAAGTCCTCGGAGGGTGAAACCTTGTATCACTGAAGTATGCAGAAGAACCCGAGTCCACAGGTCAAGTTGTGTGAGACATTGAAGATGGGACCGCACGCTGTGAAGGACAATGTGTATTGGAAGCAGGTGAGAGAGTGAATGAACAGGTAGGCTGCCGTCTCGATGCAGCCAGTGAGGAGATGCCTGTTTTGAAGTAGTCTCCGAGACGACAGCAGGGCAGCAGATTTGACGAGTAGACCGACCAGTAGGTTAGAGCGACCAATGTACGTTCTTTGGGTGAAGTTCGTTCTTTAGTCAGCGAATGGAGTCGCTGATGCATTCCAGGTTCACATACAGAAGGATCCCGATTCCACCTTTGCTGATTGAGCCAGTTTTACAGTAGCTGTCTCTTGTGACATGTTCCCTCTCTCCTGTCTCTTGACGCAAATTGTTGGCATTTTATATCTTCCTTAAACTAGGAGTAAGCCTTTTGTCTTCATTTTGTTGTGGATTCCCGAGTCCACGGCTGCGGTCTGGTGTTTCTTATCTCGTTTGTTGTCATTGCCGTGGCCGCTTCAGCAGCCTTGGTGGGTGTCATTGCCACATTCAACAAACCAACTCGGACATTAACACAGTCAAAATAATTATTTTACCCAGTACAAAACACTTTCACCCACAGCACAACTGATTTGATACTGGTTTATAACACTCTGACAAAATAATACAATTAACATGTCCATAACACTACCTAAATTCAGGATCACTGCTCACCTCTACTCATTTGTTACTCTCTTTTCCCACCTGTGTAATCAACTTCCACATCCATTTCAATCTAATTCCTCCGTACAGGTCTTCAAGGCAACTGTTTAGTTCACCACCATGTCAGATCATCTCCAATCCAAAACCATGATCTGTTCTACCCTTGTTAATCGCCCTCCCCACCCCAATCCCTCCTCCTTCCAGGTTTCTGTTTTTCCTTCCTGGGAGTTTTCTTCTGTATCCATCTTGTCCATCCCATCCATCCTTTTCTGCCTCCAATTCCTCCACACACCCATTGCTTGTCCAAGTTTGCTGTTATTTTTTTTCACCCTCTCTCTATTGTTAATTTTGTTCCGTTATGTCCTGACCCGTTCCGTGAACTAGCCCTTCCATGAGCCTCGACTCTGTATAGAAAACAAACAACCAAAACAACTGGCTTCCGAAGGCAGGCTGAAACCTTAAATATTCTCTGTGGAGCTGAGTCCATTGTGAGCCAATAACAGCTCATAATGGTGTGCGAGCGAGGTACCCACGCATCTCAAAAAAAAAGAAAAAAGTTTGCACCAATAAATTCTACATTCCTGTGGCACCTTCATTCGAACGTCAGGCACGGACAGCCGGTTCGTGAAGGACTTGGGCAAAAAACTGACTGCAGCTGACCCCAAAAGAAGTAAGGTGCATGCCAATGGCGAAACAGCAAATGCGGAATCTGCGAATGTCACGGGTGGAAACACTCATCATTTCCTGATTCTCCTTGAAACTCGATCTCTCTCGACATTTTCATTCCAAACAGCATCATTCCAATCACAAATTAATACTATACCATTCATATAACAAAATAAAAACACTCCTGAGCTCAATGAATATGGACACCGTTCTCATGTGACGACCAATACAAATGAATGTACCGGCAAGAAAAGGATCGAAAATTAAATATTCAGTAGCCTAATTTGTATTGAGAAATTTATGAAACCTCCCCACCCACCTAAAGGCGCTGTCACACCTTGACGATTTAGCCAGCGTATGCCGACTTATGAAAAATTTGTCGAATACGTTATGGGTAAGTTTTGTATACGTTAAGAGCACGCTGAAAAACACTGCCATACGTCGTAGTACACTGGCTTTCATCGTTGTACTTTGCGGTTGTTCTCAATTTTAGCATGCTTGAAATTTTACGAAGTATGCCAGCGTATGACTCGCACGTTCCGCTACGCTGGCCATAAGTTGTAGGCATGTTATGCGATTGTTGACACACGTTACTTGTAAGTTACTTATAAGTCGAAACACGTCGAGGTAATGATTAGCGTACCCGAAACTTATTTATAACCTATGAGTAACGTGTTGTAGGCACGTTACACGATCGTTGACACACGTCGAGGCACGTTATGCGATCGTTGACACACGTCGAGGCACGTTACTTGTAAGTTACTCATAAGTCGAAACACG
This sequence comes from Eptatretus atami, assembly GCA_035128595.1. NCBI lineage: Eukaryota > Metazoa > Chordata > Myxini > Myxiniformes > Myxinidae > Eptatretus > Eptatretus atami. The sequence continues at coordinate 119,449,682 of CM068956.1, forward strand.
TCGAGGTAATGCTTAGCGTACCCAAAACTTATTTCTAACCTATGAGTAACGTGCTTTGAACCTATGTGTAACGTACCTCCAACGCATATTGACGTATGTAGACGTATTTGATTGACGTCTTCCGGACGACCATAGAACTTGCTGAACGTGTTTCTAATTTACAGCTACCGTATAATGGCATATTGGCAGCGTTTTAAAAAAAAAACAAAAAACCAACAATAATCTCGATATCTTCGTGTGGTTCGTCACGTCCGATTGCCTCTTCAGTTTGCTCATGTCTTATTCTTAGTTCCTCCTCTATGAATATTTTCTGTTTGAGGATATTGTTAACGTCGACGTCGAAACTTAAAGCAAATGTCCCAATATATTTAAATTCGTGATAGACTAAAAAACAAAACAAAAAAAACAACACAACAACTTCAGATATTTCATCACGTGCCTTCACGGAGCCAAGGAGAAAAAAAAATGTGCCTTGACGGAGAAATAAAAATGTGCCTTGACGGAGAAAATAAGTTTCGGGTATGCTAAACATTACCTCGACGTGTTTCGACTTATGAGTAACTTACAAGGAACTTGTGTCGACGTGTGTCAACGATCGCATATCGTGCCTACAATTATTCCCAGCTAGCTAGCAAACGTGTGAGCCATACGGCGAGTACGTCGTAAAATTTTCAGCATGCTTGAAATTTCACGACGTACGAGACGTACCACGAAATATGACAGCATACTTCATCGTTTTTCAGCGTGCTCTTAACGTATACACAACTTACCCATACCGTATTCGACGTGTGCCAGCTTGGTTCGGCAAATATTCATAGTCGGATCCACGCTGGCTAAATCGTCAAGGTGTGACTGCGTGGTTGACACTTTCAATTTTCAGGCGGTTATGATTTAAATCGGCGTGCGGCAGGTTTTAACAGGCTACGCCACGAGTTCGTCGGCGATACGTGCAGCGCGCTATGCCTAAGTTAAACTATCGTTGGGCATAGGTTGTGAACGCCGACAACAGGCTAAGCATTCGTTGGTATAAGTTATCTATAAGACAATGAAACGTTCTGTGCCCGTTACTAATATGTTATGCATACGACAACACGTTATGAATACGACCAAAACTTAAAAAAAAAAACATCAAAATTTCAGCGTACCCCAATGTTTTACATACATTTTTATACGTTGCCATTGCTGGCTAAATCGTCAAGGTGTGACATCGCCTTAAGAATGGATAAAGAGTGGGTCGTTCGGTGGAAACTCAAAATCACATTGCTATTGAGATATTATCAAACCCGCGAATGTTTCCACCGAACCCGTGATCGTGTTTTCTTCCTGATCAGGAGTTTCATACGGATTGAAAGTCAAAATCATTATTGTATTGAGGTATTTATGAAACCTCACACCAACCTTAGGACATCGGCTGGGATCCCGAAACGTTCCACAGAAAATTTGACGGGGCCAGCCCCAAAACTGAGGGAGTAGTTTGGGGTCAGATGGACAGAAATTGCTGCTTTGTAATATAGCTAATGGGGCTGACAGGATGGCCTGGATGTATGCACACTCACCTCTAAGCTGTCCAGCCTGAGTTTGAAGCCCGACTTGGCTATAAACTGTCCTCCCGGTGTTTCACAGGCAGGGAGATTCATCGATGTGTGTTTTGTGCTGTCCCTGGGATGTACGTTAAACTGGCGTCCTGTCTGCCGGTATTCGTTGGTGGACGTTAAAGATCTCACGGTGTGTTTCGTGAAGAGTAGGCAAGCTATCACCGGAACCATGAACAAATGGTGACCAGAAGAACCAGAAGAGGGCATTGCATCAGCCGCACGGCCACGCCCTCAGCCAATGACGCTACCCTGCAGCCTTGTGCTGCACACAAATGAAGAAGATGGTGTATAATGCATTGACCCGAAGTATCAGGGAGTATGGGTCACTACTTTGTGTTTGTGAAACTACTTATTGATTTCCTTTCCTCGAGGTGATCAAGTTCAAGGCACTCGGTGTTACTGGCATATCTACTTAGGAGGCAGAGTCCAAAGTTGTGCTTCTTCCACATCACAAGAAAGTTGGTGGACTCTGTTTTATATTTCCTCGTTCCTTCCAGCTCGCAAACGTTCCCTAAACCCACATGTGTGTAAACTCCCCAATTCCACATTGAGGATTCTCCTCCATTCCTTTATCCTTCTATTTTCTTGTCTGTGAATTGACTCCCTGTTTTTGTCTCTACACTCTACGTTCGTTCAAGTGTACCGCCCATGGTCACCTCGTGCTTTCTCTCATACTCATCGCTGCTCTTTTCTTCACCAATTCCCTCGCATCCCTTTATTATTATTATTATTATTATTATTTTTGGCACTCATACATTATTGTGCAGTCTGTGTCCTTGTTCCCCTTTCATCCTCTGTCAGTCAATGAACCTGCTTACCTCGACCATTTAACTCCTTTCTGAGCCGATATTTCTGAGTGTGTTGAATCGAGAAAAGATTAAAAGGTCAGCAAATTCCAATTAAGCTTTAATGCTGCCTGCAACTATTAATTTTTCGTTTAGTACTATGACTTTAATGGCCTGAAGTATTATCACCTTTTTGTGGGGTTGACCAAGTATGGTTTTTTGCCTAAGTCTCTCATTAACCGGCTGGCCAAGCATGACGTTTCGTTAAAGCGCTCGCATGTGGATGTGGATGTTTTTATAGTTGAATGCTGAAAATCTGGAACTTGATGTTTTGTCATTCGTGATTTTTCTTGGTGGGCATGTCAAGCCTTCATGGCTTCACAAGACTTATCATTATCCAAAGAATAGAAAACAAAGATCGTTGTCAGTCGTATGTGCGCTCATCTTTGTACCGCAGATACCTCTCACCACCTTCCCCTTTCCAAAATTCCGCATGTAATACGTAGATGGCTTTCTATGCAATGTTTGAAAGCAATTGGCATGAGTTTAATTTTGAGCAATTTGAGGTTTATCATGTTTTGTACAGCATTTGTAAACCGATTAACATGTTCATGATTAAATAGGGATTTTCATTGTGTGGCCTGTGTTTCCAACCTCACGACAGGGAACCGATGTGGCTTTGATAGCGCTCCGAGAAAGGTTTCCCGATCTCAAAATCATGTCTGTCTCGGGAAACTTTTGCACAGACAAGAAACCATCTGCCTTGAACTGGTTGGAGGGCCGGGGCAAATCGGTGGTTTGTGAGACCATTTTGCCCAGCACAGTTGTTCGACAGGTAAGTGTGGAGGAGGCCTCATCTGTGTTTTTTGCCACTTGGATAAATAGTTGAACTATGCAAGAGCATTTTGTAACATAATTTGTTTTTATAGGTGTAGTTGTTATATTTGTTGTTTGTAAAAATAAATAAATACAACATCAAGGCTCATTGAAGAGTGACATGGCAGTGCTTGACCAAGAAGCTTTAATGATTTGGCGTATTGCATCATCCATCGAGTGACGCATATCATATGGATGTGACCTTATCTGTGAATGGCCAGTCACCTTATTTATTTATTTGTTTTTTTCAGCCAGTAAAAATCCAGAAGTGAAAGGTGCCAAGTCAGTGAAATTTATTTGCTTCATGTTTCAGAAACCTGAATTGCCACGAGACATGCCTGTTTTGCTCATTTCAGATTCTCAAAACAAGTACGAAAGCTCTTGTGGAACTGAATATCAGCAAGAACCTGGTTGGCTCTGCAATGGCAGGAAGCATTGGGGGGTTTAACGCCCATGCAGCAAATGTCGTCACAGCCATATACATTGCTTGCGGCCAGGTATGGGCTTTTAAATCGACTTCACTTTGACTTCTTACCATTTCTGGCATACCGTTGACTTTCGCCAATTCAAACAGATGCATTATGGGGACATTGAAGTTGGTGAAAATCATAATTGCCACAAATTTATTATTTATTTTGTTTTAACGTTTGAGATATCACCTCTGCCGAGCATATGGTAGCATATGGCATAAAAACCATTTCTACCAATTTCTTTTTCTTTGAGGTAATGTAAACCATTTATTTATTTATTATTATTATTATTATTATTAATTGCGCTCGAGTCCTTTTTCCATTTTTCTTTTTCAACAAACTCCCACACTCCCTTCAATCCCACCCTTCCCTCCAAATTTTCAAAACAGCTGTTCACCACCATCTCATGTCTTCCCCCATCCAAAATCTTGATCTTCTCTACCCCCCGGTTAATCCACCACAAACCCACCTCCTTCAAATTCCCTGCTTTCCTTCCCGAAAGTCCCTTTAATGTCCATCTTGTATACCCCGTGTTCCCCGGCCCATCCCTCTCCCTTCCACAGACCTCCTCATGTCTCTGTTCCCTGCTGTTTTGTGCTTCCCTCTCCCACCCCTCTTGTCTCCTGCTCCCTTTGTTATACATTCTGCGTGTTAGCTCTTATACGAGCCTCGACAAAGTATACAAAAAAAAAAACCCTTGAAAAAGTGGAAAATGGTCATACAACGTTTGTTGTTGCCGTCCTTTTCCACTGCACGGTAATTGAAGCTCAGTCTACTCCAGCCAATTCAAATGTAGGGAAAGTGAATGGACATGGGTTTTAATTGCCATGTGCTGTGCAGAAGAAGTGGTACTACCAACTTGGAAAAAACGAGTTTTTGGGCCGATTTAATTCGGCAGTATTAAAATTGGTGAGTGGTCTACATAACCCTCCATTCAAATTGATTGGTGAGAATCCATCGCATTTACACGTCAAACTTCCTGAGTATGCATTGAAAGATTTGGTATGATTGAATTCCAATTTTGGTTTTCTTTTTGAAGTTGCTTGCACCTTAAGTCGGCATAGATTTTAAATTGTGGGGTTGTTTGCACATGCCATACAGGACCCTGCACAAAACGTGAGCAGCTCCAACTGTATGACACTAATGGAAGCAACGGGTGATATGGGAGATGATTTGTACGTAAGCTGTACAATGCCCTCCCTTGAGGTTGGGACAGTTGGTGGTGGCACTGTCCTGCCTGCCCAGCAAGCTTGTCTAAAGGTACAGACTTCTCACAGTGCCTCCTTTCTCTGAGCTGTGTGCTGAACTCGCTGCAAATGGCTTCCTGTCTTTTTTTATTTTGCACATTGGTCACCATCGTTTGCTTCTGATACGTTGTCGTCTGATTCATGCTCGGTGAGTGAATGGAACAGGTTTCATTGAAGCCGAAAGACAATTAGAGTGCAACCGACACATGACTATACCTGTCAAAATGGCTCCGTGGTTTGGATATTTCTGATAGAGTACAGCAATCAAGCCAAATTGGATTTTAAATTTTTTTCGAACCTGTTGAACTTGCAACAGGCCAAAGATGGATGTTTAATTTGAAGGCTCAATTAATGAATTCCACAACCTCAAACAATGAACCAAAGAGGCTGTCATTAGAGTTTTTGAAAAACAGTTAAAAAAAACAAACAAACTTATTTTGCTTTTTCTATTAAGAACATATAACATACAGCAAGCAGAAAAGGTATTTGTTGAAAGCTGCTGCCTTTTAACTCTCCTTTGATCACATGACTCGGTAGGAGCCCGAATGAAAGGGGAGTTTTCATTTATTTATTTTTTTTTGGAGATAAAAATAATATTCTGTGCAATGAGTTAACTTGTTCAAGAGTCTCAGAGAAAATATGATTGCAGAGATAATTGGGTCATGTTTGAAAATATTGGACCTGGGTATTCTGCAGAGTGGCTTCGAACACTGAAAATGGGGAAAACAGGTTGAATTCTGATCGAACAGCAAAGTGCAATTTTTGTCATAAAGTAGTATGATGTGATTACCTTTATTAACGATGAATGTGGTGAGATGGATGATTTTCATTTCGGAAATATTCTATCTGAAGGAAGCATCTACATATTTCTGAACTTCTTGTAATATATATATATACTAGGGCATTGGTTTTGATGAAGAATGCAATCGCTAATCTCAACACAAAATTGGTGATCTGCGTGGGGGTCAAAATAAGTCAAAAAATAGGAAATAAAATACCTTAAATGGTGATTGATCCACCGTGGAGAAGAGAAGCTGACGTTTTGGGCCTTGCCCTTCGTCGGAGCGAAAGTGCCTTTTGCCTTGAACTGTCTCAACTTGTTTGGTTTTATGGGTTATGTACGAGTCGGTTTATTTATTTATTTCTTGACAGTGTTGGTAATGCACTCCAGAGCATAACCAGACTTCCCATAAATTATATCTCAATCAAATGTGTTGACCCTTCATTACCTCCACCACCGAAGGTGGACAGAGGTTATGTTTTCACCCCTTTTGTCTGTTTGTTTGCTTGTGTACAGGATATGTCAAAGTTGTGGACCGACTGGGACAAAATTTGGTGGAGAGGTTGGATGTGTGACAAGAATTAAAGGATTTGATTTTGGTGAAGATTTCTAAGTGATTCTTCACCACTGAGAGACGGAGCCAAAAATGATTATTTATATATATATATATATATATACATACATATAGCTTGATACTTCAAAAAGTTGTGGACAACTTGTGACAAAACTTGGTAGATGAGTTAGGTATGTGACAAGAACAAGCCGATTCGATTTTGGTTCAGGTTCGGATCCAGATCCGGCCTATCAGTAGGATACAAAACATAAACCGTTCAGCCTGGCCAGAGGTATGTCCTCTACGGAATGCAATTCCAGTTTATTTATTCTGTTAAGACAAAGTTTAAGTCAATAATAACTTTCATAAATGACAATATGAATAAATATCTTCAATCTTGTGGAAAATTGCTATTTGAAGTTGATATGAAAAAGCTTGGCATTGATTAAAATGGACTTGTATTATTGCTCCAACTGTATATGGGTCCTTTAATTAATATCGCTCATCTTGAAGTGTCTTGGCACAGGAAGTTATTTTCTTGAATATTTATGATTATGTGATTTATAGCCAGGTGTTTTTTTGCGCCGCTTAGATGCTGGGTGTACAAGGTTCTGCGGCTGATGTTGGGGTCAATGCGCAAACGTTGGCCCGAGTGGTCTGCGGCACGGTTCTGGCTGGGGAGATCTCCCTCATGGCTGCGCTATCCGCAGGACACCTTGTCAAATCGCACTTGGAAAAAAACAGGTGGGCTGGTGAACCAAACAACTTTTATCATTAAATTGTTAATCGTTTATCTTTTCTTCCATCTTCGATGTCATCGTATCTCACTGTGGCTGAAATCCTTCAAGTGGTAAAAACGATAGATGTAAAAATGCGCTGTTCAATCGAACTTGGGTTGATTTCCTAATGATTTGTGAGAGCAGCCATGTCTGTTCTCGATTGGTTGTGAAATACATTCGTGATATCACAAGCATTTCAGCCAATCACGGGCATGATGCGTATGGCTTTCTACATAATTTGCTGAGGATTTTATTAAAGTTGATTCCCACTTGTGCACTTTTCCACACAAGGATGGCAAGTTAAAAACTTTTTTGAAAGTACTTGTTTCACATAAAAGGTCAATGCTGATTGTCGGCCTTTTTGTGGTAGTGCAAATAAAAGGCCGACAATCAGCATTCACTGAGATTTTCGTTTTTCAACGTGTGGTTGGATCAAGGCGATGAAGTCGTTTTGTGAAGTTGGCAGCGACTGGGCAGAAGTGGCTGGTGATTTAAAAGAAAGGATTTGATGCCATATGGAACAGCAGAGGAGATCCATTGCTTGTGTATTGGAAACTGGCACAAGCCTGGAAATCCGATCGGAGCGAAAGGTCTTGCAACCACAAAGGCAGTTTACATTCGCTATAACCCTCCGAGGGAAGCAAGTTCTCATTTGGAATCGTACACGCCTGCATTTCAAATCGCTTTCTGTAAATGGGTGAATGCAAAATTATTGAAGGGGCACGAAAGATTTGGATTTCGGGAGATTTTTTTTTCCCTGGCAAATATTGGATACAAGGCCCAAATCATTTTATCCCAATAATTGTTTTTTTTCTTCTTTGCTTCACTTTCACTCAGAAGATCTCCTTTGCAACTACTTGAAATTCACAGATTCTTAATTGTGGGGTCAGCCAGGGAAGGTTTTTGGTCCAAGGCTTTCATGAACCGGCTGATCGTACCTGATGTTTCACTGATGGTGCGGGAATTTGTAATTCGTTCGGGATGCCGGCGATAACTTGCCGAATCTTCAGAAAAGACACCTTGGGATATTTTATCGTCCACCAACAATCAATGCGAGCAGAGGTGTCCTCCCGATGGATAACACACACACACACACACACACATCGTCGCCCCTGCATGCAAAACACCAGGATAGGTTTTAGTTGGGCCGATTATTCAAACCCAGGCTAGATTGCTCAAAGTTTAATGCATATACCTCTAACTATGCTATGGTGCCAAGCCACTAGGAAAGTACCAGTAGCTTAAAATATTAATTTAAAAAGGAAAATGAAATGATATCAATTTAACATTTCATGGCCTGTTTTCTTCGAGCTTTTCAGTAAATAAATCTTACCGCACACCTCTGAAGGAAGATGAAGCAAGAATGTTGTTCCAAAGTATGGAGTCCAGGGAAGGAAAAAGACCTGAGATTCACTCAAATTTTTACGGTTCAGGGAATTTTTACTTGCCTGTGACTTTAAGATTTTTACCAAAGTTTTGTGATGCAATTAGTACAAACACCAACTGTACAAACTCGAATCGGTGAATTATCCATGCACTCTTGATTGCAGTAATACTTTGGTTGAGTTTTGAATCTCATTTCTTTTTGTAGATCAAAAATCTGGTGAGCCTTGATGACGACGACTGGGCTCCAAAGTCTCAACGTGAGCAACCCGTCCGGGCCTCCGCAATACCACTGCTCATTTCGAGGACAATATTCGATGGGGATTTATTTTTGCACATGGTGGCAGCACTGTTCAGTGTCAACCATCTATCGTATTATTGGAAGGAAATGCTTTGTATGTTTACTTTTTAAACGTAGAACGTAATTTAATGTTTAACTTCAGTCTGTGCAAGATGCTTTCATTTAATGTTCATCTCCAGGACAAACCATTTCGCCTTACTTGCACATCAAGTTTACTTGACACGAATGAGTCGACTTTGATTGGGGTCAGTGCTGTTTCTGCTTGTTGGACGGCGTTTGCATACGACTCGATGACCAACTGCTCATTTTTAAAATTTTGAGGTTAAATGATCTAATCTTGGTGTGAGAGTGGGTAAAGCCTCGTTGCATTACCCTTTCCGGTGTGGATTCCATTTCCTGCACGGTAACTCAGAGCGAACGTTTCAGTTTAACCCCAGGCCTGGCCAACCCAATCCGACATGCTCTGAGGCACCAACCCCCCAAACTCATGGGATTGATTTGATGTGGAGGCA
>CM068956.1:119458973-119471422 GCA_035128595.1 Eptatretus atami
ACATCAAAAGGCACAAACTTCCATGAAAACAGAGCCGCTGCTGTACATGAGATTTATCCGTGGCAGCAGCCACTTGGAACAAAGCTCACGTGCAGATCAGCAATTTCCTTCGTGCGACTGGAACCTGATTTCTTGCCCCATCAGGAAACAGGATATTTAATGTAAGCCAAGCTGCTATTCTGAGTCTTGAATGTTAATGTTTATAAGAATACAGAACTGCTTGATGCTGGAGTAGAGGTATTCTGTTCCCCATTTACACTTTTGTTTGCACAAATCCTCTTCACAGTGCCTTCGCCATCGTTTTATTGCATCTACTCATGTTGCTCTAAAAATCGGTTGGAAAATGGTTCATGCAAGTTGTGGAGGAAATAAATGTGGAAAAAAAAATCAAAAGGAAGTAAATATTGTCCTCACTTGCAAGCATTAATTATTGGTGGCATCAGAGCTGTTGGTTCAAATATCATTTCACTGACCAGTCACTTTTGGCACATTTTCTTTACCTTCGTGCAACATCTCAGCAAAATAAATAAATATTGGCAGTCAGCCATCAGGCTTGCTTGAAGCTGCGGATTGTAAAACAGGGTGGTGCAAAGGTGGCACACTTAGCTTTGAGCTGTTTAGCCTGGATTGGATTATCGAACCGACTAGAAACGGTTGGATTGGTGCTTCACTGGCATGGTCTTTAATCACAAGGTGCGTCGTCCCTTGTGTGGATGTTAAACTCGGCCTTTACCGTCTGCTGGGAGTTGGTGGATGTTAAAAATCCCATGGTGTTTTTCATGAGTAGGTGAGTTATCACCTGCATTTTGAACAAATTCCAAATTTCTGCCAACTTCTGTCAAACATCAAGCATGGCTGTTTGTTTTTAACCTCATGCCAAATATGGTTTGCTTTTGATACGCCTTTCATATTTGCTGTCAACCTACGCAAGATGCCACGGTCATCTCTAAAATTTGTACACCGCTTGTGTTGTGCAGTCTGAAATCGATGGTAGGGCTGTTAGGGTTAGGGAAATCACTTAAAACATGTAGAAATGCAAAAAAAATTTTTTCTCTCGAACAATTTTTTTGGGGGGGTGGGGGACCAAGTCCAAAATCTAATGGCATGATCCTTGGACCATACCTAATCCCCCCACCAAGTTTCGTCGAAATCCTAATCACTTAAAACATGTAGAAATGCAAAAAAAAGAAATCGAAATTTTGTTGAAAAAAAAGTTGCAAAAAATTTTTTTCTCTAATTTTTGGGGGGGGGGTTGGAAATCACTTAAAACATGTAGAAATGCAAAAAAAAAAATTTTTCTCTAAATTTTTTTTTGGGGGGGGGGGGACCAAGTCCAAAATCTAATGGCATGATCCTTGGACCATACCTAACCCCCCACCCAGTTTCGTCGAAATCCTAATCACTTAAAACATGTAGAAATGAAAAAAAAAGAAATCGAAATTGTTGAAAAAAAAGTTGCAAAAAAAATTTTTTTCTCTAAATTTTTTTTGGGGGGGGGGTTGGAAATCACTTAAAACATGTAGAAATGCAAAAACAACAAAAAAAATTCTCTAACTTTTTTGGGGGGGGGGGGGACCAAGTCCAAAATCTAATGGCATGATCCTTGGACCATACCTAACCCCCCCACCAAGTTTCGTCGAAATCCGTCGAGGAGTTTTTCGTAATACAAAAAATTTAACATTTTCACGCTCACACTGACGCTCACGCCGGGGGTATCGCTATAGCTCTCTGCTCTCTGTTCTTCGAACAGGCGAGCTAAAAACGATAACATTTCAGCAAAGCATATATTAATTAACACATAATAATGAACATATAATCCCCGCACTGGCCCCAAGCACATCTGGGCTTCGTGAAAGGTAAGCTAATGCTGAAGCAGAAGTACAGCAGGCAGGTACGCAACAAGGCTGTGAAGGCCAATGAAAATTTGGTCCATCGGACCAACGGGCCGGGCCCACTAGTGCAGTGTAATGATCACTCATTCCTGATATGGATACACAGTACTTACACCGTTTTGCAATTTACTACTTTTCAGTGTACCGTTTTCATGACTGATGTACATAATAGCAAGGTTACCTGTATAACATGTGCAGTTTGTTTGGTGTAACGTCCTTGTAATTCACATCTCTCCAACTGGCCTTGTCCTGCACGTGATGATGTGTGAACGGGCTTCTCTACAAGCCTCAAGTCCGTTCATCTCGGACTTCCCCACAAGCATTAGTCATTTAGAAAAGTAAGAATTCTGATGATGTTTGTGTATATATATATATATATATATATATATATATATATATATATATATATATATATATATACTAGCGATACCCGTGCACATGCACGGGATAGCAGTACAACATAGCTGGTAGCAGACGACAGACCGTACACGGGGAATGACAAAAATACGCATTGTGCAAAATGCAAGTGGTACTATGGAACGCCAAGACTTCCCAAACATTGTCGGCAAGTCCGCTAAGTGCCACAGCAATTTCATAGGGATCGAGTGACGGCGAGCCGAGTTTTTAGTGTGCAAGCTTGGTATTATAATAGAGATTTTATTAAGCATTTGCAGTATGCTCTTCACAGCAAAGACTTCAGCACACCATAATTGAAAAACGTAGAAACGAAGTGACAAGATATCAGCTCTAAAAAGGTATGCTGGTCTAACGAGTCAAAGCAACATTGAAACTCCATCAGATGGTCGTCTTCATCAGAGTTTTATATGCTTTCGAATTGAATTATAAACACTTAAACACTGTGCAAACAAAGTCCCCACAACATGGAATGGAAACTGTGCACACAAGACACTGACCACGGTGCGGTGCAAACAGGACAAGGCAGCACACTGTAAATGGAAACCGTTTCCAGCAGTGGGTGAAAGTTCAAAGCTCTCAAACTTTGATTTTGCCTCACTCCCTTCTTGCATTTGGTAAGGCAGCAGAGCTGTGGAGAGAGTTAGTAGCTGGAATTGGCAATGTTTGCAGGCTGTTTTGTTTAATAAGGAATCTCATTCGATTCGACTTGCCAACGCTTAGAAGAGGATGGGCTTGCAGGCTGTGCGTTCCACCACGTAGCTCGTGAAGCGTTTGAGGAACCTTGGACATTCTCGTCTCGCTACGGCTCGTAGTACCGAGGCTGGGGCCCAGCCCCCTGGATTCACTGCCAACGGCCCATAGGTTACAACATTAGAAGGTGTGACACCAACCCCTCCACAGCTTGCATTCAAAGCAAACTAACCATGCGACATCATGTCAAACGTCTTCCAGCAAGAGGTGCAGCAGCTCGAGTTTATTCCAAATGTACTCACCATTGGCTACGTAGGTGATCTTGCAGGAGAGGTTTTCCCGCTGGATATTGTGGTTGCCGTCAGGGGGACTGACCATCGTTTGACAAATTAGGGCCACATTTATTTTCGCCCTTACGCATTTTGTGGTGACCTTTGGGAAACATCAGCATTAAAACGTATTTGTCATGCAGTTGTAATTGTCAGTTAAGCTCATCGTTCCCAAAAACACAAAACCATCCAGATTGTCAAAACAACAGCATACCGGCACTTCATGCTCTACAGAGATGTTGCAGACCATCCAGGTATCAGGGTCGTTCTCACTGACTGATGGGATCTTCTGCATGCTGGACACGTACAATATGTCCCGCTGGGATGCTGGCCACACCGTCTGAACCAGGGACGAGGAGTGGCCTCGAATCAAGATGCAATGGCGTTTTGTATGTTTGTGATGCAGGAGTTGTGCAAAGAATTGGAGCCATGTTATTATTATTATTATTATTTTTTGTTTAGATCGAAAGACCTTGCAGATGGTCACCACACCCATCATCATGAGCACAATCCCTCTGCTACTTGTAATGGTGAGTAAGAAAGGATCCACCAACGGTGCAGCCTACCTTGTGTGTCTGATAAACGACAACAGCATTGCTGGACAGTTGTTCAATGAGTTGCACAGTTTCAACTGTTGCTGAAAGACAAATGTAGAAAATGTTAACGCAGATGCTCATCGACTACCCCAAATTTATAGGCACAATATTGCAAACAAAAAGTGTTGACTGCCTTAGGAAACATTAACTTTTAGTTGATAAAATCTGTTGTCTTCTCTGCTGGCATCAGAGCTTTTTCAGACACGAACATTCCGTTATCGATTTTGTTTATTTACACAAGTCAGAAAAAAAAACCATTTTACAAAAATGAAAAAAAAACATGTAGGGATGGAATCTCCAAAAAACAACCGAACAAGGTGGGGATGACATCACGATTCACGATTCAACACCACACAATCCTTGTACACATTGCCATCACGACATATTTTGACATTTTTGGTGTAGGTGACAATTGTAAAAATTGTATGCAGACAGACGTCCTCGGCAGAGGTAGTTGTAGATTTGTAGTGTGGGTTGGTGTAATTGTGCATTTTATTTGTTGTGGGATTGAGACTGAAAAATGTCGTACCTTCGTACCTTGTTTGGTTGTTTTTTTTTTTTTTGGGGGGGGGGGTGCTTGTTCATATTTATAAAATCTTTTTTCTGACTTATTTAATTCTCTTCCCAATCTCTATGCTAATGACGTCATCATCTCATAAATTATTTTGAGGGGGGTCGACATGGGGAACTCCATGACCCCCACACCCCTCAACGATATTTCTCATAGAAGTCCCTTCCCCAGTTCTCTTAACATCCGTCCCTTCTGTCTCCACTCTGCTACCCTGTTGTCCTTCACTTTTTCAGTCGTCTATCTATTTTGTACAAGAACATGGCAAATTTTTTCTTTGCCCTCTCACCTTTCTCTACTCCTTCCCTTCTATTCCATCCCCAACTCCTATATCCTCATAGTCTTCTTTCCATGGCATCCTTTTCTTCTCCTATCATCATTCATTCTCTTTTCCTCGATTTACTCCTTATAGGCCATAAGCTAGAGCCTCTGGATCGTTAACCTGATGGCACCCAACGGAGCACTACAGTTTGACGTTTGTCGATTTATTAGACTCGAACTATCCAAACTGAACTTCCTCAATCACGAAACCCCATTCTAATATTTATTTTCCACAGTCCTGGAAGCTTGCACTATTTTAATTTGGCGTTTGGAAATATTTTTTGCCCTAAATCGCCTGTCTCGCGTCTTAGTGTGCACAGCACGTGATCGAGGTAACCAATCAGGGGTCTAGAAAAAGAAAGATTTGTATCCGTTTCCGGTCTGTCAACTGGAGCGCATGCCGTGATCCGCAGAATTCGTGTTTTTGATCCTGATTTCCTGACGAAAAAAATAAAAATAGAAGCAAATACAGAGATATATATAACTAGAGGGGGAGCACTCGGTAGAGTGCAAAACCTCCACCGCCAATACTGCTAGGTCACTCAAGTGAACCTGATATCCTATTCATTCAATTTGACGTCAACAGTGCTCACAGAGTTATAGTTTGCAACTTTCCCTTTTACTTTTAACTTTTACATACTCAATTCATTCGTCATAACTCGATTCCTTGAGACAAATTGATTTTACATGGGTATATCCACCTGAAGTTCCAAAATCAGCCGCAATTATAATTTTGGCATGTTTTTTGTTGGAAATCACTTATAACATGGAGAAATGCAAAAAAAAAATCGAAATTTTGTTGAAAAAAAATTTGCAAAATTTTTTTCTCTAACAATTTTTTTGGGTGGGGGGGGGGGTTGGAAATCACTTAAAACATGTAGAAATGCAAAAAAAAGAAATCGAAATTTTGTTGAAAAAAAAGTTGCAAAATTTTTTTTCTCTAACAGTTTTTTTTGGTGGGGAGGGGGGGGGGGGTTGGAAATCACTTAAAACATGTAGAAATGCAAAAAAAAAAAAATCAATTTTTTTCAAATTGGCCGCCATAGCGCCATATTGGATTTTGGACCAAGTCCAAAATCTAATGCATGATCTTTGGACCAGACCTAACCCCCCACCAAGTTTCGTTGAAATCCGTCGAGGATTTTTTCCGTAATACTGTTCACAAACAAACAAACAAACAAGCAGTCATAGACTGGTACTTACGAAATCGTCAACTTGACCTCTGACCTTGTCTAATAAAAGCTGTCTCTAGAGAAGGTAGCGACGCAAACCAGAAGTTTCTACGATGATTTCGTACCAAACCATCAAAAATCTAATGTTTTGGATGTTTGACCTCACTCTGACCTTGACCTTTGACCGATTTTGACCAAAATCTAATCAGCACTAGCCATCACCCTCCTGAATCACGTGGTTGAATTTGACATTGGTAGCTTCTTCCGTTCTCGAGTTATCATTTTTGGATGTTTGACCTCATGTGACCTTGACCTTTGACCGATTTTGACCAAAATCTAATCAGCACGAGCCATCAACCTCTTGAATCACGTGGTGTAATTTGACATTGGTTGCTTCTTCCTTCGAGTTATCTGTACCAAACCATCAAAAATGGAATATTTGACCTCACTGTGACCTTGACTTTTGACCGATTTCGACCAAAATCTAATCAGCACTTGCCATCACCCTCCTGAATCACGTGGTGTATATTTGACATTGGTAGCTTCTTCCGTTCTCGAGTTATCGTGCCTACAAACAAACAAACAAACAAACAAACAAACAAGCAGTCATAGACTGGTACTTACGAAATCATCAACTTGACCTCTGACCTTGTCTAATAAAAGCATGAATCAGTCAGAAGCCCAAGGGAGCTTGAATTCTGAATTCATTGTGGTCTACGATTTTACACTGTGGTTTGCAGATAATGAGTCCCAGACAAAAAACTAGATTTCTTATAAAAATTCCATTTTTTTTTTTTTAAAAGTGATTCAGTACCAGCAGGATATGCAGATAATAGGTGTATTACTTTTCAGAAGAATCTGATAAAAGACTTATTATTTATTATATATATCAGTTATTCATCGCTGTTCCAGAATTTCGACAACAGAGTTTTAAGCGTCCTAAGCGATCGCAAAAAACCGAAGACAAAATTAAAATCGAAGTTAAAACGAACTCGTAACGTCGAGCGAAGCAAAAATCTCCATTTCTCCATGCAAAACCTTAACGTCACTCAACGACATGTCTGCTCGAGCGCACTGCATCATGGACGACCCGTGACGTCTGCTCGAGCGCACTGCATCATGGGACGACCCGTGACGTCTGCTCGAGCGCAATGCATCATGGGACGACCTTGACGCTTCGAGTGAAATATTTTTTTATACAATCTTAAAACGTCTCCAAAACATCCGATTTTTACCAGAATTTCGACAACCGAGTTTTAAGCGTCCTAAGCGATCGCAAAAACCGAAGACAAAATTTAAACCGAAGTTAAAACGAACTCGTAACGTCGAGCGAAGCAAAAAAATCTCCATTTCTCCATGCAAAACCTTAATGTCAATCAACGACGCGTCTGCTCGAGCGCAATGCATCATGGACGACCCGTGACGTCTGCTCGAGCGCAATGCATCATGGGACGACCCTTGACGCTTCGAGTGAAATATTTTTTTTATACAATCTTAAAACGTCTCCAAAACATCCGATTTTTACAAGAATTTCGACAACCGAGTTTTAAGCATCCGAAGCGATCGCAAAAACCGAAGAACAAATTAAAATCGAAGTTAAAACGAACTCGTAACGTCGAGCGAAGCAAAAATACTCACATTTCTCCATGTTAATTTACGGAATTATGTTTGACCTCACTGTGACCTTGACCTTTGACCGATTTTGACCAAAATCTAATCAGCGCTAGCCATCACCCTCCTGAATCACGTGATGTAATTTGACATTGGTAGCTTCTTCCGTTCTCGAGTTATCGTGCCTACAAACAAACAAACAAACAAACAAACAGAAACGGAAGGCATCAATATACTTACGAAATCTTTAGATTTCGTAAGTAACAAGCAGTCATAGACTGGTACTTACGAAATCGTCAACTTGACCTCTGACCTTGTCTAATAAAAGCTGTCTCTAGAGAAGGTAGCGACGCAAACCAGAAGTTTCTACGATGATCTGTACCAAACCATCAAAAATCGAATGTTTGACCTCACCGTGACCTTGACCGTTGACCGATTTTGACCAAAATCTAATCAGCACTAGCCATCACGCTCCTGAATCACGTGGTGTAATTTGACATTGGTAGCTTCTTCCGTTCTCGAGTTATCGTGCCTACAAACAAACAAACAAACAAACAAGCAGTCATAGACTGGTACTTACGAAATCGTCAACTTGACCTCTGACCTTGTCTAATAAAAGCTGTCTCTAGAGAAGGTAGCAACGCAAACTAGAAGTTTCTACGATGATTCTGTACCAAACCATCAAAAATCGAATGTTTGACCTCACCGTGACCTTGACCGTTGACCGATTTTGACCAAAATCGAATCAGCATGAGCCATCACCCTCCTGAATCACGTGGTGTAATTTGACTTGGTAGCTTCTTCCGTTCTCGAGTTATCTTGCCTACAAACAAACAAACAAGCAGTCATAGACTGGTACTTACGAAATCGTCAACTTGACCTCTGACCTTGTCTAATAAAAGCTGTCTCTAGAGAAGTAGTGACGCAAACCAGAAGTTTCTACGATGATTCTGTACCAAACCATGAAAAATCGAATGTTTGACCTCACCGTACCTTGACCGTTGACCGATTTTGACCAAAATCTAATCACACTAGCCATCCCTCCTGAATCACGTGGTGTAATTTGACATTGGTAGCTTCTTCCGTTTTCGAGTTATCGTGCCTACAAACAAACATACAAACAAACAAACAAACATACAAACAAACAACAAACAAACAGAAACGGAAGTCATCAATATACTTACGAAATCTTTAGATTTCGAAAGTAACAAACAAACAAACAAACATACAAACAAACAAAACAGAAACGGTAGTCATCAATATACTTACGAAATCTTTAGATTTCGTAAGTAACAAACAGAAAGGGGTGAAAACAGTAACCTCCGTCCATCTTCGCTGGCGGAGGTTAATGAGGTGCTTGATCCACGTGGTAAGAGTCAGCCGGGTATTCCGAAGGCTTTCATTCCCAGATCATGGGAAAGCGTGCGTCGTTTTGCGATAAAATGGGCCAAACTCGAGGAGATAGATCGAGTTGAAAGCCTCGTCATCAAGTCGACTGCTGCTGCTGAATTCAGTGGAGGTTCGTATGCCACATAACAGCACATCTTTTTCTCACTGCCAAACCACTTTAACCCGTTCAGACTTTAAACGATTCAAACTAGAAACTTCACACAGGCTGCTTCAAAGCACGTCATGACATTTCCCTGTACGATCGCCATAGTACCACAAACGGTTTATGAGTGTTTTAAACGTTCAATAGTTTTGATGACTCACAAACCCACGTCGGCCATTTAAAACAAACGAACGATGCAATGGAATCGCAATAATCATTTTGAATGCTCACTTTGAGGGTCTGATTCTGCTTTAGTGAGATTTTCTTCCATTCAGATGAAATCTCTGAGGGTGCCGGGTACCATGTAAGGTGCTATCACAGATTCACTGACATACTGGTTGTGTTGAAAAGCGGTGTGCTCAGCTGGCCACAGAAGGAGCAGGCCCATCACCCAGGAAGTGTCTTCACACCGATACCTCCCTCTGCTGCGAATGGCCACTCAGACCATGTACTGTCTCCCACATGTATTGTGTGCAAGGAAGTTGATCCCATACACCACAGCGTGTGGGAAATACCAATCGGACAAACTGGCTAAGGCAGACAGAGTAGATGGAGTAAGAACACGTGTCTTCCTGATTGTTGTGCATGTTTTTTTTTTCTCTAACATGTAAGATTGGATGAGAAGAGGGGTTCATGTCTCGAGCTTCATCACAAGGATAACTTGAAGGGCACTCGATAGAGCGCATACCTCCACCACGTAATGCCTGATCCACAGAGAACATATCGGGCCCAATACATTTTTGAAATATCGTGCTGTACAGTACTATATCGTTTTTGGCCCGATCTCTCAATGGTGAAGAATCACTTTAAAATAAAATAAAATAATTCTCGTATCCATATTCGGATCTCCACCAAAATCGAATCAGTTCGTCCTTATCACACACCCAACCTGCCCACTCAATTTCATCAGGATCCGTCCACAACTTTTTAAGATATCCTGCACACAAACAAACAGACAGAAAGGGGGTGAAAACATAACCCCCTTCACCTTCGGTGGCGGAGGTAATTAACACATCACAGAATCGAAGCTCAATATTCATATACGAACCTTTCTCCTACCAGCATTTTCAGCTGTGACCGAATCCCAGCAATTGTTCGTGTGCTCCTCCGAGATTACACACATTTCCAAGGATAATTGAGCATTGCCTTAAATTCAAGGTAATTCCTTCATAATTTGCTCATATAATATTTTCATCTTTGCTATTGAAGGATTATTGTGGAGAGCAGCTCAGGAAAGGCCCGGTGGACCCGATGCGAAAATTATACGCAAAATCAGAGACGAGGATTGCTTTGCAAAAGAGGTGAAATATCATCGCTCCTGCTACTGCCAGTACACAAGATTTCTTACCAAGAAACCAGGTTCTAAGCAGTCTCGACTTTCTTACTCATAATTGTTATTCAAAGACCGACAACTCTTGAGTTTTCTCGCTATTGCTCAGAATTTCACGATTGTAAATTTCAGCCGCAACATTGATCGTGATGTGCGTTTGTTAACTCTTCCTCTTCTTTTTTTTTAATCATTTCTGAAAATAGAGAACATCTGATGTATTTTGCAACGATGTTATTGATAAACAGATGATCGGTGACGAGCAAGTGATGCGCCTCACGAAGCCGATTTCAATCTTCTGCAAAGTAGCCACAGAAGAAGAAAACCTGGATATCTCATCATGCAGGTAAATGTTCCTGGATGTCCTATGATGTGAATGGTGGATGAGACATTGATCAGGCTTCCATACATCGTATGCATTGTAGTTTACACACGGGGGAAAAAAAAATCAGTGTAACCAGCGTCACGCATTCACCTTGTTCCATTTCAGAACCAGTAAGCTGAAATCACGATTGATGAAGAAATATCCGCTCCTCATCTTCAGCACTCCCTCGTCATCTTCCAGTGAATTTGTATACTACCAGACCACTGCTCCGAGCAGTTTGATCGAATGACCGTCTACCTCTTCTGAGGCAGAGACGGACACATCCAGCTCTGCGAACGATGATGGTGTCATCACTCCTCAAAGAACGGTGGATTCAGAGATGAGTCTCAAGAGTTTATATGAATCCGCATTATCGATTTGACAAGAAATGGAAAAAAATCATCCGGATTTCAGTCCTTCATGGCCTCCAACTGACAGTGAGCTCAGCATCGACCAGGCAAGGGCTGTGGTCCCTATGCCATTGTGGAATATGCTCGCATGGATTCTCGGTGCCTCTTCTGAACCAACTCTGGATGATTACGTTGCCGTCGGTGATACACAGACTGCAAGAATTCTGTCGCTCAGGAAATCATAAATGTGCACTCAATCGGCTATAAACTGACCCCCCAAAATCCTTGTGCCTCGGCCTCACAATGCTTATTCAACCCATGAACGCATTTCTTCTCCAATATTATGTATCAAGTGCATAATTCTTGCAAAAGTTGTCTTTCTGAATCTCGTCTTGAATCGATTTTCCCAGCAGGGCCGAGGAGAGTGAATGATTCACCCGCAATTCACCGAAACGTAGACACGCATTCGCCCATTAGATCCTTGAGGACCGCTACCTTCAAGGGCATGTATCTTTAATTACAAGAGGTTCTCACTTGTGGAAGTTCGTTTTCGGATTCAGCGTACTCGATTCGATAAGAATCACCTATTTCTACGTCGTGCCCTTTTGGGTGCCACGAAAGTCATTTCCAAGTCATTTCCAAGTCTAGATTACGGCCTATTACTTAAATGTACAAAACAGAGAGATACCTCCATTCCTATTTGATTCGACCCGATTGAAGTAAAAGGTGTCCTTCACGAGGGTAATAACTTCTAGCATTATTAATTTAGTTTTTTGCAAAAAAAATGTCTTCCAAAAGCATTGCTGCCTGATGCCGAGTGGCATGCTGTTTCACAATGTAGTTTGCCTTTTCCATTCGATTTTAAATTGGTTTGAAGTTCTTATTATTTACTCCATCTTGTTTTAGAATCGATTATTATTGATTTGGTATATCAACAATATGCAAATTCTCATTTTGTTGGCCTGTTTTGTTACTTGCAAAATCGAAGATATTTCAACCAAATTGGTCAGTCGATTTTGTTATTCTGTCTGTCTGTCTGTGTGTTTGTCTGTCTGTCTCTGTCTGTCGCCGACTGGTAACAATTCTAAACCGATCGTCATGAAACTTCACCAAGTTGTAGAGGTTGGCTCAATTGAGAAGCCGATTGATTTTGAGGTCAAATTTCTCAAATCGTCATTTTTCATCCGATTGATTTGAAATTTGAACAAGATTTGCATCTTGCATCACTGAATTGGGAAACCAACTATTTTTGAGATAAAA
>CM068956.1:119477294-119497175 GCA_035128595.1 Eptatretus atami
AAACAAACACACAAACACCGGTCCATGAATTATATATCAGTAAGGATAAGAGAAGAAAGGGAGAAATTATTATGGATTTTACGTTCCATCTGTATTATCTTTAAACATTGTTCTTAACAAATGGGAACAGGAACAATGCAGGCATGATAGACCGAATGGCCTTCTAATGCGCCAAAGTTCCTGTGTATATTTGTGTAACTTGTTAAGAACAGGAAGAAATGGGGAGAGAGGACAGAGAGTTGGGATAGGGTGCATGGAGTTGGAAGAGGGAGATTGAAACATTTGAAGTAGAGGGGGGGGGATGACTTGGGGTTGAAGGGGGATTGAGTACTTGAGGTTTGAGCAGTTGAGGACTTGAAGAAGAAAGGAGGAGGATGACAGAGTTGAGATTGAGGGTTTGAGCCTTTTGAGGGGTGGGGGAGAGTTGAGGAAATTGGGTTGGGAGTGGTTTGAGGATTTGAAGAAAGGGGTGCAGAGCACAGTTTGGGTGTGGTGGGGGGGGGTTAAGGACATGGGATTGTGTGGTGTGTGGTGGGGGAGAGGGGGGGTTAGGGACCTGTTCACATTTTACATTATGCAGAATTTCCATGGGTCCTTGATAGTCCTGTTGTGCCTTTTGGTCCTCATGGTTTTTTGGTCCTTGGGGTCTTTTGGGTGAGGATTTTTGCATCCTTTGGGTCCTCTGGGTATTTTAGGTCTTCAGGGTCCTTGGGTCTTTTAGGGTTTTGGGGTCTTTTGGTTGTTTTGCTTCTTGGGTTCTTTTAGGATTTTTGGCTCCTTGGGTTCTTTAGGGCCTTTTGGTCCTTTTGGGTATTTAAGGTCTTCGGGGTGTTTTGGGTTTTAAGTGTCCTCAGGGTCTTAGAGGGCCTTCAAAGGTCTCAGCAGTCTAAAGGGTCGAAAGGTACATTAAAATAGTACGTAAATAATAGACGTAGAGTCAGACGGATGGACAGACGCACGCATGCCGAGACCGAGCTCTTTATTTTTATTATATATATATGGATTCACTTCTCTCCAAAACAGACTATTTAATTTCAATGAAACTTCGTTGAACCCTTCCTTAAGGCGCTGTCACACCTTGACGATTTAGCCAGCGTATGCCGACTTATGAAAAATTTGTCTAAAACGCTGGCACACGTCGAATACGTTATGGGTAAGTTTTGATAACATTAAGAGCACGCTGAAAAACACTGCCATACGTCGTAGTACGCTGGCTTTCATCGTTGTACTTTGCGGTTGTCCTCAAATTTAGCATGTTTGAAATTTTACGACGTATGCCAGCGTATGACTCACACGTTCCGCTACGCTGGCCATAAGTTGTAGGCACGTTATGCGATCGTTGACACACGTTACTTGTAAGTTACTCATAAGTCGAAACACGTCAAGGTAATGATTAGCGTACCGAAACTTATTATAACCTATGAGTAACGTGTTGTAGGCACGTTACACGATCGTTGACACACGTCGAGGCACGTTATGCGATCGTTGACACACGTCGAGCACGTTACTTGTAAGTTACTCATAAGTCGAAACACGTCGAGGTAATGCTTAGCGTACCCAAAACTTATTTCTAACCTATATGGTAACGTGCTTTGAACCTATGTGTAACGTACCTCCAACGCATATTGACGTATGTAGACGTATTTGATTGACGTCTTCCGGACGACCACAGAACTTACTGAAAGCGTTTCTAATTTACAGCTACCATATAATGGCGTATTGCAGCTTTAAAAAAAAAAAAAAAAAAACAACAATAACTTCCGATATTTCGTCACGTGCCGTTACCTCACGTCCGATTGCCTCTTCAGTTTGCTCATGTCTTAATCTTAGTTCCTGCTCTGTGAATATTTTCTGTTTGAGGATATTGTCACGTCGACGTCGACACTTAAAAGCAAATGTCCGAATATATTTTAAAATTCGTGCTAGACTAAAAAAACACAAAACAACAAAAAAAACACAACAACAACAACTTCAGATATTTCGTCACGTGCCTTCCCGGAGCCAAGGAGAAAAAGAAAATGTGCCTTGACGGAGAAATAAGTTTCGGGTATGCTAAACATTACCTCGACGTGTTTCGACTTATGAGTAACTTACAAGGAACTTGTGTCGACGTGTTGTCAACGATCGCATATCGTGCCTACAACTTATTCCCAGCGTAGCGAACGTGTGAGCCATACGGCGAGTACGTCGTAAAATTTTCAGCATGCTTGAAATTTCACGACGTACGAGACGTACACGAAATATGACAGCATACTTCATCGTTTTTCAGCGTGCTCTTAAAGTATACACAACTTACCCATACCGTATTCGACTGTGCCAGCTTGGGTTGGCAAATTTTTCATAGGTTGGCATACGCTGGCTAAATCGTCAAGGTGTGACTGCGTGGTTGACACTTTCAATTTTCAGGCGGTTATGATTTAAATCGGCATGCGGCAGGTTTTAACAGGCTACGCCACGAGTCGTCGGCGATACGTGGCGCGCTATGCCTAAGTTAAACTATCGTTGGGCATAGGTTGTGAACGCCGACAACAGGCTAAGCATTCGTTGGTATAAGTTATCTATAAGACAACGAAACGTTCTGTGCCCGTTACTAATATGTTATGCATACGACCAACACGTTATGAATACGACCAAAATTTAAAAAAAAAACATCAAAATTTCAGCGTACGCCAACGTTTTACATACATTTTTATACGTTGCCATTGCTGGCTGAATGCTCAAGGTGTGACAGCGCCTTTACAATGATCATGTTTAGGTTTAAAAAAATCCTGAGTTTCACATTTTGTGGGTAGTTGGGGACCAAAAGGATAAAAAAGCAGCTTTAAGAGCATTGTCGATCTGAAGCATGCTTCGATGAAATTAGTGAGACTTTCTTTTTCTGTGACACTAGAGATATGAAGATGGCCAAATCTATGTGAGCTACAGGACTAGTTTATTACAATATGAGGACTGCAAGGTAAATCTGGTCTCCAGAGGATGCCAGTTCATGACCATTAACTCTTTCTTGTCTGTACCCTTCCGGGATTCCCACCATCCCACCCCCGCCAGTGGCATTCATTCCTGGATTTCTGACTCCCTTCACTCGGTCAACATGTTGCTTTCAATGGACCCATATTCTCCCCTCTCCCAATGGAGGCTGGACATCCTCAAGGTGGTGTGTTGAGTCCAGTCTTGTTCCTTGTCGATACAAATAACCTCTCTGATGGTCAGGAAAATCCTCTCTTCCTTTTTGGAGGCAATTCCACATTGTGTCATACAGTACCCCCATCCCACTGCTAGACAGTCTGCAGCTGCATCACTAAGCTGGAATTGAGTCGATACTGGTCTCATAAATGGAACGGGTCCTTCTATCCTGGAAAATCTCACTCTCTCATCCTGTCGTTCCGGAAGGATTGTCAAGCTAACCCATGGGTCTATTTCATTCTTTCAGAGTCGGCCACTGGAAGAGGTTCAGCGTCTTGAATTTTTTGGCTTCACCATCAGCTGTGACCTCTCCTGGGCCTACCACAGAGCAAACCTGGCCTCCAAAGCCAGCCACAAATTGGGCATCCTCAGTCGATCCAAATCTTTCCTTGGAAAATTAGAGCTACTTACAGTTTACAAGACCTTTGTCCAGAGCTCATTGGGTTACTGCTCTCCCCTATGGGCTGGTGCACCAGCGTTACATCTGTCTTTCCTGGATTCTGTGGAATCTAAAGCTTTCAACATTATAGGAATCTTCCGTGACAAGGCCGAAGGATGAAGTCTGTTGCTTTCACATCACAGGCAGGTCAGTTGTCTGTTTTTATACTGCCTCTTCTTCAATGTTGCTCCATCTGCCACCCCAGTCACCCCATCCCCAGTAACTCCAGCATGCACGCGCTCTTGCATTAACTCGGTCTGGTTAAACTTCCACAATCCAGACTTACTGAACAGCTTAACTCCTTTGTTCCCCACTTGTCCAGTCTATGGAACCACCTTCCAGAGGCCATTCTTTCCCACTTTTCACTCCAGGGCTGCAAGCAAGCAGTGCGTCAACACTTATCATCCTCCATCCTGACCCATTATATTTATTAACCCGATTAATTATTCCCAACCCAACCATCTTACTTGCTGGTTTCAGTGTTTCTTCCCTTTCTCTCTCTTCTTTTCCTGTTCGTTTATTCTCTCGCCAGTTGTGTCCAACTGTTGCCCTGCTAACCAACTGTCAATTTAACCTTGCTCTTCCATGAGAAGAGGGAAAATCGTTCCATTAGAATACTTTTAGAGGGAAAAATAAAAGTTGGAGCAAACCTTCATGTCCCCTTCCTCCACAAGCAGCTGCCAGTTTGCATCTCCTCCAACATCCTGCAGAGAATATTTTAGGTGGTTTGCTATGAGGTCATCTACCTGTGCAGAGAGAGAGAGAGAGAGAGGGGGAGGGGAAGGAATGGCAGGGGAGTGGAGATTTCCACGATTAAATCAGCATCTACCAGGGTACTTATGTTGGTGGATCTACAATATGCTGTTACTCCATGTTGAAACCAAAACAGAATGAAAATGCATTCAACTGCTTGTGCTGCAAAAATGGCAAGCTACATCTCAAAATGGCAAAATGGTGATCTCTTTGTATTTCAGAATTCATATCTAGTAGGTTGTCCCATCCATGTTCATCACAGCCAATTATCCTGTTATTTCCACAAAAAAAATTCTCAAGTCTTCATGACATCTTTTGATGTGATATATTAGATATTTGGATTAAAAAACAAAATAAACACTTAAAGTTCTCCCTTTAACACGACAGAAATCTGCACAAAAGGAATTTATGCCCACAAACCTCTTCTATGCAGCAATCTCGAGCTTCGTGACTCACCTTTACAGAGAAGCGATGCCTACTTCCCAGGACCGGGTCTGAGCTTGGGGCTGGACCCTGTTTTACTGTGCGAATCCTATCCATCTGGACGATCGGACGGACGGACACGGACACGGACACACACACACACACCCACTTGTATTTTAACGTGACCTGCATATTCTACTGCATTTGTGTATCCTACATCAGTGGTCATTTTTTTTAAAAAAGGAGACAATTATTGAAAGCTGTGCTTACACAGAAAGCATCTAATGAATCATACATTTCGGTGTTCTATTGTAATAGGCAAGTCGCACGATAAAAAATGTTCTTTAGCACAACTGTCCATTGTGTGGACGGACACTCGAATCAGAACGACAGAGACAACCTGTTCCTCTATTTTCTCATGCCTGTCCAGCGCAGCCTCCACGGCATCAAAGAATTCCTCTTCTTTCATCAAACTGTTTGGACCTTCCTGTTAGGGGTGGGAGTTGTGGAACACAAGCATTTAAACCAAGGACAATTATTGTTTTGCATCACTGAAAGGAAAATGGCTTTTGTACAAAGGCATACCTTTTAAATTTATCATTAGAGCTTTATAGTTCTGCAATGAGATGTGCGGTGGTGGGAAAGTTGAAGACAATGGCGTTAAATATGTGAATTGTAAACAGTGCTGCGATGTTGTGTTCGAACAACACAAATGTGTTTTGTACAGTCTACAGCTCAGGGAGTGAGTTGTACTTGCATCACGTGCAAGATAGCGGTATTAGGAGGCATCAGTGTGCTTCTACATAACAAAAAAAAAACATCTACAAGGACTAGACAATACACAAATCAACACTGTACAATGGTTTTACACCTGGGAACCTTCAGTGTGAGATAAGTGCTCAGATGGGACCAGCAGACAGGTAAACCTTACTTGTATAGTGTTTGCTCATAAATGTAGAAAGTGCTGACCCCACTCCAAAGGAGGGAGGTGGGGGAGGGGATGAAATTAAACAATAAAAATAACGACAAGGAGGAAAAAAAGTATGGCAGCTTAACCTGCTTTGTGTTCCCATCTGAACCCATAACTCATTATTCTGAGGATGCAGATTCAAATCATTGTCCATTGTATACTGTCCTTGTAATTACGGACATTCATGTCTACCAAGGTCCTTGATCTTCATGTTAATCATGTAGAAGTTCCACACTGAGGCAGAGATCCCTTGTGTAAAGAATACAAACAAAAATTTTCACTACAGTACAATCAAAGTTTTTCTGGATTCGATGATGACCAACCAAGACAAAATGTATCTTGCCCTTACTCGTCTCCAATTGGCTCATCTGATCATGTGCTTGTGAAGGTCAACATGTCTCTGGCCATTCTCACGGAACAGCGTCAGCGCCGGCGAGTCTGGTAGTTCACTCAGGCAAACTGGCAGGGACTGCAAGCAGCCATCTCTCTTAAGGACTGGTCTCCTATATCTACCACCCCTGATGTTAATTCAGCCTGGAAATTCTTCCACAGAAACCTGCTCCCTCTAATGCACAGATTCATCCCACCTGATCGTCAGTTATCTTACCCATCCTCCCACTCTTAATACTCTGAAACATGTGGTGAGGCAATTGCTTTAAAACAACTTCCATTCTCCTCCTGGAAGGCAAATCTAACCAAAGGCAACCTCAGATCATTCGACAAAGCCTGCAACAAGCATGTATATACGCTCAGGAGAGCCAGAAAACAACATCTGCCCAATATCAAGAATGAACTTTCAAACTGGTCTTCTTCCTCGAAAACCTGGTGGCACCTTGTCAAGTCTGTCTCTATTGTACGCTCCCCCTTCCATCCCTTCCCTCACTTGAAATGGCACCACGGCCGACCGCTCGAGTGAAGGCTGAATGCCTCAATTCTGTATTTTCTTCAAAACCTTGTGTCCCTAACCCCTCTGTCTCTGTACCCACTCTTCCCAGTCGTACCCAACTGCTCGTGGATTCTGTCTTTTGCACCTGAGGAAGTGGAAAAGTTCCTGGCAACCATCGACTCTGACTGTGCAACCGGACCTGACGGCATCAGCTTACGTGTTCCAAGAACCTGCTCTGCTGCTCTTGCACTTCTTCTCTCTGCCCTTTTCACCCTATCATTTATCCTCGGTCATCTTCCATCTGCTTGGAAATCGGCCAACATCACAGCATGACATCAAAAGGTGTAAAAACTGATCCCCTTAACTACAGACCAATTAGCTTACTTCCAATCATCAGCAAGGTCATGGATTCCATCATCACAGTTGACATAAAATTCCTCCTTTTCTCCAAAAGCCTAATCTCAGATCATCAATTTGGATTCAGACCTGGTCACACTACCTTGGACATGCTGCTTTTACTCTCCCAACAATGTATGGAGGCCTTCAATATCAGACATGAGATCAGGGCCATCTGTCTGGGCATATCTCGATCTTTTTATACAGTCTAGCATCCTGCCTTGCTCTCCATACTGTCTGCCTATGGAATCCAAGGCCAACTCCACTCTTGAATTATTGACTTTCTCCATTCTCGGATTATTGACTTTCTCCATTCTCATAGCCGTGTGGCTCTCAACGGAACCCTTTTTTTCTGCCCTCCCTGTCAAGGCTGGAGTACCCCAAGGCAGTGTTCTTGACCCCATCTTATTCCTAATCTTTATCAATGATCTCACTGACTCTCTTAAAAATCCTCTTTATCTTTTGCTGTTGATTCCACTCTCTGCCGTGACATCTGTCATCCTTCTGACAGACAGGCAGCAGCCTCTTTACTCTCCTCAGACCTTGACGAAAATTACAAACCGGTAAAACACTTAGAATAAGTCTTTCAATCCCGAGATACCCCACAACTCTCTCTCTCTCTCTCTCTCTCTCTCTCTCTCTCTCTCTCTCTCTCTCTCTCTCTCTCTCTCTCTCTCTCTCTCTCTCTCTCCGTAAGGATCACCTGGAAAATTCTCTCGTCTACTTTCTCAACAACCCTCTCGAAAAGGTTCAGTAACTCAAACTCTTTGGTCTCACTCTCAGCCATGATATCTCTCGGGCAAACCATGGAGTACTCTCTCTTGATGGAGTACTGCTCTCCTCTCTGGGCTTGTGTTCCTGCCGCACATCTTGCTCAGCTTAACCGCCGTGGAAACCAAGCCCTTCAAGATTATTGGAATCTCTCGCTGTGAAACTGAGTCTATGGGCCTATTACTTCGCCATCGTCGACAAGTCGGTGGTCTCTGTCTTCTTCAGCCTCATTTCTGGTCTTGCACCCTCCGTGCTATGTCCCCCTAGGTATGTGCAGGACGCAACCCCCTCCTTCTGAACCTGCCTAAATTCAAAACCACTCCTCACCTCCACTCATTTATTCCTCTATTTTCCCGCCTGTGTAACCACCTTCCACACACTCTTCAATCTCATTCTTCCCTCCAGGTCTTCAATACAGCTGTTCACCACCATCTCAAGTCACCCCCACCCAAAACCATTATCTTTTCTACACCCATTAAACTTCCCCCCAAACCTCCCAAAATTTTGCTTATGTATCCATCTCATCCACCCCTTTTCTCCCCTCCCACTCGTTACCTGCATCCCTTGTTTGTCCATCTCTGTCTACATTTTCCCTCCATCCTGCTGTTGGCATTTCCCCATTTTCCTGCTGTTCCATTTGTTATGTTTTGTCCTGATCTGTTGTGTCCTAGCTCTTCCACGAGCCTCGACCACGTCACAAACTTTTCAAGCATCACAAACTTTTCAACAACAAAAAAAGATTGGCCAGTGAATTTCAATCACAGTGCTTCCAACTTTCCCCAAAAACATTGGTGTTCATATAAAGAGAATGTCATGTAAAAAGAACAAACTACAATTGGCACAATTGTGTGCAGGTGTGTACGTGCGGGTTTTTTGTTTTTTCAAGGTAGATTCATCCCAATTCGGGACATTCATGATGCCAAAAGCAAACGTCTCAGAACAATAATGGCTTTCCTCATAATCGGGCCCTCCGTAACACGATTTCTTCTTCAGCTCTTCCAGAGTGTCTTTATAAGCTTCTTCCACGCGTCTCCTCTTTTCCTGCTCCTGAAAGTAAAACAGAACAAGTTATTAAATGTCAAGCAACAATAAAACAGAAAATTAAATCACACATTTATCAATGTCAATGAATGAATAGAACTTGTTCAAACTTTGCCTGTTCAGCTATTTCACTTGCAATTTTCAAATACAGCTATTTCTATCATTTATCATTTCAGACTGCTCATTTGAAGCACACGGTACAAACACCTTTTCCAGACGCTTTTGCCAACTCTCTTCCCTCTTGTTCATAAGCTCAATGCAATGTGACAGAGTTGTAAGAATGCCTGCTGTTGTCGCCTTAAATGTAATTGCTTCTCCTTTAAAGTCGATCCAAGTCGTATCCTTCGGCAAAGGTGCCTGCAATGCTGCAAGCAAAAAGGAAGTGCAATGGATGACAAAATATAAAGAAATAATAAAAAAAACCCCACCGTGCTTGAAATTCATACCTCAACGCGTACAATGAAGCACAACCAAGATCAAAGTGACATCAGCAGCCCTACCTTTTTCTTTGTAGCTTCCATGTCCATTTACATAAGGTCGAGGCATTGGGAATCCATCCTCATCATCATCATCATCATGCTCATCATCATCATAGTCCTCATCTAAACGTAGAAACAAATAATTTTTGAATAAAACTTTCTGACATGTGCATTTTACATTAACCATATCGATTAATCATCAAGATTAAAAAACAAAAACTTGTTGCCATAATATTGTCAAAAAGTATTCACTCACACCCCTTGGCTTTTATCCCAATTTGTTGTGTTACAGCCTGAATGAAAAACATTGATTGAATTAAAAAAAATTGTCACCGATCTACACAAAATACTCCATTAATGACAATGTGAAAACATGTTTTTAGAAATTTTTACAAATTAATTAAAAATGAAAAGTTGAAATGTCTTGAGTCAATAAGTATTCAAACCCCTTGGCTATTTCACTCCAAATTGAGCTCAGGTGCATCCAATTTCCTTTGATCATCATTGAGATGTCTCTACAACTTGATTGGAGCCCACCTGTGGCCAATTCAATTGATTGACATGATTTAGAAAGAACTACACCTTTCTATATAAGGTCCCACAGTTGACGGTGCATGTCAGAGCAGAAACTCTACCATGAAGTCCAAGGAACTGTTCGTAGAACTAAGAGATATAATTGTGAGGGAGGCAGAGATCTGGGGAAGGGTATAAAACAATTTCTAGAGTGTTGAAAGCTCCCAAAGGCACAGAGAGCTCCATCATTAGGAAATGGAAAGAATATGGAACTACCCAGACTCTTCCTAGAGCTGGCCGTCCGACCAAACTGAGCAACCAGACAAGAAGGACCTTGGTCAGAAAGGTGACCAAGAACCCAAATGACCACTCTGACAGAACTACAGAGTTCCTTGGTTGAGATGGAGGAACCTGCCGGAACGACAACGGTTGCTGCAGCACTTCACAAATCTTGGCTTTATGGGAGAGTGGCCAGACGGAAGCCACTCCTGAGAAAAAGGCACATGACAGCACGCCTGGAGTTTGCATAAAAGCACAGGAAAGACTCTGAGAGCATGAGGAAAAAGATTCTGTAGTCTGATGAGACGAAACTTAAACTCTTTGGCCTGAATGCAAAGCACTACGTCTGGAAGAAACCGAGCACAGCTCGTCATCCATCTAACACCATCCCTACTGTGAAGCATTGTGGTGGCAGCATCATGCTCTGAGGATGCTTTTCAGTGGCAGGGACTGGGAGACTTGTAAGGATAGAGGGAACAATAAATGAAGTAAAATACAGGCAAATCCTTGAGGAGAACCTGCTACAGAATGCAAAAGACTTGAGACTGCGGAGAAGATTTACGATCCAACAGGACAATGACCTCAAACATACAAGGCAATACTGGAATGGCTTCAGAATAGGAATGTGAAAGTCCTTGAGTGGCCCAGCCAAAGCTCAGATTTGAATCCCATTGAGAATCTATGGAAAGACTTCAATATTTCTGTTCACCGATGCTCACCATCCAACTTGACAGAACTTGAGCAAATTTGCAAGGAAGAATGACAGAAAATCACAAAATCCAGATGTGCAAAGCTGATGCGCACATACCCAAAGACTCGAAGCTGTAATCGCAGGTGCTTTCTACAAAGTATTGACTTAGGTGGTTGAATACTTATTGATGCAAGGCATTTCAGCTTTTCATTTTTAATTGATTCGAAAGAATTTTTAAAAACATGTTTTCACTTTGACGTTATGGGGTATTGTGTGTGGATCGGTGACACTTTTATATTTACTTAATCAATCTTAAATTCAGGCTGTAACACAACAAAATGTGACAAAAGTTGAGGGGTGTGAATACTTTCTGAAGGCACTGTACATGGCTGAGGGCTGCAGGATGGCTTTGAGGTATGCACACTCGCCTCTAAGCTGGCTCACCCGGATTTGAACCCTGACCCAGCTATCAACTGTCATCCTGGTGTTTCACAAGCAGAGTCATTCATGAATGTGTGTGCCATCCTTTGGATAGACATTATAATGGGCTTCCCATCTGCTGGCATTGGTTGGTAGACGTTAAAGATCCGACGGTGTCCTTCACAGAGAGTAGGTGAGCTATCACCAGCACCCTGAACAAATTCCAACCTCCTGCCCCAACTACTGCTGGGAAGGCAATGGAAAACCACACAGTAATAATGCTAGCCAATAAACTGCTTTGGCAGCACTGACGCTCTGAAACAGAGTATGGTAAATCAGAATCAGAATACATGGCTGATACTTTGAACTGACATTTGAATGGGCAGCCATTTTTTCCCGTGCCATACCTACATATGGGGTAGTCCCGTACTCCATGATACAAAGGGACATCAATGTATTACATACTCAAAATGGTGGAAATGCATCCCCTACTCTCGATATATACAGTACATACACACCAAGCAACACCCTTTGCTACACTCCTCCCATTACTAATCTCCTAAATCCCTCAACCTTCCTTTTTCTCTCCGTCTCATTGTTCTACCCCACATTTTTTTTCTCAAACATTATTTTCCAAACCAGTTAAAGCCAGAAAAGCAATGTAGGAGGTTGTAGTTTCTGGGTTTTAAATAAAAGCTGAGATAAACCTCAATGTTGATGATGTCATAAACCCAAATGCACAAAGGTCTTAACCTTACTTTTGATCGATTCTTTCAGATCTTTCAGGGTTCCACTTTAAACCACCAAAATATAAGAAAACTTTCAATGGCCCATTCTGTACATAAGAGTCAAATAAAAAACAAAACAAAACACAAAAACCCAATCGATGTTCTCACATTGAATTGTGTGAGTCACCAACAACACGTTTCTATGGTTCAATTAATCTGTACAATTATTGTACTTTTATATAACTTAAACCACAACAATAATGTACTTGTTATGGTGTGCAAAGTTCAAAAAAAACTAAAAAAGACATCACTCGTCACAATTGAAAACATGTTTGACCTGGTTTTCTTTTATGACTTCGGGAAATTTGGGCAGCACTGCCAAAGGTATAATATACTGCCTATCACAAGTTGTCCCAAAGTCAATAAGAGTC
Organism: Eptatretus atami; assembly: GCA_035128595.1. Lineage (NCBI taxonomy): Eukaryota > Metazoa > Chordata > Myxini > Myxiniformes > Myxinidae > Eptatretus > Eptatretus atami. The sequence goes on from CM068956.1 coordinate 119,489,698, forward strand.
AACCTTAATGTTTTGACTGGCACCACATGTAAACCCATACTTGGTGGGGCAGACATCACCCCACAACTCCGTCATTACTGAGCCAGGTCAAACACATTTTGCATGTACGAAGTGTCCTTCTTCTGTGATTACTATACGTGTTCATGATCTGTCCTCCACAAAAGTTAACAGTGCAAGGATTGCTTCGACACATAGTTATCTTAACCTGAGAAAATATTTCCATCACCAGCTCAAGTATTATTAAATTAAATACATTCTTCTTTTGCCGATTATACCAGCCGCTTATCGTGAATTGCAGTGCAGTCACGAGTTAATGGCGATTCGTGTAGTGCGAGTTGTTCATACACCATTCAGATCAACACCTGCAGAGTCTCGGCGAAAGGCATCCAGAGAGCTTGAGTCTGAGCAAGCATCAAAGTATTTCTGAAGTGTGTCTATCTGCCTGCAGAGGATATCCCGAAAGGTCTCCATCTCAGAAAGCTTCTCCCGCAAACCCTGCCCCTTCTGTCGAGCAAAAATATACATCGCAAACGTTCAATCAACACATTATAAAAATCCAAAAATGAAAGCAACAAAACAAGTATACGGAACTAGAAGAAAGTAGGCATTGCCTTGAATGAAGAAGAAGACGTTGTAGAAAAGCCACTGGCACCAGAAATGAGGGAAAGCATGGAACCATGACGGCGCAAACTGCTTTCGGATCCGTATCCACTCTCGGCCTGCAAGGGTCCCAACATTTTTCGTTACAGTCTATTGGGATATCAACCGTCCCCGTGCAGAAAATAATGGTTCAAACTGCCAACGAGACAACTTCGTGTTTCCTCATAATTAAATGGCAGCAAGTCATAAGGGTCATTTCGTTGTTATGTATGTAAATATGGTGACACCAATCAATCTCCTTCCCAAAGCAGAAGAAAAATAAAACTTGACTTTGATTCCAGCATGGGAATTGATCTCGGCTTTGTCGGCTATGTAGGCATCTTCCCAACCTGAAAGATCTCTATTTTTCGTGAACAAGTATTTATAAATGATGTTCATTTTTTTATCCCCCGCCAACCAACGAAGTTGGCGGGGGATATAGAAATGGGTTCCGTCCGTCCGTCCATCCGTCCGTCACATTTCGTTTCCGGAGCTCAACTACAAATCCCCTCAAGATATATTTACGAAATTTGGTACACATATCAAGCAAGTGGTGAACTGGTGCCTTTTGATATTTTCTAATTGATAGGTCACATGGTTTGGCAGCCATGTTGGATTCAAGAAAAAAATTAAATAATGTTTTCTCTGGAATCACATAACCTAACGAAGCGGAAATTTGCAACTATCATCTTCCATCATGTCTGCATACATAGTAAAAATTATGACGTCACAAGTCACATGGTTTGGCGGCCATCTTGGATAGAAAAACACACCTCATCCGATTAACACGAAACTTCACACACCTATTCCACTGGAGGATTGGAGGCAGAATCTAAATTTATGATGTCATAGGTCACATGGTTCGTCAGCCATCTTGGATTGAAAATTAATAAATTTTTAAAATCTTCTTCTCCGGAACGGCTGGACAGATCGAGGCAAAATTTCACATACACTTTCCCCAAGACATCCTGTCAGAAGTTTGTTAATCTCTAATTGATGTCACATGGTTTGGTGGCCATATTGAATTTACCCTAAAACCTTCAAACATCTTCGTCTCCAGAACGGCTGGTCAGATCAAGGGGAAACTTCACATACATATTGCACACGCTTAGGGAATATAAGTTTGTTAATCCTCATTTACTATGGCGGGGGATATTGAAGACTTTGTCTTCAACGGATGCTAGTTTTTTTTCCTTTCCTTGTTTTCAAATTTGATAAACATTAAATAAAAAGACACTTGGAATATGTCTTTCAATCCTTACAATCTCACCATCGCTCTCCAAAAGGACTGTCTGGCAAACCCTCCGATCTACTTTCTTAACAATCCTCTTGAGGAAGTTCAGTCATTCAAACTCCTGGATCTCACTATCAGCCATGATCTTTCTTGGGGAAACCACATTTCAAAGTTGGCCACCAAAGCCAGCCGCTGACTGGGCGTCCTCCGTCGTACAAAGTCCTTCCTTGGCACACCTGAATTGATATCCACTGACAAGGCCTTCATCCACAGCTTGATGGAATACTATTCTCCCCTCTGAGCTGGCTCCCCTGCCTTACATCTTGCTCAGCTTGATCCCTTTAAACCTAGGCCTTGAAGATCATTGGAATCTCCCGTGCTGAAGCTGGGTCAATGGGCCTATCACTTTGCCATCACAGACAGGTTGGGCAATGGTCTCTCGATCTCTATCGCCTCCTTTTTGGTCTTGCACCCTCTGCTCTTTCTGTGCTTTGCCCCCCCCTCCTCCACCGCCCTCCCACCAGGTTTCTGCAGGGCTCACACGGTCCATCATCAATCAACTCTGGTGAAACTACCTGAATCCAGGATCACTGCTCACCTTAACTCATTTGTTCCTCTTTTTTTCCCCACCTGTGGAACCAACTTCCACATCCTCTTCAATCTCGTTCTTCCCTCCAGGTCTGCAAGGTAGCTGTTCACCACCATCTCAGTTCGTCCCCAATCCAAAACCATGATCTTTTCTACCCTCGTAACCCCACCCAAATCCCTCATCCTAAATAAATAAATAATTTTTGCGAGTGATGGGGAACATTTTCAACCACAAGCACGTTCATACATAGAAGCCATAGGATCTGGGGGAGCTAGAAAAGTGAAGCAACGCAACGCATATTGCAAACACAGAATAAAGATGCCGTACGCGAATCAAGTACAACAGTGGGTAGTTTTAGATAAATGATATTGGGTTACAGATGTGTCATGTAAAATTGAAAACGTGCAAAACAGGTTGATTAAACAGGGTCGAACAGCAATCCAGTGTAAAATAGGATGCAAAGTAGCCAGTGTTACACTCACCTCACCACTGCGGTCACAAGTTAATGGAGATTCGTATTTAGGGACAGTCGAAGAGAGTGCTGCGTGTTTGACATGGACTTTTGTTCGTACTTTAAAAGAACCTCGTATGTTTGTAACAAAACAAGTTTTGTTACAAAGAAAAACTTGTGCACTCACACGTGCACATCTGTTGTTGTTCTTTTCTACACCCATGCCAAGCTTCTTTCCTATAGTTGTGGTTCTGCGAAACTGGCACTCCTCCTAGGCAATAGCAGACAATATATAGCAGTCCCGAGTTATTTCATTTGATTTCCTTTACTTTTCACACATGACCACCTCTCCTTCATACATGCATGCAAGCCACAGACCAGACTGCACAGCGACAGCCTCATTTGCATATACCGCAGCAGCTCCATTCAAACCGCGCACCATTCCCCAACAGACATTCCATTCCAACCTTCACCATACTCGGACACCAATGCTGCAACATTCCGGCAACCACCACGATTCCTTCCCAATATTCCCCACGCCATCAGACCACAACCCAAGCTCGCCTACACTCACCATCAATGCCACAATCTCGACAACCACAATCACCATCACGAACTCGCCGCACTGCAACCGCTACACTACACCACTGCTGGCACTCAACGACAGTCGTCATTAATGACCACCACCGCCTTTAGGGACCAGCGGAGATGAGGGGGTGTGATCATGGATGGGGTGCGGGATCACCCCATGTTGTTCTGGGAGCTCCATCGCATGGCAAAGCGTGGATCAAACGGGGCCATTTCCGGTGGGAAATCTTCACCGGGGTGGGGTCAACACAGTGGTTCGAGTCCACGTGCCAATGAGGGCACGGGAAAACACCCATCGCTCTGCCTCTTACACTCTCAAGTGCCGCCCCCGCTGGAAAATTATAAAATAGAGCTCTGATCTGGCCCACCCTCTTCTTCTCTTGTCTTGCCCACCCTTTTCTCGTCTATCCAGCCCGCTACCCGCTCACTCACCCTTCTTGAATCTGGCCCGGAATGTATTGTTCCTGGAGTCACGGAGCGGTGCAATGGAGAGCCAGACACCAGACCGAGCTCCACCTGAGTCCGTTAAACAATTACACCTACAGACCTCTTTACACTCACATTAAGTCTATTCCTCTCACATATTCTTTCCATTGTTTCCGAAACTCCCCGACATCTTTACACCTTCCTCTCCGCCTCATCTACCAATCATTTGCACCTCCCCACTTACGCACCATAGACACCCCCAGTTTTGTTCCCTCCTCCCCAGTCCTAAGCGACTGGGTTTGCGCTGGTCTGTGGGCCGCATCAGGTACCATAGGGGTCGTTTACACCTCGTACTTTCCCTTATCTTTCTTTGCTCTCTGATTTCCTCGGGTGTGTGTGTCTGGTGGCGCTTGTTGTGTTCGTATAAAGTTAAGATTGTAGACGTTTAGATCGGAATAGCTCTGCCCTGTATCTTTGTATTGTAAACACATGCATTGCTTTTTCCACGCCTCATCAATCCTTGCTTTCCCCTGCTCTACATATTGCTTGCATTAAAACCTTTTATTGTGCCACATGACCTTTCCTCACATCATAAGTAAATTGCTTGTATTAGAAATGTCCCCAGCTCATTTTGTCTTTTCCTCCATTGGTCCAGCATCGTTGACACATAGTTAGCTGGGAAGTTCTACCTCATTAATTGGCTCTTCGTAGCCGGTGGGTACTTGGCAGCTCTGCTCGGCTGCGCCTGATACGTTAAATTAACACAAGTACACATCGAGGGCACGTGATCCCCTTGATGTGGCCGTCCACATGCAAGGTATCACGCGAGGTCATGTAACCCTGCAGGATTGGTGGTACCAATTGGCGTTCGTGGTTGCCCAGCAACCCGCCAGCGCACAGTTATCTGTGCCCAGCAGCCTCAGGACTGGGTGTTCGGGAGGGACCCGAGTGCTTTCCCTCGTGGCAAGCCTCAAACCCCGGATCTGCAGCACGATGTTGTTCCTCTCCAGGCTATTGTTACTCGTTGTGCTATCCTTTCTTTCTTCCTTGTGTAATATCCAACCCTCACAATTCCAAATACCATTTAGTAGTCTGCAAAACCTGCTGCCCCTTGTCATTTAGCTCCTGGGTCGAAACTTTGTACAGGAAAAAAATAAAATAAAATGATACCGGTACTTACAATGCTTTTTCCAAGGTACTAACATTGAACCCATAATTTAGCTGATTGTAGTTGAACAACATAACTTATATGGTGTTGTGGAAATGACTCCTCATGGGTTAAAGATGCATAATATAGCATAGTTATTTCCTTAAAATTTCATGTCGAGCGTAAGCATACAAAAGTAATTAAATGCGTTATTAGATGCAAATTGCTATTATGTTAAAGATGGACACGTCCAACCCATCCTAATGTTGTTTCTCAAACCACCATCCCTTTTGACCTATTTATTGGTGTTTTACCCTTTGGAATCAGTCATTAATGTTCTTTTAAATACCGTAGATTTTGTATCAATTCCAATTTTACAACATGCAATGTTTCTGGAGGATCTGGATGCAAGTCCAGAAAAGACGCGCACGTCACATGGGACACGTCAACACACATGGGGGGCGTGATTAATAGCAGAGGGGCGTGGTTACAGGGATGAGTGACCATGGTAACATTGGTGGCTTCGGGGACAAAATGGAAGAAACTTGCATGAATATTAAGGCATGTGTGTACGAATGCACGGAGGACGCGGAGGGTTAGTCACCGATGGGAGTGTTACAGTGAGTGTGATTTAATAGGATTGAGTGACGGATGGAAGCATGGGCGTGGATATGGAGGGGCATGGTTGTAGGGATGAGTGACGGATGATCGCATGTGCGTCATGAGGTTTGTGTACGTTGCGTGCTCGCGAAATCGTCACACGATGCGCTCGCACCTGTTACTTGTGAGTAATTCCATCTGAAATCACCAAATTTAAGAAAATGTTCCCAGTTGACCCCCTTGGAACTTTGTATTGTTTGTAACCGGTGTATGCCCCGGTTAGAATAGGTGTACCATATCCCTGTGTCGTAAGAGGCGACCAGGGTTGCGTCAGGAAGGGCATCCGGCGTAAAAACTGAGCCAAATCACTATGCGGATCATACGGATGATCCGCTGTGGCGACCCCTAGGGAGCAGCCGAAAGAAGAAGAAGAAGTTCCCAGTTGACCCCCTCAGATTTACTTTAAACTTTCATAAAATAGTTCCCAGGTATCAAAAATGAAGCTGCGTAAAATTTTAGGTCCATAATGCGGTCAACTCCGAGATATTGAGGGTTGAAAATGTGGTTGTGGCTCTATTTTTATGGTCGTTGCGAGCATCACAAAATGAACGGCTACTTTTAAACTCCCACAACTTTTTAAATATTAATACTAGAGCTTGAAATTTTCAGATTATTCTTCTATAACTGCTCTGTAAGAAACAAACATAAACTGAGTATACCTCTATTAAATTTTATGACCTGATCAGTTGAAATCCAGAAAAAATTTGGTTTTGTATGAAGACCCAACTTTGAGACCCATATATTTTTATTGACCCATCCGAAAGCTTTAAATTTTTCAGGTAATAACTGTATGGTAGTAGTATTCAAATACATGTTTACTTTTCTAAATCAGTCATATATAATACAGTCATGATCCTCAAAAATTGAAATTTTCATTTTTCCCGAAATTCAGGTGAGGATTGCAAATATATGACAAGGGAAACCACTTCAAATTGTTCACCATTGGAAGAGCATATTCAAGTTTACAAAAGTGTCAATATCAAAGTGGTATATTTAAAAAAATATATTTTCTATTTTTTTTTTAAATTGTCGTGAATACATGAAGTGTGGTGCATGGTGTGGGCACCATGGTAATAATGAATGATTAGTTCTATGATTCAAATTAATAATACAAAAAATATATCACATACTGCAATAACAATGTAATAAAACATTTCACGTAAATGATTTGAATGGTCCTTGATCTGCTTTTCCAAGTCAGGTGCGAGCTTGTACTGCCTCCCAGTTGACGTTAGGGAGCATCAATAACTTTTATCACATGGACCAAAGGAACCCAAACAAATGTCTCCCTTGAATGTAACTATATACACTGCTGACATCAGCAGATCAGCCACTATTCCTGAGTTCTATATTTAGCCCAGCCAGATGAGTTAAGCTCTTGCTATTTACAAATGATAAACAAAGAATTACAAATTCAAATTTCAAATATTGTGTTCATGGTATCTCTAATAGCAGATGATATGTATGTACATTGTATATACATGTACTACACATATGTACTACATGTAAAAGGACTGTTCATTAAATAGCACACAACAGCACAAGCACTGGCAGAACATATTTAATTCAAATATTTAAAAATATTGATAGAAACATTATACGTGTGTATAATGCCGTGTGTATAATGTGTGTATAATGGAGGCTTTGGCAGCGTGCAGGACGAGTGACGTGTTCGATCCTGAGACCTACGTGAGCGACCCGTGGCTTCCCCACGGAGAGTCCAGGATAGCCCCAAATTAAATCA
>CM068956.1:119497185-119515142 GCA_035128595.1 Eptatretus atami
CCCGTTCAAAATAGTTTCCCTCCAGTCTCACACACTTGTCCATGCTCTTCTTCCACGCTTCGATGCTCACCCAGAAGATTTCTTCTGAAATCCTCCAGAGCTCCGTCGTCACGGTCCTTTTGATGGCCTCCACATCAGGAAATCAGGTCCCCTTGATCACCCCCTTGAGTTTGGGAAATAGGAAAAAATCACAAGGGGGCCAAGTCTGGCGAATCCGGGGGTTGCTCCAGAGTTGGCACATTCCTCTCCGCCAGAAACTGTCAGCCAGGTGTGCATTCATTCCTGAGTTCTGGACTCCCTGTCACCTCAGTCACAGTGCTAGCACATGACCCAATATTCTCCCCTCTCCCAATGGAGGCTGGACATCCTCAAGGGTGGTGTGTTAGTCCGTCTTGTTCCTTGTCGATAAAATAACCTCTCTGATGGCAGGAAAACCCTCTGCTCTTTTTGGAGACAATCCACATGGCTGTGCATACCAGGTACTCGGTCCCATCCCCACTGCTAGGACAGTCTGGCAGCTGCATCCACTAAGCTGGAAGTGGTCGATTACTGGTCTCATAAATGGAACGGGTCCTTATCCTGGAAAATCTCACTCTCTCATCCTGTCTTCCGGAAGATTGTCAGCATAACCCATGGGTCATTTCATTCTTTCAGAGTCGGCCACTGGAAGAGTGTTCAGCGTCTTTGAAATTTTTTGGCTCTCACCATCAAGCTGCTGGACCTCTCCGGGCCTACCACACGAGCAAACCTGGCCCCAAAGCCAAGCCAAACAAAATTGGCATCTCAGATCGATGCAAATGCTTTCCTGCGAAAAAATAGAGCTAACTTAAGGTTTACAAGAGCTTTTCCAGAAGCTCATTGTGTACTCGCTCCTCCGCTATGGGCTGGGCACCAGCGTTATCAATCTGTCTTTCCTGATTCTGTTGGAATCCTAAAGCTTTTCAACATTATAGGATATCTCCGCTGACAAGGCCGAAGATGAAGTCTGTTGCTTTCACTCACAGGCAAGGTCAGTTGTCTGTTTTTTATACGCCTCTTCCTTCAATGTTGCCTCCATCTGCCACCCCATGACCACGCATTCCCCAGTAACTCCGCATGCACGCGCTCTTGCCATTAACTCGGTTGGTTAAACTTCCACAATCCAGATTACTGACAGCTTAACTCTCTTGTTCCCGCACTTTGTCCAGTCTATGGAAACCACCTTCCAGAGGCCATTCTTTCCCACTTCACTCCAGGGCTGCAAAGCAAGCAGTGCGTCAACACTTATCATCCTCCCATCCTGACCCTATATTTGTGTTATTAACCCGCATTAATTACCTTTCCGCAACCAACCATCTTACTTTGCTGGTTTCAGTGTTTCTTCCCTTTCTCTCTCTTCTTTTCCTGTTCGTTTATTCTCTCGCCAGTTGTTGTCCAAACTGTTGCCGCTGCTAACCAACTGTCAATTTAACTTGCTCTTCCATAGAAGAGGAAAATCGTTCCATTAGAATACTTTTAGAGGGAAAAATAAAAGTTGGAGCAAACCTTCATGTCCCCTTCCTCCACGCAAGCGCTGCCAGGTTTGCATCTCCTCCAACATCCTGCAGAGAATATTTTAGGTGGTTGCTATGAGTCATCTACCTGTGCAGAGAGAGAGAGAGGAGGGGGAGGAGAAGGAATGGCAGGGGGTGGAGATTTACCAGCGATGTTAAATCAGATCTACCAGGGACTTATGTTTGGTGGAGTCTACCAATATGCTTGTTACTTCCATGTTGAAACCAAAAACAGTAATGAAAATGCAATTCAAACTGCTTGTTGCTGCAAAAATGGCAAGCTACATCTCAGAAAGTGGCAAAATGGTATCTCTTTGATTTCCAGAATTCATAATCTAGTAGGTTGTCCCATCCATGTTTCATGCAACAACCAATTATCCTTGTTATTTTCCACAAAAAAAAGAACTTCTCAAGTCTTCATGACATCTATTTTGATGTGTATATTAGATATATTGGATTAAAAAACCAAAATAAACACACTTAAGATTCTCCCTTTAACACGACAGAAATCTGCACAAAAAGGAATTATGCCCACAAACCTCTTCTATGCAGCATCTCGAGCTTGCGTGACTCACCTTTACAGAGAAGCGATGCCCTACTTCCCAGGACCGGGCTGAGCTTGGGCTGGACCTGTTTTACTGTGCGAATCCTACTGCCATCTCGGACGATCGAGCGGACGGACACGGGACACGAGACGACACACACACACACCCACTTGTATTTTTACGTGACCTGCATATTCCTACTGCATTTAGTGTATTCCTACACATCAGTGGTCATTTTTTTAAAAAAAAGGAGAACAATTATTGAAGTGTGGCTTACACAGAAAGCATTCTAATAATCATACATTTCGGTGTTCTATTCGTAATTAGGCAAGTCGCAGCAGAAAAAAATCTTCTTTAGCACAACTGTCCATTGTGTGACGGACACTCAGAATCAGAACGACAGAGACACTGTTCCTCTATTTTCTCATGCTGTCCAGCGCAGCCTCCCACGGCCATCAAAGAATTCCTCCTTCTTTCAATCAAACTGTTTGGAACCTTCCTGTTAGGGTGGGAAGTTGTGGAACACAAAGCATTTTAACAAGGACAATTTTGTTTTGCATCACTGAAGGAAAAATGCCTTGTTGTACAAAGGCATACCTTTAATTATCATTAGAGCTTTATAAGTTCTGCAATGAGATGTGCGGCGGTGTGGAAAGTTGAAGACAATGGCGTAAATATGGAATTGTAAACAGTGCTTGCGATGTTGTGTTCGAACAACCACAAATGTTTTTGTACGTCTACAGCTCAGTGAGTGAGTTGTACTTGCATCACTGTTGGCAAGATAGGCGGTATTAGGAGGACGCGAGTCGTGTGCTTCTACATAACAAAAAAAAAAGACATCTACAAGAAGGACAATACAAACAAATCAACACGTACAATGGTTTTACACCTGGGAACCTTCAGTGTGAAGATAAGTGCTCAGAATGGGACCAGCAGACAGGTAAAACCTTACTTGTAGAGTGTTTGCTCATAATGTAGAAGTGGCTGACCCACTCCAAAAGAGAGGGGAGTGGGGAGGGGAATGAAATTAAAACAATAAAAATAACGACAAGGAGGAAAAAAAGTTATGCAGCTTAACCTGCTTTGTGTTCCCATCTGAACCCATAAACTCATTATCTGGGATTGCAGATTCAAATCATTGTCCCATTGTATAAGTCTCTTGTAATTACGGACATTCATGTCTACCAAGTCCTTGAATTCTTCATGTTAATCATGTAGAAGTTCCACACTGAGGCAGAGATCCCTTGTGAAATGAATACCAAAACAAAAAATTTTCACTACAGTAACAATCGAAAGTTTTTCTGGATTCCGATGATGACCAACCAAGACAAAAATGTATCTTGCCCCTTACTCGTCTCCAAATTGGCTTCATCTGATCAATGTGCTTGTGAAGGTCAAACATGTCTCTGGGCCATTTTCACGGAACATGCGTCAGCGCCGGCGAAGTTCTGGTAGTTCACTCAGGCAAACTGCAGGGACTGCAAGCAGCCATCTCTCTTAAAGACTGGTCTCCTTATTCTACCACCCCCTGATGTTAATTCAGCCTGGAAATTCTCCACGAAACCTGCTCCCGTCTAATGCAAGATTCATCTTACCTCGGTTAGTGGTATGTTTTTCCCCACCTGATCGTCAGTTATCTACCCATCCTCCACTCTTTAATACTCTGAAACGATGTTGGGAGCAATTGCCTTTAAAAACAACTTCCATTCTCCTCCTGGAAGGCAAATCTAACCAAAAGGCAACCTCAGATCATTCGACAAAGCCCTGCAACAAGGCATGTATATTACGCTTCAGAAGACCAGAAAAAACAACTCTGCCCAATATCAAAGAATGAACTTTTCAAAACTGGTCTTTCTTCCTCGAAAACCTGGTGGCACCTTGTCAAAGTCTGTCTCTATGTACCTCCCCCTTCCATCCTTCCCTCACTTGAAATGGCACCACGGCCGACCGCGCTGAGTGAAGGCTGACATGCCTCAATTCTGTATTTTCTTCAAAACCTTGGTGTCCTAACCCCTCTGTCCTTTACCCACTCTTTCCCAAGTCGTACCCAACGCTCGTGATTCTGGTCTTTTGCACCTGAGGAAGTGGAAAGTTCCTGGCAACTCATCGACCTCTGAACTGTGCAACCGGACCTGACTGGCATCAGCTTACGTGTCCAAGAACCTGCTCTGCTTGCTCTTGCAACTTTCTTCTCTCTGCCCTTTTCACCCTATCATTTATCTCGTCATCTTCATCTGCTTGGAAATCGGCCAACATCACAGCATGACATCAAAAGGTGTAAAAACTGATCCCCTTAACTACAGACCAATTAGCTTACTTCCAATCATCACAAGGTCATGGATCCATCATCACAGTTGACATAAAATTCCTCCTTTTCTCCAAAAGCCTAATCTCAGATCAATTTGGATTCAGACCTGGTCACACTACCTGGACATGTGCTTTTACTCTCCAACAATGTATGGAGGCCTCAATATCAGACATGAGATCAGGGCCATCGTCTGGGCATATCTCGATCTTTTATACAGTCTAGCATCCTGCTTGCTCTCCCATACGTCTGCCTATGGAATCCAAGGCCAACTCCACTCTTGAATTATTGACTTTCTCCATTCTCGGATTATTGACTTTCTCCATTCTCATAGCCGTGTGGCTCTCAAGCGAACGCAACCTTTTTTCTGCCCTCCCTGTCCAAGGCTGAGTACCCCAAGGCAGTGTTCTTGACCCCATCTTATTCCTAATCTTATCAATGATCTCCACTGAACCTCTTAAAAACCTCTTTATCTTTTGCTGTTGATTCCACATCTCTGCCGTGACATCTGTCATCCTTCTGACAGACAGGCAGCAGCCTCTTTACTTCCTCAGACCTTGAACGAAATTACAAACCGGTAAAACACTTAGAATACAGTCTTTCAATCCCGAAGAAACCCCACAACTCTCCTCTCTCTCTCTCTCTCTTCTCTCTCTCTCTCTCTCTCTCTTCTCTCTCTCTCTCTCTCTCTCTCTCTCTCTCTCCGTAAGATCACCTGGAAAATTCTCATCGTCTACTTTCTCAACAACCCTCTCGAAAAGGTTCAGTAACTCAAACCTTTGGTCTCATCCTCAGCCATGATATCTCTCGGGCAAACCATGGAGTACTCCTCTTGAATGGAGTACTGCTCTCCTCTCTGGGCTTGTGTTCCTGCCGCACATCTTGCTCAGCTTAACCGCCGTGGAAACCAAGCCCTTCAAGATTATTGGAATCTCTCGCTGTGAAACTGAGTCCCTATGGGCCTATATACTTTCGCCATCGTCGACAAGTCGGTGGTCTCTGTCTTCTTCAGCCTCATTCTGGTCTTGCACCCTCCGTGCATGTCCCCCTAGGTATGTGCAGGACGCAACCCCCTCCTTCTGAACCTGCCTAAATTCAAAACCAGCTCCTCACCTCCACTCATTTATTCCTCTATTTTCCCGCCTGTGTAACCCACCTTCCACACACTCTTCAATCTCATTCTTCCCTCAGGTCTTCAATACAGCTGTTCAACCACCATCTCAAGTCACCCACCACCCAAAACCATTATCTTTTCTACACCCATAAACTTCCCCCCAAACCTCCCAAAATTTTGCTTATGTATCATCTCATCCACCCCTTTTCTCCCCTCCCACTCGTTACCTGACCCTTGTTTGTCCATCTCTGTCTACATTTTCCCTCCATCCTGCTGTTGGCATTTCCCCATTTTCCTGCTGTTCATATTGTTATGTTTTGTCCTGATCTGTTGTGTCCTAGCTCTTCCACGAGCCTCGACCAACGTCACAAACTTTTCAAGCATCACAAACTTTTCAAAACACAAAAAAAAGATTGGCCAGTGAATTTCAATCACAGTGCTTCAACTTTCCCCAAAAACATTGGTGTTCATATAAGAGAAATGTCATGTAAAAAGAACAAACTACAATTGGCACCAATTGTTGTGCAGGTGTGTACGTGCGGTTTTTTGTTTTTCAAGGTAGATTCATCCCAATTCGGGACATTCATGATGCCAAATAGCAAACGGTCTCAGAACAATAATGGCTTTCCATCATAATCGGGCCTCCGTAACACGATTTCTTCTTCAAGCTCTTCAGAGTGTCTTTATAAGCTTCTTCACGCTCTCCTCTTTTCCTGCTCCTGAAAGTAAAACAGAACAAGTTATTAAATGTAAGCAACAAAAAACAGAAAATTAATCACACGACATTTATCAATGTCAATGAATGAATAGAACTTGTTCAATACTTTGCCTGTTCAGCGCTATTTCACTTGCAATTTCAAATACAGCTATTTATAATCATTTATCATTTAAGACTGCTCATTTGAGCACAGCCGACGGTACAAACACCTTTTCCAGACGCTTTTGCCAAACTCTTCCCTCTTGTTCATAAGCTCAATGCAATGTGACAGAAGTTGTAAGAATGCCTGCTGTTGTCGCCTTAAATGTAATTGCTTCTCCTTTAAAGTGGATCCAAGTCGTATCCTTCGGCAAAGGTGCCTGCAATGCTGCAAGCAAAAGGAAGTGCAATGGATGACAAAATAATAAAGAAATATAAAAAAACCCCACCGTGCTTGAAATTCATACCTCAACGCGAACAATGAAGCACAACACAAGATCAAAGTGACATCAGCAGCCCTACCTTTTCTTTGTAGCTTCCATGTCCATTTACATAAGGTCGAGCATTGGAAATCATCCTCATCATCATCATCATCATCATCATGCTCATCATCATCATAGTCCTCATCTAAACGCAGAAACAAATAATTTTGAATAAAACTTTCTGACATGTGCATTTTACATAACCATAATCGATAATCATCAAGATAAAAAACAAAAACTTGTTCCATAATATGTCAAAAGTATTCACTCACACCCCTTGGCTTTTATCCCAATTGTTGTGTTACAGCCTGAATGAAAAACATTGATTGAATTAAAAAAATTGTCACCGATCTACACAAAATACTCCATTAATGACAATGTGAAAACATGTTTCTCAGAATTTTTACAAATTAATTAAAAATGAAAAGTTGAAATGTCTTGAGTCAATAAGTATTCAAACCCTTGGCTATTTCACTCCAAATGAGCTCAGTGTGCATCCAATTTCCTTTGATCATCATTGAGATGTCTCTACAACTTATTGGAAGCCCACCTGTGGCCATTCAATTGATTGACATGATTTAGAAAGAACTACACCTTTCTATATAAGGTCCCACAGTTGACTGGGGCATGTCAGAGCAGAAACTCTACCATGAAGTCCAAGGAACTGTTCGTAAGAACTAAGAGATATAATTGTGAGGAGGCAGAGATCTGGGGAAGGTATAAAACATTTCTAGAGTGTTGAAAGCTCCCAAAGGCACAGAGAGCTCCATCATTAGGAAATGGAAAGAATATGAACTACCCCAGACTCTTCCAGACTGGCCGTCGACCAAACTGAGAACCAGACAAGAGGACCTTGTCAGAAAGGTGACCAAGAACCCAAATGACCACTCTGACAGAACTACAGAGTTCCTTGTTGAGATGGGGAACTGCCGGAACGACAACGGTTGCGGCAGCACTTCACAAATCTTGGCTTTATGGGAGAGTGGCCAGACGGAAGCCACTCCTGAGAAAAAGCACATGACAGCACGCCTGGAGTTGCATAAAAGCAACAGGAAAGACTCTGAGAGCATGAGGAAAAGATCTGTAGTCTGATGAGACGAAACTTAAACTCTTTGGGCCTGAATGCAAAGCACTACGTCTGGAAGAAACCGAGCACAGCTCTCATCCATCTAACACCATCCCTACTGTGAAGCATTGAGTGGTGAAGCATCATGCTCTGAGGATGCTTTCAGTGGCAGGGACTGGGAGACTTGTAAGGATAGAAGGGAACAATAAATGAAGTAAAATACGGCAAATCCTTGAGGAGCTTGCTACAGAGTGCAAAAGACTTGAGACTGCGGAGAAGATTTACGATCCAACAGGACAATGACCCCAACATACAAGGCAATACTGGAATGGCTTCAGAATGGAATGTGAAAGTCCTTGAGTGGCCCAGCCAAAGCTCAGATTGAATCCCATTGAAATCTATGGAAAAGACTTCAATATTTCTGTTCACGCGATGCTCACATCCAACTTGACAGAACTTGAGCAAATTTGCAAGGAAGAATGACAGAAAATCCCAAAATCCAGATGTGCAAAGCTATGCGCACAATACCCAAAGACTCGAAGCTGTAATCGCAGTGCTTCTACAAAGTATTGACTTAGGTGTTGAATACTTATTGATGCAAGAGGCATTCAGCTTTTCATTTTTAATGATTCGAAAGAATTTTAAAAACATGTTTTCACTTTGACGTTATGGGTTGTGTTGTGGATCGGTGACACTTTTATATTTTAACTTAATCAATCTTAAATTCAGGCTGTAACACAACAAAATGTGACAAAAGTTGAGGGGTGTGAATACTTTCTGAAGGCACTGTACATGCTGAGGGCTGCAGGATGGCTTTGAGGTATGCACACTCGCCTCTAAGCTGGCTCACCCGGATTTGAACCCTGACCCAGCTATCAACTGTCATCCTGGTGTTTCACAAGCAGAGTCATTCATGAATGTGTGTGCCATCCTTTGGATAGACATTATAATGGGCTTCCCATCTGCTGGCATTGTTGGTAGACGTTAAGATCCGACGGTGTCCTCACAAGAGAGTAGGTGAGCTATCACCCACACCTGAACAAATTCCAACCTCCTGCCCCAAATACTGCTGGAAGGCAATGGAAAACCACACAGTAATAATGCTAGCCATAAACTGCTTTGGCAGCACTGACGTTCTGAACAGAGTATGGTAAATCAGATCAGATCATGCGAGTACTTTGAACTGACATTTGAATGGGCAGCCATTTTTTCCCGTGCCATAGCTACATATGGGTAGTCCCGTACTCCATGATACAAAGGACATCAATGTATTACATACTCAAAATGGTGGAAATGCATCCCTACTCTCGATATATACAGTACATACACACCAAGCAACACCCTTTGCTACACTCCTCCCAATTACTGATCTCCTAAACCCCTAACCTTCCTTTTTCTCTCCGTCTCATTGTTCTACCCACATTTTTTTTCTCAAACATTATTTTCCAAACCAGTTAAAGCCAGAAAAGCAATGTAGGAGGTTGTAGTTTTCGGGTATAATAAAAGCTGAGATAAACCTCAATGTTGATGATGTCATAAACCCAAATGCACAAAGGTCTTAACCTTACTTTGATCGATTCTTTCAGATCTTCAGGGTTCCACTTTAAACCACCAAAATATAAGAAAACTTTCAATGGCCCATTCTGTACATAAGAGTCAAATAAAAAACAAACAAAACACAAAAACCCAATCGATGTCTCACATTGAATTGTGTGAGTCACCAACAACACGTTTCTATGGTTCAATTAATCTGTAAAATTATGTACTTTTATATAACTTAAACCACAACAATAATGTACTTGTTAGGTGTGCAAAGTTCAAAAAAACTAAAAAATACATCACTCGTCACAATTGAAAACATGTTTGACCTGGTTTGTTTTATGACTTCGGAAATTTGGGCAGCACTGCCAAAGGTATAATATACTGCCTATCACAAGTTGTCCCAAAGTCAATAAGAGTCAACCTTAATGTTTGACTGCACCACATGTAAACCCATACGTTGTGGGGCAGACATCACCCCACTCCGTCATTACTGAGCCAGGTCAAACACATTTGCATGTACGAAGTGTCCTTCTTCTGTGATTACTATACGTGTTCATGATCTGTCCCACAAAAGTTAACAGTGCAAGGGATTGCTTCGACACATAGTTATCTTAACCTGAGAAAATATTTCCATCACCAGCTCAAAGTATTATTAAATTAAATACATTCTCTTTTGCCGATTATACCAGCCGCTTATCGTGAATTGCAGTGCAGTCACGAGTTAATGGCGATTTCGTGTAGTGCGAGTTGTTCATACACCATTCAGAACAACACCTGCAGAGTCCGGCGAAAGGCATCCAGAGAGTTGAGTCTGAGCAAGCATCAAAGTATTTCTGAAGTGTGTCTACTGCCTGCAGAGGATATCCCGAAAGGTCTCCATCTCAGAAAGCTTCTCCCGCAAACCCTGCCCCTCTGTCGAGCAAAAAATATACATCGCAAACGTTCAATCAACACATTAAAAAATCCAAAAATGAAAGCAACAAAACAAGTATACGGAAATAGAAGAAAGTAGGCATTGCCTTGAATAGAAGAAGACGTGTAGAAAAGCCACTGCACCGAAATGAGGGAAAGCATGAACCATGACGGCGCAAACTGCTTTCGGATCGTATCCACTCTCGGCCTGCAAGGTCCCACATTTTGCGTTACAGTCTATTGGGATATCAACCGTCCCGTGCAGAAAATAATGGTTCAAACTGCAACGAGACAACTTCGTGTTTCCTCATAATTAAATGGCAGCAAGTCATAAGGTCATTTCGTTGTTTATGTATGTAAATATTGGACACCAATCAATCTCCTTCCCAAAGCAGAAGAAAAATAAAACTTGACTTTGATTCCCATGGGAATTGATCTCGGCTTTGTCGGCTATGTAGGGCATTTCCCAACTGAAAGATCTCTATTTTTGTGAACAAGTATTTATAAATGATGTCATTTTTTTATCCCCGCCAACAACGAAGTTGGCGGGGATATAGAAATGGTTCCGCCGTCCGTCCATCCGTCCGTCCGTCACACTTCGTTCCGGAGCTCAACTACAAATCCCCTCAGATATATTTACAAATTGTACACATATCAAGCAAGTGTGAACTGGTGCCTTTTGATATTTCTAATTGATAGGTCACATGGTTGGCAGCCATGTTGGATTCAAGAAAAAAATTAAATAATGTTTTCTCTGGAATCACATAACCTAACGAAGCGGAAATTTGCAACTATCATCTTCCATCATGTCTGCATACAAGTAAAAATTATGAACGTCACAAGTCACATGGTTTGGCGGCCATCTTGGATAGAAAAACACACCCTCATCCGATTAAACACGAAACTTCACACACCTATTCCACTGGAGGATTGGAGGCAGAATCTAAATTTATGATGTCAATAGGTCACATGGTTCGTCAGCCATCTTGGATTGAAAATTAATAAATTTTTAAAATCTTCTTCTCCGGAACGGTGGACAGATCGAGGCAAAATTTCACATACACTTTCCCCAAGACATCCTGTCAGAAGTTGTTAATCTCTAATTGATGTCACATGGTTTGGTGGCCATATTGAATTTACCTAAAACCTTCAAACATCTTCGTCTCCAGAACGGTGGTCAGATCAAGGGAACTTCACACATACATATTGACACGCTTAGGGAATATAAGTTTGTTAATCCTCATTTACTATGGCGGGGGATATTGAAGACTTTGTCTTCAACGGATGCTAGTTTTTTTCCTTTCCTTTTTTTCAAAATTGATAAACTTAATAAAAAACACTTGGAATATGTCTTTCAATCCTTACATTCACCATCGCTCTCCAAAAGGACTGTCTGGCAAACCCTCCGATCTACTTTCTTAACAATCCTCTGAGGAAGTTCAGTCATTCAAACTCCTGGATCTCACTATCAGCCATGATCTTTCTTGGGGAAACCACATTTCAAAGTTGGCCACCAAAGCCAGCCGCTGACTGGGCGTCCTCCGTCGTACAAAGTCCTTCCTTGGCACACCTGATGATATCCACTGACAAGCGCTTCATCCACAGCTTGATGGATACTATTCCTCCTCTGAGCTGCTCCCCGTGCCTTAACATTGCTCAGATTGATCCTTTAAACCTAGGCCTTGAAGATCATTGAAATCTCCCGTCTGAAGCTGGGTCAATGGCCTTCACTTTGCCATCACAGACAGGTTGGGCAATGGTCTCTCGATCTCTATCGCCTCCTTTTGGTCTTGCACCCTCTGCTCTTTCTGTGCTTTGCCCCCCCCCCCTCCACGCCCTCCACCAGGTTTCTGCAGGGCTCACACGGTCCATCATCAATCAACTCTGGTGAAACTACCTGAATCCAGATCACTGCTCACCTTAACTCATTTGTTCCTCTTTTTTCCCCACCTGTGGAACCAACTTCCACGTCCTCTTCAATCTCGTTCTTCCTCCAGTCTGCAGTAGCTGTTCACCACCATCTCAGTTCGTCCCCAATCCAAAACCATGATTTTTCTACCTCGTAACCCCACCAAATCCTCATCCTAAATAAATAAATAATTTTTGCGAGTGATGGGAACATTTTCAACCACAAGCACGTTCATACATAGAAGCCATAGATCTGGGGAGCTAGAAAAGTGAAGCAACGCAACGCATATTGCAAACATAGAATAAAGATGCCCGTACGCGAATCAAGTACAACAGTGGGTAGTTTAGATAAATGATATTGGGTTACCAGATGTGTCATGTAAATTGAAAACGTGCAAACAGGTTGATTAAACAGGTCGAACAGCAATCCAGTGTAAAATAGGATGCAAAGTAGCCAGTGTTACACTCACCTCACCACTGCGGTCACAAGTTAATGGAGATTCGTATTAGGGACAGTCGAGAGAGTGCTGCGGTTTGACATGGACTTTTGTTCGTACTTTAAAAGAACCTCGTATGTTTGTACAAAACAGTTTTGTTACAAGAAAAACTTGTGCACTCACACGTGCCATCTTTGTTGTTTTACCCCATGCCAAGCTTCTTTCCTATAGTTGTGGTTCTGCGAAACTGGCACTCCTCTAGGCAATGGCAGACAATATATAGCAGTCCCGAGTTATTTCATTGATTTCCTTTACTTTTCACCATGACCACCTCCTTCATACATGCATGCAAGCCACAGACCAGACTGCACAGCGACAGCCCATTTGCATAGACAGCCTTATTTGCATATACCGCAGCAGCTCCATTCAAACGCGCACCATTCCCCAACAGACATTCATTCCAACCTTCACCAATACTCGGACACCAATGCTGCAAACATTCCGGCAACCACCACAATTCTTCCAATATTCCCCAGCCCATCAGACCACACACCAAGCTCGCCTACACTCACCATCAATGCCAAACAATCTCGACAAGCACAATCACCCATCACGAACTCGCCGCACTGCAACCGCTACACTACACCACTGTGGCACTCAACGACAGTCGTCATTAATGACCACCACCGCCTTTAGGGACCAGCGGAGATGAGGGGTGTGATCATGGATGGGGTGCGGGATCACCCCATGTTTTCTGGGAGCTCCATCGCATGGCAAAGCGTGGATCAAACGGGGCCATTTCCGGTGGGAAATCCTCACCGGGTGGGGTCAACACAGTGTTCGAGTCCACGTGCCAATGAGGGCACGGGAAAAACACCCATCGCTCTGCCTCTTACACTCTCAAGTGCCGCCCCCGCTGGAATATTATAAAATAGAGCTCTGATCTGGCCCACCCTCTTCTTCTCTTGTCTTGCCACCCTTTTCTCGCCTATCCAGCCCGCTACCCGCTCACTCACCCTTCTTGAATCTGGCCGGAATGTATGTTCCTGGAGTCACGGAGCGGTGCAATGGAGAGCCAGACACCAGACCGAGCTCCACCTGAGTCCGTTAAACAATTCACCTACAGACCTCTTTACACTCACATCAAGTCTATTCCTCTCACATATTCTTTCCATTGTTTCCGAAACTCCCCGACATCTTTAAACCTTCCTCTCCGCCTCATCTACATCATTTGCACCTCCCACTTACGCACCATAGACACCCCAGTTTTGTTCCCTCCTCCCCAGTCCTAAGCGACTGGGTTTGCGCTGGTCTGTGGGCCGCATCAGGTACCATAGGGGTCGTTTACACCTCGTACTTTCCCTTATCTTTCTTTGCTCTCTGATTCCTCGGGTGTGTGTGTCTGGTGGCCTTATTGGTTCGTATAAAGTTAAGATTGTAGACGTTTAGATCGGAATAGCTCTGCCCTGTATCTTTGTATTGTAAACACATGCATTGCTTTTTCCACGCCTCATCAATCCTTGCTTTCCCCTGCTCTACATATTGCTTGCATTAAACCTTTATTTGCCACATGACCTTTCCTCACATCATAAGTAAATTGCTTGTATTAGAAATGTCCCAGCTCATTTTGTCTTTTCCTCCATTGGTCCAGCATCGTTGACACATAGTTAGCTGGGAAGTTCTACCTCATTAATTGGCTCTTCGTAGCCGGTGGGTACTTGGCAGCTCTGCTCGGCTGCGCTGATACGTTAAATTAAACACAAGTACACATCGAGGCACGTGATCCCTTGATGTGGCCGTCCACATGCAAGTATCACGCGAGGTCATGTAACCCTGCAGGATTGGTGGTACCATTGGCGTTCGTGGTTGCCCAGCAACCCGCCAGCGCACAGAGTTCTGTGCCCAGCAGCTCAGGACTGGGTGTTCGGGAGGGACCCGGTGCTTTCCCTCGTGGCAAGCCTCAAACCCCGGATCTGCAGCACGATGTTGTTCCTCTCCAGGCTATTGTTACTCGTTGTGCTATCCTTCTTTCTTCCTTGTGTAATATCCAACCTCACAATTCCAATACCATTTAGTAGTCTGCAAAACCTGCTGCCCTTGTCATTTAGCTCCTGGGTCGAATTTTGTACAGGAAAAAAATAAAATAAAATGATACGGTACTTACAATGCTTTTCCAAGGTACTAAAATTGAACCCATAATTTAGCTGATTGTAGTTGAACAACATAACTTATATGGTGTTGTGGAAATGACTCTCGTGGGTTAAATGCATAATATAGCATAGTTATTTCCTTAAAATTTCATGTCGAGCGTAAGCATACAAAAGTAATTAAATGCGTTATTAGATGCAAATTGCTATTATGTTAAAGATGGACACGTCCAACCCATCCTAATGTTGTTTCTCAAACCACCATCCCTTTTGACCTATTTATTGGTGTTTTACCCTTTGGAATCAGTCATTATGTTTCTTTAAATACCGTAGATTTTGTATCAATTCCAATTTTACAACATGCAATGTTTCTGGAGGATCTGGATGCAAGTCCAGAAAAGACGCGCACGTCACATGGGACACGTCACATGGGACACGTCAACACACAATGGGGGCGTGATTAATAGCAGAGGGGCGTGGTTACAGGGATGAGTGACCATGGTAAATTGGTGGCTTCGGGACAAAATGGAAGAAACTTGCATGAATATTAAGGCATGTGTGTACGAATGCACGGAGGACGCGGAGGGTTAGTCACCGATGGGAGTGTTACAGTGAGTGTGTTTAATAGGATTGAGTGACGGATGAAGCATGGCGTGGATATGGAGGGGCATGTTGTAGGGATGAGTGACGAATGATCGCATGTGCGTCATAGGTTTGTGTACTGTTGCGTGCTCGCACCTGTTACTTGTGAGTAATTCCATCTGAAATCACCAAATTTAAGAAAATGTTCCCAGTTGACCCCTTGGAACTTTGTATTGTTTGTAACCGGTGTATGCCCCGGTTAGAATAGGTGTACCATATCCCTGTGTCGTAAGAGGCGACCAGGGTTGCGTCAGGAAGGGCATCCGGCGTAAAAACTGAGCCAAATCACTATGCGGATCATACGGATGATCCGCTTGTGGCGACCCCTAGGGAGCAGCCGAAAGAAGAAGAAGAAGTTCCCAGTTGACCCCCTCAGATTTACTTTAAACTTTCATAAAATAGTTCCAGGTATCAAAATGAAACTGCGTAAAATTGGTCCATATATGCGGTCAACTCCGAGATATGAGGGTTGAAAATGTGGTTGTGGCTCTATTTTATGGTCGTTGCGAGCATCACAAAATGAACGGCTACTTTAAATCCCACAACTTTTTAAATATTAATACTAGAGCCTTGAAATTTTCAGATTATTCTTCTATAACTGCTCTGTAAGAAACAAACATAAAACTGAGTATACCTCTATTAAATTTTATGACCTGATCAGTTGAAATCCAAGAAAAAAAATGTTGGTTTTGTATGAAGACCCAACTTTGAGACCCCAATATATTTTTATTGACCCATCCAGAAGCTTTAAATTTTTCAGGTAATAACTGTATGGTAGTAGTATTCAAATACATGTTTACTTTTCTTAATCAGTCATATATAATACAGTCATGATCCCTCAAAAATTGAAAATTTTCATTTTCCCCGAAATTCAGGTGAGGATTGCAAATATATGACAAGGGAAACACTTCAAATTGTTCACCATTGGAAAGAGCATATTCAAGTTTACAAAAGTGTCAATATTCAAAGTGGTATATTTAAAAAAATATATTTTTTTTTTTTTTTTAAATGTCGTGAATACATGAAGTGTGTGCATGGTGTGGGCACCATGGTAATCATGAATGATTAGTTCTATGATTCAAATTAATAATACAAAAATATATCACATACTGCAATAACAATGTAATAAAACATTTCACGTAAATGATTTGAATAGGTCCTTGATCTGCTTTCCAAGTCAGGTGCGAGCTTGTACTGCCTCCAGTTGACGTTAGGGGAGCATCAATAACTTTTATCACATGACCAAAGGAACCCAACAAATGTCTTCCTTGAATGTAACTATATACACTGCTGACATCAGCAGATCAGCCACTATTCCTGAGTTCTATATTTAGCCCAGCCAGATGAGTTAAGCTCTTGCTATTTACAAATGATAAACAAAGAATTACAAATTCAAATTTCAAATATTGTGTTCATGGTATCCTAATAGCAGATGATATGTATGTACATTGTATATACATGTACTAACACATATGTACTACATGTAAAAGGACTGTTCATTAAATAGCACACACAACACGCACAGCACTGGCAGAACATAATTTATTCAAATATTTTTAAAATATTGATAGAAACATTATACGTGTGTATAATGCCGTGTGTAATATGTGTGTATAATGGAGGCTTTGGCAGCGTGCAGGACGAGTGACGTATTCGATCCTGAGACCTACGTGAGCGACCCGTGGCTTCCCACGGAGAGTCCAGGATAGCCCCAAATTAAATCATACGAGGTCCGTCTAAAAAGTACGGGACTGACTTCACAGAATTTTATTCCCAAAAATATATTGAAATCACACGCTTGTCCCGTTCAAAATAGTTTCCCTCCAGTCTCACCACTTGTCCATGCTCTTCTTCCACGCTTCGATGCTCACCCGAAGATTTCTTCTGAAATCCTCCAGAGCTCCGTCGTCACGGTCCTTTTGATGGCCTCCACATCAGGAAATCAGGTCCCCTTGATCACCCCTTGAGTTGGGAAATAGGAAAAAATCACAAGGGGCCAAGTCTGGCGAATCCGGGGGTTGCTCCAGAGTTGGCACATTCCTCTCCGCAGAAACTGTCAGCTGCTCAGGGCACTGTGAGCAGGGGCTGTCATGGTGGAGGACCCAGTGTTGTTCTCCCACAGATCCTCCTCTTGTCCTGGACTGATCTCATGAGGTGCCGGAGATCTCATTGTACATGTATTGATTCACTGTTTGACCCTGTGGTACTCGAACTCAAAGTGGACGATGCCCTTGAGTCAAAAAACGCGATGAGCATCACCTTGACCTTCGACTTCGACATCCTTGCTTTCTTTGGTCTTGGTGATGCGGACTTTTCCACTGACGACTCTGCCGTTTGGTCTCGGGATCGTATTCGAATATCCATGATTCATCGCCAGTAAAGACTCTCCCGAGCAGGTCTGGATTGTCCTCGAGGCGCTCGATAATATCTTGACAGACAGTGACTCTTTGCTGTTTCTGGTCCTCAGACAACAGCTTGGGGACCATCTTTGTGCACACCTTACGCATTTCGAGATTTTCAGTGATGATGCTCCAGACAGTGTCCTTGTTGATGGAAAGTTCCTCAGCAATCATCCGCACCGTGAGTCAACGATCTGTGCGCACCATCTGCTTCACACGCTCGATGCTG
>CM068956.1:119515167-119540008 GCA_035128595.1 Eptatretus atami
GTCTGCCGTTCTGCTCGTTGAAGGTCTTCCAGACCGTGGATCGTCTTCAGCCTCCTCCCGGCCCTCTTTGAACCTCTTGTGCCATTCAAATGCACGTGTACGTGACATCGTTTCTAACCCGTAGACTTGCTGCAGCATTGCGAAGGATTCGGAAGGTGTTTTGCCAAGCTTGGAAATAAACTTCAGATTGGCTCTCTGCTCACGACTCAGACAAGACAACATGTAAAGCACGACCTGTAAAAAGTCACACAATGAGCGCAGTCAACCATCACCAATCACATATATATATATATATATATATATATATATATATATATATATATATATATATATATATATATATATATATTGCTGGAATGTTGCAAAAGACTGTGACACAACCTGTTCATTGAAGTTGTGTTTGTGGAGCACACAGCAGGCTCAGTCCCGTTACTTTTTAGACGGACCTCGTATATATATATAAAAAAATATATGAATAAATAAATAATCGAACCCTCTAACTTGACGAGGCAGCAGGGCACAGATCAAGCTCCATCACAGCACTTTCTGCACGACCTGCCAGAAACGAGTGTCGTCTGCTACACGAGCACATTGTCTCTGCCCTGCTGATCACCAGTCAGGTGATTTGCAGCCAGAAATATTAAATTCAACCAAAGAAGCACAATGACCCGATGACATGACGCTGACGTCGTGTACATAAGTTATGCTAACACATCACCTCCAAACTAGGGGGCATCCATATGGCACTCAAGCTTTTGCAGACTGAGATTTGCAGATGAGACAACACATCAATCAGGTGACTGTAGTGCGTCAACATCAATACTTTTGTGACAGTGAATCACATGTGTGAGGAAGTGGTAGGCAATTAAAACGTGGCACACAAAGTAACTGTGAAGGAAGTTACAAAGCCATCCTGTTACTATTCATCCTGCTCTCATTGAAGCATGCACAATTGGTTCCTCACATGGGTACTCTCAAAGGAGCCTCCGTTTGATAAAGGAATTCCAAAGGCAACAACAAAATCCAACTGGCCGCAGGCAAAATGGCTACATTCATCATTCAACCCCAGTGCAATGATGAACGCTAAACGAAGAAAGCCCAGCGAATCCCCACGAGACAGCTGCATGTGTTGCACTGACGTACGAGGGCGGGACGGAAAGCGGCAATGATGCGAAACAGATCACATTTCAAAACGAGTTTTGTGAAAATATTTTTGTCTTATTATGGGATCTCAAGATGGATTATGAAGTTCACTTTGTTCCCCTATCTGATCGATTACATGTGCTGAGGTCTTATTATGGGATCACAAAGCGTGCTCTTAATTTCACTTTGTTCCTCCATCTGATAGATTACAGCATGTGCTGAATGACAAAAAAACAAAAAAACCCCCAAATAAACAGCAGAGGAAATGGCAAAATCTGGAAGAACATTCCAAAAAACACACTGCTGGACATCAAACAGAATGTATTTGGCCAGATAACAACCCTAGCTCTCAGAACCATACATCTCTCATGATGGCAATTTGCCAGCGAATGTTATGAGTTTTGCTTTTTTGAATTTAATCTGAAACGTGTTTGCATTATTCCATCCTGGCAACGATGAGTTATTTTTTTCACTTTTGTAAATACACTTACTCCTTTATTGCAACCATTTTAACACTTATGAGAACAATGTTGCACAGTGGCGCACAAAGTAACTCCAAACTTCAGGTACGAGGGATGGCATCATAATCCCATGTGGTTGAAACTTGTGTATTTGAAGACGATACCTGCCAATTTTACCGAAAAGGCCATCATGGCTTGCAAAATATAGGATATGTCGGTTTTAAACAGGAAAATTGAAAGAAAACTTTGGTTGGAAGACAAGCAGACAAGCAAACAAAATCCCATTGGCTATGTATTGACCCTTTGTGCCTTTGAATGGATTAACAATAGAAAGGCTAGCAGTGCAAAATTGCTGCAGCATTACAATTACTAATGGCACAATAGGGCACAGCTCACTATTCTATTCAATAAAGACAATAATAGAAATCTACATATTATTATGTGTGACAAAAAGAGTTGGCGGAGGCTCGTACTCAGACAGATAATCGGGGCTATTATGATGAGTTGTGAACGATTTTGTGGCTAAAGAACTAATCCTGGACAGGTCACCACTCCGTCACAAAAAGGTGCGCAAATTTTCCGCCCAGGGAAGCCGTGACAATCAAACCCACAGCAGTGAGGACAATGCAACAAGACTTTACCCCCAAAAACCCCAATAACATCAAACCACTCAAGAAGAAGTTTGGGTGAGCGGGGTATTGTTGAAATGAGAAAAAAAAAAAATAGGCGACAAGTGGAAGATGAGAGTGGCATGGAAGAGCAGGACGATGAAAAACGAGGTTGGAAAGGTATACAATCAGTAATGGAAAGGAATACAATCAGTGATGAAAAGGGACACTGGACGTTTGAAGTATATGGGGGAGGAGTGTGTGGGTGTGTGTCAGCAAGTCATTTTTGCATATACAACATCCATATAATCCCCAAAATACATCTATGCAGGTCTTCCAATGAACATACAACAAAAAGCTCAAATATATATTGTTCCCTGAAAAGGACAGTGCACTTGCACTTCACTGAGACAACACCCTGCCGACAAAGCACTAGGATGGCAGTTAATCGTCAGCTTGTGAAGATAGCGATGTCGAGGCCAGAGATTGGAATGAATAAAAATATCCAATGCACAAGGAGACCATGAATTTACTCATCTCTGCATTCAATTAACGATTGATTTGATGTGCTTTACTGGATTTTCCCACATATTTCATTGGTGCCGACAGTCCTTCATTGGTTCAGTATTTTCAATGGTTCCGTATGGTGCTTCATTGGTTCCATATTTTTCTTGGTTCGTACAGTTCCTTCATTGGTTCCGTATTTTCATGGTTCCGTACAGTCTTCATTGGTTCAGTATTTTCATTGGTTCCGTACAGTCTTTCATTGGTTCAGTATTTTCATTGGTTCCGTACAGTGCTTCATTGTTCAGTTTTTTATTGGTTCCATACAGTCCTTCATTGGTTCAGTATTTTAATTGATTCCGTACAGTGCTTTATTGGTTTGTACAGTGCTTCATTGGTTCGGCATTTTCATTGGTTCCGTACAGTGCGTTCATTGGTTCAATATTTTCATGTGTTCAGTACAGTCTCATTGTTCCGTACAGTGCTTCATTGGTTCACGTACAGTGCTCCATTGGTTCAGTATTTTCATTGGTTCCATACAGTGCTTTCATTTGGTTCAGTATTTTCATTGGTTCCGTTAAAGTCCTTCTTGGTTCAGTATTTTCATTGGTTCAGTACAGTGCTTCATTGGTTGCGTACAGTGCTTCATTGGTTCAGTACAGTGCTTCATTTTGGTTCATGTACAGTGCTTCATTGGTTCAGTACAGTGCTTCATTTGTTTCAGTACAGTGCTTCATTGTTCAGTAAGTGCTTAATTGGTTCGAGTGTGTTCATTTGTGCTACAGTGCTTCATTGTTGCGTATAGTGCTTCATTGGTTCCGACAGTGCTTCATTGGTTCCGTACAGTGCTGCATTGGTTCCGTACAGTGCTTCATTGGTTCGTATATGCTTCATTGGTTCCGTACAGTGCTTCATTGAGTTTCGTCAGTGTTCATTGGTTCTGTACAGTGCTCATTGGTTCCGTACAGTGCTTTATTGGTGCGTATAGTGTCATTGGTTACGTACAGTGCTTCATTGGTTCTGTACAGTGCTTCATTGGTTCCGTACAGTGCTTCATTGGTTGCGTACAGTGCTTCATTGGTTCCGTACAGTGCTTCATTGGTTCCGTACAGTGCTTCATTGGTTGCGTACAGTGCTTCATTGGTTCTGTACGTGCTTCATTGGTTCCGTACAGTGCTTCATTGTTGCGTAGTGCTTCATTGGTTCGTACAGTGCTTCATTTTGACAGGCTCATGTTGCATTCATTGGTTCCGTACAGTGCTTCATTGGTTCCATACAGTGCTTCATTGGTTGCGTATAGTGCTTCATTGGTCTGTACAGTGCTTCATTGGTTCTGTACAGTGCTGCATTGGTCCGTACAGTGCTTTTTGGTTGGTATTAGTGCTTCATTGGTTCTGTACAGTGCTTCATTGGTTCCGTACAGTGCTTCATTGGTTGCGTACAGTGCTTCATTGGTTCTGTACAGTGCTTCATTGGTTCTGTTACAGTGCTTCATTGGTTCCGTACAGTGTTCATTGGTTCCGTACAGTGCTTCTTGTTGGTATAGTGCTTCATTCGTTTCCGTACATGCTTCATTGGTTCGTATAGTGCTTCATTGGTTCCATATGATTTTACATCAGGTTTGTAAACCTCGGTTTATAATAAAGTATGTTTTGATGCCTGTTTCTGTTTTGTTCTGTTCCACTGAAAGTTATTTTCTCCAAACGTAAACGTTCGCTGAGATTCACATGGTTAACATCATTGAGATCGTCATGTCTCATGACCGTTTCCGTGAAATTAAAAACGCCAACAACACGCTTTCATGTTGCTGAGCACGAAAATCTCCACTTCTACAGAAACTGGTGTTTTAAAAATCTGTGAGAGCTTTAAATC
Source organism: Eptatretus atami (assembly GCA_035128595.1). Taxonomy (NCBI): domain Eukaryota; kingdom Metazoa; phylum Chordata; class Myxini; order Myxiniformes; family Myxinidae; genus Eptatretus; species Eptatretus atami. Next base: position 119,519,756 of record CM068956.1, read on the forward strand.
GCTCTCCTAAAAATTTTTTGCGAGAGTCATTGCATTTGCTTAAGTACACTCTCCGCTCATGATTCGGCATACTTTATTAGCATGCGTAAACACGTGCATTCTCTATCTCCAAGGGAAAATTAGAACGCAAATTGAAAGTACCCACGATATAAATAGCTGACTGCGCATGGGGTTTTTGGTAACAATTTTTGTAAGCTTTCATTGGTGAATGTGACCAAGATAAAAACTTAAAAAAAACATTTTTTTTTTAGCAAACTTATCCAAGTTCTGAGCCGATCTAGGACCTGGCAATGTTTTTGCCAAAATTACCGAGCCGGATCCGAAACGAGTTTTTGCTACTGAGTCCAAACACTACTTCCAACTTGTATTCTGATCGGCCCAGCCAAAAGTAGACTTTTGTCAAAGCTCCATGCTGGAAGACGGCACGGCATTCCGGCGGGCAGTGCTTCCAGACCAACCATCGAGACATTTGTTGTCATCGTCATCACCGTCGGCCCTGGCGCTCCATCCCAACAACCTTCCTGAAAACGGGTATACCAGTTGGGTGGATGGCACCTCTGGCACCATTTCATCATGGGATGAGTTGTTTTAGGACTCTCCTGTCCAAAAAAACATCCCTTACCATCCCATCATTCATCTCTGATGGGCATATCTAGTCGGATTACATTAATAATGGGAGTGTAGGGTGAGGGATAGAAGAGGGAATTGCCAAAACAAAAGTCCTTACAAAATGGAATGGAAGGGGAGTAAACATTTTAGATTTTATGCACACAATAATGCAGATGGCCTCTTATAAATAGTGATGCCATTTTCACATGGGAATGCAAAAAACACACAAGCAATCAGAAACAGATTTACAAAGCTGAACCATTACATGCTAATGCTGTTTAAAAAAAAATGGAAATTTTTTTAGAACATGATTGTGCTGGCAAGTCATTACTACGTGCCATTTTCCCTCTCTTATTTCTGCAGCATCCCTCAGCTGCCTGCCTGCTCTTTATTCACTGCAACTCCTCTCCAGGGAAATGGTCATCATCAAGTAGTGAAGTAGCGCAGAGACACCGGGCTCTTAGTGCATTGCGATGATGCATAAATAATAGGCATTTAAAGCTTCCATTTAGTAGTGAATAATGTAAAAGTTAGACGAGTTCAGAGAGATATTGTTGACTCTTGAAAGATATTGAGCTAGTCATTCAGTTTAGACGGAAAGTGACGCTATAATTAGGACAGTGTGACACGGACCGTTACGTTAAAAACCCCCACCCACCTTGTGCATTTCCAAGGCATCGATCCATTGCTGTCTGTGTTCAGGGTCCTCTGCCCGAAAGTACCAGATACTGTCATTCACGCTGATATCAAACCGACACTCGTCAAACTCGTGGGGCTACGAGAGGGGAACAAAGTTGTAAGAATTAAAGTTTCTGTTTGCTGAATATTTCAATAAAAAGTGTCTCCACACATACATTTTTCAAAATGGCAACATCGACTCACTAGGCCAGATTGTTGAAAGGAGCCAATTGAGACGTCTTCTGCCCACCCTCTCCCGATCACAATTCTTACCAACACCTCGTTTCAAATTGAATTATTCCACATGAAATTTTAAGTATTAAAACCAATAGATGTCAAATGTCCATCCTCATTTCCCCTTTCTCAGGTGCATAAACATTTCACTTATCCACACGCAGCTTTCGATCAGCCGGACCAACCCATATAAAAGTTCACAGAGGGCCATCCCTCGAGTTACCTCTCCCATTACTATATATTTTTTAATATATATAATATTATAATATATATATATATATATTATATTATATTATATATATATATATATATATTTAGGGTGGTCCTAAAATACAAACTTCAACTTTTCAAATGTGCTTTTTTATTTTTTGGTTCCACTTGGGAAGAAAAAAAATTGAGTGAAGTTTCATTTGATTTCAAACGATTTTACCACTGTCACACGACCCCTGTTGTTTTGTGCCATGACTTCAAACTGTGACTGAACTGTACAGAGTTGTGGGTTTATATATCAGCTTGGTGATCTTTTTGAGGTTAATATAAACCTCTTCACTGCAGAAGCAATATTTTTAGAAGTGCAGCAACTCAACAGGAGGATCTTGTTTTATTTTGGATTTAACTGTGACCAGCCACAATGCTAAATTCATGGATTCAGAGACTGGAAACTGTATTTTTCACACCCTGTGTGACAGTGGTTAATAAAGCCGTACATGAACCATATTTGGTACCAATACTTTTCTATTAATAGAACCATTTTAGGAAAAAGCACCTTGAGAAAGTCCTCTTTTTGGTTTAGGTGTACCAGTAAGGACCACCCTAAATATATATATATATATATATATATATATAATATATATATATATATGTAAAAGAGGTCCTTCTCAAAGCTCTTATAACATTGTGTACCAAAGCTAGTAAAGAAGAAGTGATGATCCTGACACGAAGCGATGATAATTAGATGCAATACATCAACAACTTAACCTGGAACATGTTATTGTGACTTTGTAAGTGCATATCCAAACATTTTGATGAACAGAAATTCAAATCTTTGATGACTACTGGGGGTGGTAAGTGTGGGAAAATAAGGAATACTTTTTCAAAACGTAAGATAAGTGGAGAGGATGGAAATGGAAAAGAAAGATGTGAAGAGGTAGTATAGGTGAACAAAAGGAAAGAGGGATTCAAGGGGCATACTGGCTGAGAAGCGGTAGTGGTGAAGGTTATTCCGGAGAGTTCCAAGTTTCCATTATCTTTACAAATGAAGATCAGAGATAAGTGGGTTATCAAATTAATCTCATTTAAAGTTATAATATAAAAGGAGCTCTGTCTCGGCGTGCCTGCGTCCGTCTGTCCGTCATCAATTGTCCTATAGGCCCTAAGGCTCATGGCATCAAGTGCATTGATCACATGCAGGACAAGGACATTATTAGATGACCATCTACTTTGTTATTCATTACAAACACATTAGCAGACAATGGATAAACATGTATATGGTAAATGGGATTTGAATCTTGGTTCACAGCACCAAGCCAGCAGCTCAAGTGAGAATGCCAAACAGGCTAAACCAAATTAAATTCATCAAACATATCCAAAGAAAAGAATTGCAAGGATTTTTAGTTTATTTTTAAATTAAAGGTATTAATGCTCATATAAAGGACAGTAATCAAATGGTAACAACAATCATTGCTTACCAAAGAGTAGACATTTTGTGGGCCTCCCTGTAACCAAGCAATGTGATTGCAGATTTCCCAGTAAGCACACCTTTTGAAATTATGAATCATACACACAAATAGAGACAAGTCATTCACAGTTTACAGGGTGCACGATGTACGAGTCGACGTTTCTGAAGCAAGAGCATTTGCAATAGGATATCCCAAGGGAATGTAAAAATTATGAGCTTATCTGGAATTTAAATTCCAGATAATGTATCGTCATCGCGTACCGTCCATCCGTCTCCTATTTCGACTTCTCCGGCCAAACCCCGAGGCTGATCGGGATAAAATTTGGCGGCAACGTTCCTCTCCTCGCTGGTAACAGGGATTGCAAAGCTCGTTCCGGTCACGTGACTTTAAGTAGGTCAAAATGGCCGACTTAGTAAATTTTTGGGAAAATCATGTAAATTCTTTGAAAAATGTTCTCTAGAATCACCCTCTGGAATCAAACATTAAAACCTAACTGAAGCGGGAAAATTTCAACTTAATCATCTATACAATCATGCTGGCATACCATAGTAAAAATTTATGACTGTCACAAAAGTCCACATGGTTTGGCGCCATCTTGGATAGAAAAAAACACACCCTCATCGATTAACCACGGGAAACTTCACACACTATTCCACTGGAGGATTGGAGGGCAGAATCTAAAATTATGAGTGTCCCATAGGTCACATGGTTCGTCAGACCATTCTTGGATTTGAAAAAATTAATAAAATTTTTTAAATCTTCTTTTCTCCGGAACGGCTGGACAGATCGAGGCAAAATTTCACATACACTTTCCCCAAGACATTTGTCAGAAGGTTGTTAATTCTAATTGATGTCACATGGTTTTGGTGGCCCATATTGAAATTTCCCTAAAACCTTCAAACATCTTCGTCTCCAGAACGGCTGGTCAGATCAAGGGGAAAACTTCACAACATATTGCAACCCACGCTTAGGGAACTATATAAAGTTTGTTTAATCCTTCATTTACTTATGGCGGGGGATATTTGAAGACTTTTGTTCTCACAGGATTGCTAGTTTTTTTTTCCTTTCCTTGTTTTCAAATTTTGATTAAACATTAAAATATTAAAAAGGGACACTTGGAATATGTCTTTCAATTTCCTTTACAATCTCACCATCGCTTCTCAAAAGGACTGTCTGCAAACCCTCCTATCTAACTTTCTTAAACAATCCTCTTTGAGGAATTCAGTCATTTTCAATAACTCCTGGATCTCACTATCAGCCATTGATCTTTCTTGGTGGAAACCCACATTTCAAAGTGTTGGCGCCCAAGCCAGCCGTGAACTGGGCGTTCCTCCGTCGTTACAAAGGCCTTCCTTGGCACAACCTGAATTGATATCCCACTGACAAGGCTTCATCCACGCTTGATGGAATACTATTTCGTCCCCTTCTGAGCTGGCTCCCCTGCCTTACATCATTTGGGGCTCATCTTTGATCCTTTTTAAACCTAGCCTTGAAGAATCATTTGGAAATCTCCCGTGGCTGAGAAAAAGCTGGGTTCAATGGGCCTATCACTTTGCCCATCACGACAGGTTGGGGACAATGGTTCTCATCCGATCTCTACGCCTCCTTTTTGGTCTTTGCACCTCTGCTCTTTCTGTGCTTTGCCCCCCCTCCTCCACCCGCCCTCCCACCAGGTTTCTGGGCTCACCCACGGTCCCATCAATCAATCAACTTCGGTTTTGAAAAACTACCTTGATCCAGGATCACTGCTCCACACCTTAACTCATTGTTTCCCTTTTTTCCCCACCTGTGGAACCAAACTTTCCACATCCTCTTCAAAATTCGTTTCTTCTCTCCAGGTCTGCAAGTAGCTGATTCACCCACCATCTCTCACTCCCCAATCCCAAAACCATATCTTCCCCGCTAAACCCCAACCCAAATCCCTCTCATCCTATAATAAATGGAAATAATTTTTGCGATAAACATTTTCAACCACAAGCACGTCAACATAGAAAGCCATAGGCATCTGGTATCAAATATGAAAAAACGCCGAGACGGCAAGCAAAACACAGAATAAAGATTGCCGTACGGCGAATCAGTACAAACAGGTGGGTAGTAGATAATATGATATTGGGTTTACAGATGTGTTCATGTAAATTTGGAAAACGTGCAAAACAGGTTGAAATTAAAATTAAACCAGGGTGTCGAACAGCAATCCAGTGTAAAAAGGATGCAACAAGTAGCAGTGTACACCTCACCTCACCCACTGCTGTCCACAAAAGTTTTAATGGAGATTCGTAATTTAGGGACAGTCAAGAGAGAAGTGCTGCGTGTTATTGAACATGGACTTTTGTTCGTACTTTTTTAAAGGAAACCTCGCATTAGTTTGTAACAAATACCAAAGTTTTGTTCAAAGAAAAAAACTTGTGCACTCACCACTGCACATCTGTTGTTTGTTCTTTTCTACACCCATGCCAAAAAGCTTCCTTTCCTATAGTTGTTGGTTCTGCGAAAACTGGCACATCCTCCTAGGCAATTAGGCAGACAACTTATATAGCAGTCCGAGTTTATTTCATGTTGATTTTCCTTTCTTTTTCACAACCATTGGCCACCTTTTCCCTTTTCAATACATGCATGGGCAAAGCCACAAGACCCAGGACTGCACAGCGACAGCCTCATTTGCATATTACCCGCAGCAGCTCCATTCAAACCGGCGCCACTCATTCCCCAACAGGACATTCCATTTCTCCACACCTTCACCATTACTCGACACCAATGCTGGCAAACATTCCCGGCAACCCACCCCACGATTCCTTCCCCAAATATCCCCCACGGGCCATCAAGCCACCCAAACCCCAAGCTCCGCTACACTTCCACCATTCCAATGCTCACCAATCTCGACAACCACAATTCACCATCACGACTCGCCGCACTCGACTGAACCGCACACTTACACCACTGCTGGCACTTCAAACGACATCGTCATTTACATGACCCACGCCACCGCCTTTAGGGGGACCAAGCGGAGATGAGGGGTGTGAATCATGGATGGGGTGCGGGTATCACCCCCATGTGTTCTGGGAAGCTCCAATCGCATTGGCAAAGCGTGGAATCAAACGGGGTGCCATTTCCGGTTGGGAAATCTTCACCGGGGTGGGGGTTCAACACAGTGGTTCGAGGGGTCCACGTGCCAAATGAGGGGCACGGGGAAAAACCCCATCGGCCTGCCTCCTTACCACTCTCAAGTGCCGCCCCGCTTGGGGAAAAATTATAAAAATAGAGCTCTGATCTTGGCCCACCCTCGTTCTTCTCTGTCTTTGCCCACCCTTTTCTCGTCTATCCAGGCCGCTTACCGCTCCACTTCACCCTTTTCTTGAATCTGGCCCGGAAAATGTAATTGTTCCTGGAGTCAACGGAGCGGTTTGCCCAATGGAGAGCCATGACACCAGACCGAGCTCCACCTGAGTCCTTGTTAAACAATTACACCTACAGACCTCCTTTTTACACCTACACATAGTCTATTCCTCTCCAACATATTCTTTCCAATTATAAGTCTGTTTTTCCGAAAAACTCCCCGACATCTTTACACCTTCTTCTCCGCCTTCATCTTACCAATTCATTTGCACTCCCCACTTACGCACCATAGACACCCCAGTTAGTTTTCCCTTCTCCCCCAGTTCCTAAGCGACTGGGTTTGCCGCTGGGTCTGTGGGCCGCATCAGGTTACCATAGGAGTCGTTTTACACCACGTACTTTCCCTTTATCTTTCTTGCTCCTGATTTCCTCGGGTGTGTGTGTCTTGGTGGCGCTTGTGTTTCTTTATAAAGTTAAAGATTGTAGACGGTTTTAGATCGTGGTGGGGAATAGCTCTTGCCCTGTATATCTTGTATTGTAAAACACATTTGCATTGCTTTTTTCCACGCCCACAATCCTTTGGCTTTCCCTGCTCACATTTATTGCTTGCAATTAAAAACCTTTATTGTTGCCACATGAACCTTTTCCTCAACATCATAAGTAAATGCTTTGTATTAGAAATGTCCCCAGCTTCATTTTGTTCTTTCCTCCATTGGCCAGCAGTCGTTGACAACAATAGTTAGTGCTGGGGTAAGTTTCTACCTTCCATTAATTGGCTCTTCGTAGCGGTGTGGTTACTTGGCAGCTCTTGCTCGGGCTGCCTGAATTAGTTTTTAATTAACACCAAAGTACAACATCGAGGGGGCACGTGAATCCCCTTGATGTTGGCCGTCCACATCCAAGGTATCACGCCGAGGTCATGTAACCCCGCAGGATTGGTGGTACCACATTGCGTTTCGATGGTGCCCAGCAACCCGCCCAGCGCACATTTTATCTGTGGCCCAGGCAGCCTCAGGACTGACGGTGTTCGGGAGGAACCCGAGTGCTTTCCCTCGTGGCGAAGCCTCAAACCACCGGAATTGCAAGCACGATGTTGTTTCCTCTCCAGGGCTATTGTTACTCGTTGTCTATCCTTTCTTCTTCCTTGTGTTAATATCCAACCCTCACAATTCCAAAATACCATTTAGTAGTTCTGCAAAACTGCTTGCCCCTTGTCATTTAGCTCCTGGGTCGAAACTTTTATGTACAGGGAAAAAAATTAAAATAAAAATGATTACCGGTACTTACAATGCTTTTCCCAAAAGGTACTAACATGAACCCATAATTTAGCTGATTGTAGTTGAACATACATAACTTTATATGCGTTGTTGTGGAAATGACTCTCATGGGTTTTAAAGATGCATTAATATAGCATTAGTTTATTCCTTTAAAAATTTCATGTCGAGCGTAAGGCATACCAAAAGTAATAATTCAATATGCGTAATTAGATTGGCCAAATTGCTTATTATGTTAAAGATGGAACACTGTCCAAACCCATTCCCCTTATGTTGTTTCTTTTCAAACCCCACCATCCCTTTTGAACCTATTTATTGGTTGTTTTACCCTGGGAATCCAGTCATTAATGTTCTTTTTAAAACCGTTAGATTTGTAATCAATTCCCAATTTTACAACATGCAAAATGTTTCTGGGAGGATCTTGGATGCAAGTCCAGGAAAAAAAAAAGACGCGAGGTCACTATGGGACACGTAACACACCATGTGGGCGTAGATTTAATAGCAGAGGGGCGTGTTACTAGGGATGAGTGACCATTGGTAAAACATTGTGGCCTTCGGGACAAAAAAATGGGAAGAGAAACTTGCATGAATATTAAAGGCATGTGTGTACGAAATGCACGTAGGACCGGGGAGGGTTAGTCACCGATGGGATATACAGACAGTGAGTGTGATTTAAATTAGGGATTGAGTGACGATGGAAGCATGGGCGTATGGATATGGAGCGGGCATGGTTGTAGGATGAAGTGAACGGATGATCGCATTGTGCGTTCATGAGGTTTGTGTAAACGTTGCCGTTTGCTCGCGAAACTCACACGATTGCGCATCGCACCTCGTTACTTGTGAGTAATTCATCTGAAAATCCACCAAATTTTAAGGAAAATGTTTCCCCAAGTTTGACCCCCTTTTGGACTTTGTTATTGTTTGTAACCGGTGTATGCCCCGGGTTTAAATGGTGTACCCATATTCCCTGTGTCGTAAGAGGCGACTCCAGGGTTGCTGGTCAGGCAGGAAGGGCAACTCCGCGCGGGGTAAAAAAAACTGAGCCCAAATCCACTTTATTGCGGATCATAACGGATGATCCCGCTTGTGGCGACCCCCTAGGGAGGCAGGTCCGAAAGGAAGAAGAAGAAGTTCCCCAGTTTGACCCCTCAGATTTACTTTAAAACTTTTCATAAAATAGTTCCCATGGTATTCAAAATTGAAGCTTGCGTAAAATTGTAGGTCCATAATGCGGTCTCAACTCCGAGAATTATGAGGGTTTGAAATTGTGGTTGTGCTTTCTATTTTTTATTGGTCGTTCTGAGCATCCACAAAAATGAACGGCTACTTTTAAACTCCCACAACTTTTTTAAATAATTTTAATTACTAGAGCCTTGAATTTTCAGATTTATTCTTTCTATTAACTTGCTCTGTTAAGAGAAACAAAACATTAAAAACTGGAGATTATACCCTCTATTAAATTTTATGACCTGAAATTCAAGTTGAAAATCCAGAAAAAAAGGTTGGTTTGTATTTGAAGACCCAACTTTGAGACCCCATATTATTTTTTTATTGGACCCATCCCAGAAGCTTTAAATTTTTTCAGTAATAACTGTTATTGGTAGTAGTATTCAAATACATGTTACTTCTAAATCAGTTCATTATTATAATACAGTCATTGATCCCTCAAAATTGAAAATTTTTTCATTTTTCCCCGAAATTTCAGGTGAGGGATGCAAAAGTATATGACTAAGGGAAACCACTTCAAATGGTTCCCACCATTTTGGAAAGAGATATTCAAGTTTACAAAAAAGGTGTCCAAATATCAAAGTTGGTATATTTTTTAAAAAATATATTTTCTATTTTTTTTTTTTAAATATTGTTAACACAGTGTGGTGAATAACTGAAAGTGTGTTGCATGGTGTGGCTACCATTGGTAACATGAATGATTAGTTCTATGATTTTCCAAAATTAATAATACAAAAAATATATCACATAACCTGCAATAAAACAATGTTAATAATACATTCACTGTAATGATTTGAAATAGGCCTTGATCTTGCTTTTTTCCAAGTTTCAGGTGCGGCTTGTACTGGCCTCTCCCATTTGACGTTAGGGGAAGCATCAATTATCTTTTATCACCATGGGAACCAAAAAAGGAACCAACAAATGCTTCCCTTGAATGTAACTATATATACACTGGCTGACATCAGCAGATTCAGGCCACTATTCCTGAGTTCCTATTATAGGCCCCAAGCCAGATAGTTAAGCTCTTTGCTATTTTACAAATGATAAACAAAGAATTACAAATTCCAAATTTCAATATATGTGGTTCATGGTATCCTCAATAAGCAGATGTATATGTTTATTACCATGCATATTAACATGACTACACATTATGTTACTACATGTAAAAGACTGTTCCATAAATAGCACAACAAACATGCCACAGCAACTGGCAGAACATGATTTATTCAAATATTTTTTTAAAAAATATATTTGATAGAAAACAATATACGTGTGGTATAATTGCCGTGTGTATTATGTGTGTGTTATAATGGAGGGCTTGGCAGCGTGCCAGGACGAGTGACCGTTGTCGAATTCCTGGAACCACGTGGAGGCGAACCCGTGGCTTCCCCACGGAAGAGTTCCAGGGATAGCCAACCAAAATTTAAAAATCATACGAGGTCCGTTTCTAAAAAGAACGGGACTTGGACTTCACATTAAATTTATTCCAAAATATATTGAAAATCACAGCTTGTCCCCGTTCAAAATAGTTTCCCTCCCAGTCTCACACACTTTGTCCCATCTTTCTTCCCACGCTTTCGTAGCTCCCACCCAGAATGATTTCTTCTGAAATCCTCCAGAAGCTCCGTCGTTCACGGTTTCCTTTTATTTGATTGGCCTCCCACATCAGGGGAAATCACGGTCCCCTTTTGATCACCCCTTGAGTTTGGGGAAATAGGAAATCACAAGGGGCCCAAAGTCTGGCGAATCCTGGGGGTGGTTGCTCTCAGAGTGGCAACATCCTCTCCGGCCAAAAATCTGTTCAGATGCTCAGGGCACTGTGAGCAGGGGCGTTGTCATGGTGGAAGCACCAGGTGTTGTTTCTTCCCAACAAGATCCCCTCTTGTCTGACTGATCTCATATGAGTGGCCGGAGGTTCTCCTTGTACATGTATTATTCACTGTTTGACCCTGTGGTACTCGAAACTCAAAAAGTTGGACGATGCCCCTGATGTCAAAAAAAAACGCGATGAGCATCACCCTTGACATTCGACTTCGACATTTTCCTTCCTTTTCTTTGGCTTGGTTGATGCCGGACTTTCCCACTGACGACTCTCCGTTTTGGTCTTGGGATTCGTATTTCGAATTATCCATGTTCATCGCCAGCAGGTTTAAAGACTCTTCCCGACATGTCGTGGATTTGTCTCCGAGGGCTCGATAATATCTTGGACAGACAGTGATCTTTGCTGTTTCTGGTCCTCAGACAACAGCTTGGGGACCATCTTTGCGCACACTTACGCATTTCGAGATTTTTCAGTGGATGATGCTCCAGACACGTGTCCTTGTTGATGGAAAGTTCTCAGGCAAATTCATCCGCACCGTGAGTCAACGACTCTGTGCGCACCATGCTGCTTCACACGTCATGTTGTCTGCCGTTCTGCTCGTTGAAGGTCTTCCCAGACGTGTATGTTCTTTCAGCCTCCTCCCGGCCCTCTTTGAAACTCTTGTGGCCATTCAAATGCACGTGTACGTATGAACATCGTTTCTAACCCGTTAGGATCTGCTGCAGCATTTGCGAAGGATTCGTGAAGGTGTTTTGCCAAGCTTGGAAATTAAACTTCAGATTGGCTCTCTCTCTCACGACTGCAGACAGACAACATGTAAAGCACGACCCGTAAAAAAGTTCACACAATGAAGCCGCAGCTCAACCATCACCCATTTCACTTAATATATAATTATAATATATTATATAATATATTATATTATATATATATATATATATATTATTAATATATATATTGCATGGAATGTTGCAAAAGACTTGTTGACACAACCTGTCATTTTGAAGTTGTGTTTTGTGGAGGCACACGAGCAGGGCTCAGGGTCCGCGTTTACTTTTTTAGACGGACGCTCGTCTTATATATTATAAAAAAACTAATTGAGATAAATAAATAATCGAAACCCTCTAACTTGACGAAGGCAGCAGGCACAGATCAAGGCTCATGCACAGCACTTTTCTGCACGAACCTGCCAGAAAACGAGTGTCGTCTGCTACACGAAGGCACAATGTTCTCTGCCCTTGCTGATCACCAGTCAGGTTGAATTTGCAGCCGAATAATAAATTCAACCAAAAGAAGCCACGAATACCCGAATGACATGACGCTGGACCGTCGTGTACATAAGTTATGGCCTAACACATCCCTCCAAACTAGGGAGGCATCCATATGGCACTCAAGCTTTTGCAGACTGAGATTTGCCAGATGAGACAACACAGATTCAATCAGTGTGACTGGTAAGTGCGTGCACCATCAATACTTTTTTGTTGACAGTGAATCACATGTGTGAGGAAGTGGTTAGGCCCAATTTAAAAACGTGGCACACGAAAGGTAACTGTGAAGGAAGTTAACAAAGCCATCCTGTTACTATTCATCCTGCTCTCATTGAAGCATGCACATTGGTTCCTCACATGGGTACTCTCAACAGAGCCTCCGTTTGAATAAAGGATTCGCAAAAGGCAACAACAAAATTCCAACTGGCCCGCAGGCAAATGGCTACATTCATCATTTCAACCTCCAGGGCAATGATGAACGCCTAAAAAGAAACCCGCTGAATCCCCACGCGACAGTCATGTGGTTGCATTGACGTACGAGGGGTGACTGGAACGGCAATGATGGCCGAAACAGATCACATTTCAAAACGAGTTTTGTGAATAATATTTTTGTCTTATTATGGGATCTACAAGATGGATTATGAAGTTTCACTTTGTTCCCCTATCTGATCGATTACATGTGGGCTGAGTCTATTATGGGATCACAAAGCGTGGCTTCTTAATTTTCCATTTAGTTATCCTCCATCTTGATAGATTTAACAGCATGTGCTGAATGGACAAAAAATACAAAAAACCCCCAAATTAAACAGCAGAGGGAAATGGCAAAATTCTGGAAGAACATTCCAAAAACATCCCTGCTGGAAACATCAAACAGAATGTATTTGGCCAGATAAACAACCTAAGCTCTTCAGAACCATTTACATCTCTCATGATGGCAATTTGCCAAAGCGATGTTATTTATGTTTGCTTTTTGAATTTAATTCTGAAAAACCGGTGTTGCATTATTCCATCTGGCTAAGATGAGTTATTTTTTTCACTTTGTAAATTACACTTACTCCTTTATTGCAACCATTTTAACACTTAATGAGAAACAATGTTGCACAGTGCGCGCACCCAAAGTAACTCCAAACTTCAGGATACGAGGAGATGGCATTCATAATCCCATGTGGTTGAAACTTGTGGTATTTGAAGAGATACTGCGCCAATTTTACCGAAAAGGCCATCATGCGCTTTGCAAATATTGCGATTATGTCGGTTTTAAACAGGAAAATCTGAAAAAAAACTTTGAGTTGGAAGACAAAGCAGACAAGCAAAACAAAATCCCAATTGGCTATGTATTGACCCTTGTGGCCTTTTGAATGGAATAACAATTAGAAAGGCTAAGCAGTCGCAAAAATTGCTGCAGCATTTACAATTACAATGGCACAATAGGGCACAGCTCACTATTCTATCAATAAAGACCAATAATAGAAATCTAACATATATTATTATGTGCTGACAAAAAGAGTTGCGGAGGCTCTACTCAGACAGATTAATTCGGCTATTATGATGAGTGTGAAAAACGATTTTGTTGGCTAAGAGAACTAATCACTGGACAGGTCACCACTCGTCACAAAAAGGTGCGCAAATTCTTCCGCCCAGGAAGCCGTGGACAATCAAACGCAACAGCAGTGAAGGACAATGCAAACAAGACTTTTACCCCCAACAAAACCCCAAAACATCAAACCACTCAAGAAGGAAGTTTGGGTGAGCGGTATTGTTGAGAATGAGAAGAAAAAAAAAAAATAGCGACACCAAGTGGAAGATTGAGAGTTGGCAGGAAGAGCAATGGACGATGAAAAACGAGGTTGGGAAAGGTTACAATCAGTAATGGAAAGGATAAAACAAGTGATGAAAAGGGACACTGGGACGTTTAATATATGGGGGAGGATGATGTGTGGGTGTGTGGTCAGCAAGATATTTTTGCATATACAACATCCAGTATAATCCCCAAAATAACATCTATGCAGGCTCTTCCAATGAACATTACAACAAAAAGCTCAAATATATATTAGTTCCCTGAAGAGGACCAGTGCACTTGCACTTCACTGAGGACAACACCCTTGCCGACAAAGCAGCTAAGGGATGGCAGTTAATCGTCAGCTTGTTGAAAGATAGCGATGTCGAGGGCCAGAGATTGGAATGAATAAAAATATCCCAATGCACAAGGGAGACCATGGAAATTACTCATCTCTGGCATTCAAATTAACCGATTGATTGATGTGCTTTACTGGATTTTCCCAAAACATATTTCATTTGGCTGCCGAACATCCTTCATTGGTTCAGTATTTTCAATTGTTCCGTTTATGGTTGGCTTTATTGCTCCGTACGCCGCTTCATTATTGGTTTCAGTATTTTCATTGGTTCCGTTATTTTTTACAGTGCTTTATTGGCTCCGTTAGCGGCGCTCATTGGTTTCAGTATTTTTCAAGGTTCCGTATGGGTGGCTTTCATTGTTCATAGTATTTTCATTGGTTTCTGCTAACAATTGCTCTTCATTGGATCAAGTATTTTTACTTGTTCCGTACAGTCCTTCATTGGCTCAGTATTTTTCAATTGGTTCCGTACATTCTTTCATTTGGTTCCATTTACAGAGTTCATTGTTCCATATTTCATTGTTCGTACAGTCCTTCATTGGTTCAGTACTTTCATTGGTTTCGTAACAGTCTTTTCATTTGGTTCCGTACAGTGGCTTCATTCTATTTCATTGGTTCCGTACATTCCTTTGATTGGTTCTCAGTATTTTACATTGTTCCGTACAGTTCCTTCATTGAGTTCAGTATTTTCATTGCTGTACAGTTGCTTCATTTGGCGCAGTCTTACGGCAGCATCAGTGGTTCGGAATTGGTTCCATTCGGTTCGTACAGTTGCTCTTCATTGCGTTCAGTATCACGCTTCATTGGTTTCCGTACAGTCTATTGCCTATATGGTTCCGTACAGTGCTCCATTGGTTCAGTTATTTTCCATTGGTTCCGTACGTGCTTTATGGTTAGTAATGCTAATCTCTGGTCTTCATTGTAGTACCTAGTGGCTTCATAATCAGGCTTCATTGGTCGTCACTTTCATTTCATTGTTCAGTACAGTGTCTTGTTCAGTTACAGTTGCTTCATTGGTTCTGTACAGTGCCTTCATTGGTTTGCTACATGCTTCAGTCAGTATGGCCTTCAGTGTACAGTGCTTCATTGGTTCAGTACAGTGGCTTCATTGTGCGTACAGTTGCATTCATGTTCAGTAACAGTGCTTTCATTGGTCAGTACCAGTGGCTTCATTGTGTCGTGCCGATATGTGTTCAGTCATGGTCCGTTCAGTTGGTCCATGCCGGTACAATGTGCTTTCATTGGTTCCGTACTAGTGCTTTCCATTGGGTTCTCAGTGCTGCATTGGTTTCCGTTAAGTGCTTTTCAATGGGGTTAGTTTCCCTTTTTAAAGTCCATTGGTTCCGTACAGCCTCATGTGCGTTAGTGTTTTCATTGGCTCCGTAAGTGCTTCATTGGTTCGTTGTTCATTGTTTCGTATAGTGCTTCATTTGGTTTCTGTACTAGTGCTTTATTTGGTGCGATAGTGCTTCAATGGTTGGCGATAGTCTTCAATTGTTGCCTTTTGCGATTATAGTTGCTTCATTGGTTTCCGTTATAGTGCTTTCATTGGTTCTGTAATACGTGTTTCATTGGTCGTACAGTGCTTTCATTGGTTCCGTACCAGTGCTTCATTCGATTGCGTTATGTGCTTCATTGGTTCGTACCAGTTTTTGCATTGGTTCCGTACAGTGCTTTTTTATCTTTAGGCTTTGCGTATAGTGCAATTCATTGGTTCCGTAAGTGCTTCATTGGTTCTGTACATTGCTTCATTGGTTATGTTTGCCATACAGTGCCTTCATTGGTTGCGTATAGTTGATTCATTGGTGCGTTTATAGTGCTTCATTGGTTGCGTATAGTGCTTTCATTGGTTGCGTTTATTTAGTGCTTCATTGGTTCCGTACAGTGCTTCATTGTTCTGTATAGTGCTTCATTGGTTCTGTATAGTGCTTCATTGTTCCACTATGATTTTACATAGAGTTTGTAAACCTCGGTTTATAAATAAAGTATGTTTTGATGCCTGTTCTGTTTTTGTTCGGGTTCCACTGAAAGTTATTTTCTCCAAACGTAAACGTTCGCTGAGATTTTCACATGGTTAACATCATTGAGATTGTCATGTCTCATGACTGTTCCGTGAAATTAAAAACGCCAACAACACGCTTTCAGTTGCTGAGCACGAAAATCTCCACTTCTACAGAAACTGTGTTTTAAAATCTGTGAGAGCTTTAAATCGCTCTCCTAAAAATTTTTTTGCGAGAGTCATTGCATTTGCTTAAGTACACTCTCCGCTCATGATTCGGCATACTTTATTAGCATGCGTAAACACGTGCATTCTCTATCTCCAAGGGAAAATTAGAAAGCAAATTGAAGTACCCACGATATAAATAGCTGACTGCGCATGGGGTTTTTGGTAACAATTTTTGTAAGCTTTCATTGGTGAATGTGACCAAGATAAAAACTTAAAAAAAACATTTTTTTTTTAGCAAACTTATCCAAGTCTGAGCCGATCTAGGACCTGGCAATGTTTTTGCCAAAATTACCGAGCCGGATCCGAAACGAGTTTTTTGCTACTGAGTCCAAAACACTACTTCCAACTTGTATTCTGATCGGCCCAGCCAAAAGTAGACTTTTGTCAAAGCTCCATGCTGGAAGACGGCACGGCATTCCGGCGGGCAGTGCTTCCAGACCAACCATCAGACATTTTGTCATCGTCATCCACCGTCGCCCTGGCGCTCCATCCCAACAACCTTCCTGAAACGGGTATACCAGTTGGGTGGATGGCACCTCTGGCACCATTTCATCATGGGATGAGTTGTTTTAGGACTCTCCTGTCCAAAAAAACATCCCTTACCATCCACTCATTCATCTCTGATGGCATATCTAGTCGGATTACATAATAATGGGAGTGTAGGTGAGGATAGAAGAGGGAATTGCCAAACAAAAGTCCTTACAAAATGGAATGGAAGGGGAGTAAACATTTTAGATTTTATGCACACATAATGCAGATGGCCTCTTATAAATAGTGATGCCATTTTCACATGGGAATGCAAAAAACACACCAAGCAATCAGAAAACAGATTTACAAAGCTGAACCATTACATGCTAATGCTGTTTAAAAAAAAAAATGGAAATTTTTTTAGAACATGATTGTGCTGGCAAGTCATTACTACGTGCCATTTTCCCTCTCTTATTTCTGCAGCATCCCTCAGCTGCCTGCCTGCTCTTTATTCACTGCAACTCCTCTCCAGGAGAATGGTCATCATCAAGTAGTGAAGTAGCGCAGAGACACCGGGCTCTTAGTGCATTGCGATGATGCATAAATAATAGGCATTTAAAGCTTCCATTTAGTAGTGAATAATGTAAAAGTTAGACGAGTTCAGAGAGATATTGTTGACTCTTTGAAAGATATTGAGCTAGTCATTCAGTTTAGAC
Source organism: Eptatretus atami (assembly GCA_035128595.1). Taxonomy (NCBI): domain Eukaryota; kingdom Metazoa; phylum Chordata; class Myxini; order Myxiniformes; family Myxinidae; genus Eptatretus; species Eptatretus atami. The sequence continues at coordinate 119,537,423 of CM068956.1, forward strand.
GGAAAGTGACGCTATAATTAGGACAGTGTGACACGGACCGTTACGTTAAAAACCCCACCCACCTTGTGCATTTCCAAGGCATCGATCCATTGCTGTCTGTGTTCAGGGTCCTCTGCCCGAAAGTACCAGATACTGTCATTCAACGCTGATATCAAACCGACACTCGTCAAACTCGTGGGGCTACGAGAGGGGAACAAAGTTGTAAGAATTAAAGTTTCTGTTGCTGAATATTTCAATAAAAAGTGTCTCCACACATACATTTTTTCAAAATGGCAACATCGACTCACTAGGCCAGATTGTTGAAAGGAGCCAATTGGAACGTCTTCTGCCCACCCTCTCCCGATCACAATTCTTACCAACACCTCGTTTCAAATTGAATATTCCACATGAATTTTAAGTATTAAAACCAATAGATGTCAAATGTCCATCCTCATTTCCCCTTTCTCAGGTGCATAAACATTTCACTTATCCACACGCAGCTTTCGATCAGCCGGACCAACCCATAAAAAGTTCACAGAGGGCCATCCCTCGAGTTACCTCTCCCATTACTATATATTATATTATATAATATATATAATATATATATAATATTATATATATATATATATATATATTAATATATATTAGGTGGTCCTAAAATACAAACTTCAACTTTTCAAATGTGCTTTTTTATTTTTTTGGTTCCACTTGGGAAGAAAAAAAATTGAGTGAAGTTTCATTTGATTTCAACAGATTTTACCACTGTCACACGACCCCTGCTGTTTTGTGCCATGACTTCAAACTGTGACTGAACTGTACAGAGTTGTGGGTTTATATAATCAGCTTGGTGATCTTTTTGAGGTTAATATAAACCTCTTCACTGCAGAAGCAATATTTTTAGGAAGTGCAGCAACTCAACAGGAAGGATTCTTGTTATGGTATTTTAACTGTTGAACAGCCACAATGCTAAATTCATGGATTCAGAGACTGGAACACTGTATTTTTCACACCTGTGTGACAGTGGTTAATAAAGCCGTACATGAACCATATTTGGTACCAATACTTTTCTTATTAATACGAACCATTTTAGAGAAAAAGCACCTTGAGAAAGTCCTCTTTTTGGTTTAGGTGTACCAGTAAGGACCACCCTAAATTATATTATATATATATATATATATATATATATTATATATGTAAAAGAGGTCCTTCTCAAAGCTCTTATAACATTGTGTACCAAAGCTAGTAAAGAAGAAGTGAGTATGATCCTGACCGAAAGCGATGATAATTAGATGCAATACATCAACAACTTAACCTGGAACATGTTATTGTGACTTTGTAAGTGCATATCCAACATTGATGAACAGAAATTCAAATCTTTGATGACTACTGGGGGTGGTAAGTGTGGGAAATAAGGAATACTTTTTCAAAACGTAAGATAAGTGGACGAGATGGAAATGGAAAAGAAAGATGTGAAGAGTAGTATAGGTGAACAAAAGGAAAGAGGGATTCAAGAGGCATACTGGGTGAAGAAGCGGTAGTGTGAAGGTTATTCCGAGAGAGTTCCAAGTTTTCCATTATCTTTACAAATGAAGATCAGAGATAAGTGGGTTATCAAATTAATCTCATTTAAAGTTATAATATAAAAGGAGCTCTGTCTCGGCGTGCTGCGTCCGTCTGTCCGTCATCAATTGTCCTATAGGCCTAAGGCTCTGGCATCAAGTGCATTTGATCACATGCAGGACAAGGACATTATTAGATGACCATCTACTTTGTTATTCATTACAAACACATTAGCAGACCAATGGATAACATGTATATGGTAAATGGGATTTGAATCTTGGTTCACAGCACCAAGCCGAGCAGCTCAAGTGAGAATGCCAAACAGGCTAAACAAATTAAATTCATCAAACATATCAAAGAAAAGAATTGCAAGGAATTTTTAGTTTATTTTTAAATTAAAGGTATTATGCTCATATAAAGGACAGTAATCAAATGGTAACAACAATCATTGCTTACCAAAGAGTAGACATTTTTGTGGCCTCCCTGTAACAAGCAATGTGATTGCAGTTTCCCAGTAAGCACACTTTTGAAATTATGAATCATACACACAAATAGAGACAAGTCATTCACAGTTTACAGGGTGCACGATGTACGAGTCGACGTTTTCTGAAGCAAGAGCATTGCAATAGGATATCCAAGGGAATGTAAAAATTATGAGCTTATCTGGAATTTAAATTCAGATAATGTATCGTCATCGCGTACCGTCCATCCGTCTCCTATTTCGACTTCTCCGGCCAAAACCCGAGGCTGATCGAGATAAAATTTGGCGGCAACGTTCCTCTCCTCGCTGGTAACAGGGATTGCAAAGCTCGTTCCGGTCACGTGACTTTAAGTAGGTCAAAATGGCCGACTTAGTAAATTTTTGGGAAAATCATGTAAATTTCTTTGAAAAATGTTCTCTAGAATCACCAGTCAGAATGCTGCAAATAATGGTTATAACATCAAGATAGGGTCTGATGTTAAATTGCTGAGGCCATGCGATCACGTGACCGGAAGTGTGTCAAAATGGCGGTCGTGCAAATTCCTTAACAAAATATTCTTTACAGA
>CM068956.1:119540033-119568307 GCA_035128595.1 Eptatretus atami
AGTCAGAATGCTGCCAAATAATGGTTATAACATCAAGATAGGGTCTGATGTTAATTGCTGAGCCATGCCGATCACGTGACCGGAGTGTGTCAAAATGGCGGTCGTGCAAATTCCTTACAAAATATTCTTTACAGAACCACCAATCAGAATGCTACTAAATTTGCGTTACAACATTAGCCCAGGGAAGGGATGCTAAATTGCGAAGTCAAGCTGATCACGTGACCAGAAAGGTGTCAAAATGGCCGACAGCCAATTTTTGGGAAAAATCATATAAATTCCTTCAAAAATCTTCTCAGAACCCAGTCAGAATGCACCAAATTTGGGTCATAACATTACGACACGGTCCTGATGTTATTGTGGAGGCCATGCAGATCACGTGATGGAAGTGTGTCAAAATGGCGGTCGTGCAAATTCCTTACAAAATCTTTTTCTCGAGACCCATCAGCCAGAATGCGACCAAATTTGGGTTGCAACGTTAGGCCAGGGTGGGGATCGGAATAAATTGTAGAGTCATGCTGATCACATGACCAGAAGTGTGTCAAAAGGGCCGACTGTCAAATTTTGGGAAAAAATCACATTAATTCTTCAAAATCTTCTTCTCCAGACCTACCAGTCAGAATGCTACCAAATTTGGGTTACACCATTAGGCCAGCACCCAATAAGCTACAGCTCCAGTGTCCTATTTTTATTTTTCTTCCATTTGATTAATCAAAATACACAATTATATCGCACAATGGTAACTCGCTCCGCAAAAATTATTCCGACTTGGTTCTTGTTATGACGTATTCAAGCATAACGGGATCCAATTTTTAAAGCGCACAAAACGAAGCTTTACCAACAATTTGCAATTCATTTCACACCACCTGGAAATATCACTACTACTCCTAGTAGTAGTAACTGGTAGTAGTTAGTTTCCCAAAGATATTGTGAACTGACGATTTCAATACTAATTTTTACAATCATTTTTCAGATTCAATGCATCATTACATTTTAACTTGTGGATTGTAATTTTGCTGCAAATAATACAAGGCTTACAAAGTTATATGTCAGTGTAGTCTAATATAACAATTATTTTGACGAAAAGGTAATGTCGGTCCCCTGACTTTTGGACCACTCGTATCCAAAAATACATTTATACATCTTGCTAATATACAAGGTGTGCACAAATATGGGGCAGATTTCAGTGTGGAATAAATTCTATGATAATGAAGTAATTATGTTTTCTTCTTTTCAGGATGTATCAAACGAATTGGAGATTAAAATAAATTAATCCTCGGGATGGCAAATTGGACACGTGAACAACTAGCATTTTTGGTTGAGCAGTATTTCTTCCAGAGATATTCTACGATTTGGGCACAAAGAGAATTCAGAAGTCAATTCCAAGTTCGTGATGCACCATCAAAGAAAAGTAATAAACAGATGTGTGGACAGCTTCCTTGAAAACAACAAATGGGGCAAACTACACTGGCACGCAAGGCTGTGCATGGAAATGTTGCGAGAGCATTTCTTGAAAGCTGATCTCAGATTTGGAGATGTTGTTCTCAAATCTGGGGTTCTACAAATGAAAGCTGATCCAGGTTCTACTGATGACTCCATCTTTACTCTTTACTTCTTCGGGTTCCTTCTTGGTCTTCCATTACATTATGTTTGTACCATATCCTGATGTTGTGTGGACTGTGTTCCTGCTGACAGACCTCCGATAGCTTGTACATGTTGCTGCGTTTGAGCCTGGGAGTAAGTGCTGAAATCTGTCTGGGTTCTTCTTGACATCTTTGTTCCTTTCACATTTCTTTCTTCTATTTTTTTTAACACAATTATTTTTCTCCATTCTAATTCTTGCTTTTTTCTTCTCTTTATCTTTTACTCTCTATTCTCTCCTTCTTTTATCTATCTCTCCAAGAGAGAAGTGAAATCTCTTGCAGGAATTTTTTCTGTGAGGCTCACTTGGCTGCCCTGGGTGGTTGAGGGTTGTGGAGTAGCGGTTGAAACCAGAATCCTATACAGGTTCCTCCTGATGACTCCATGTTTGCTCTTTACTTCTTCGGGTTCCTTCTTGGTCTTCCGTTTCATTATCCACACAAGGGGGACATTTAACAGACATTTTCAAGACCTAGTGTGTTGCGAGAAATGGCCAATGCCTGTACTTTACAAATGTTAAAAACAGTCAAATAAATAACTTCTGTTATTAAAAGATATTTATATTCAAACATGTCCCATTTTTTGCCACACCCTGTACTTTTACGTTGAAATAAAGGTTGGCGCACATCGTGGACCACTGTATCTAATTTGATAGAAGTTTTGAATACTTCTCATAGGTACCGTAAAACAATACACTCCCCCAAAAACAAAAACGAGAACAGCACTTGTAGTGCGCAGACCACCACACCAGGCTGAACATTTTTACATTTTGATCCCACTGGTAGGTGCGATCTGATTTGAAACTGTACCAAAATCGAATTGGCTTGACCTTCTCATCTATGCAACTCATCCACCATCCAACTCAAAATCGTTTTTGCTCCCATCTCTCAATGGTGAATAATCACTTAAAAAAATCAATCGTACCCAGATCCGGATATGCACCGAAATGAATCAATTCAGCCTTGTTGCACACCCAATCTGCCCATCCAAATTACGTCCGAATCCATCAACGACTTTTTGAGATATCCTGCTCACAGACAGACAGACAAACAAGAGAAGTGCCGTGCAGAGCACGATACTCGCAAAATCATTAAACGAAATTGACCTCAAAAATAATTGGTGGTTGAATTCAATGACCAATAATTGCAAATCCTCTTCAAATTTCAAGTGAATCGGATGAAAACTGACAATTTTAGAAACTTGGCCAATGTTGACCTTTTGGTTGATGTTGACCTAAAAAAAAAAAAATTGGTGGTTGAATTCAGTGACCTAGAATATAAATCCTCTTAAATTTCAAGTCAATCGGATGAAAATTGAAGACTTTAGAAATACTACCTTAGTTGTTGACCTTTGGCTTATGCTGTCCTTTTGACCTCAAAAACATAGGCTTCTTGCTTATGCAAACTCTACCACGTGGTGATGTTTCGTGAGATCGGTCTAAAATTGCAACCTGTAAGGCACCAAACAGACAGACAAACAGAAACAGACAGAGACAGAAATAACAAAATTGACGAACCATATACTTGAAAAAATCTTCGATTTTGCAAATAACAAACAGACAGACAGAAAAAGGTGAAATCATAACCTCCTTCATCTTTGGTTTCGGAGTAATAAAACACACATGGACAGAGAGAGGGACGCAACACACACACACAACAAAACATGACAAGTGCACATTTTCCAACAACACCTGCTATAAGCAGTTTGCAAAAAAACATGCGGATTCTGATTGTGATGCACCACACGGTGTTCAGAGCGTCAGTGCTGCCAAAGCAGTTGATTCTTGGCAAGATTAAACAGGGTGTTTTGTCATTGCCTTCCCAGCAAGAGTTAGGGCAGGAATTAAGGATTTGGCCATGATGCAAGGCGATGCTCGCCTACTCTTTGTGAAAGACACCGGTGTGGTTTTAACATCCCACGACTAATTCCGGAGGACGGGCACAGGTTTAACATCCATCTCGGGACGGCAAACATTGATGAATCGCCCGCCTGCTTGTGAAACGCTGGCGTAGCGTTTATAGCTGGGCCGAGATACAAACCCAGGCTAGACGCGCCGAGAGGAGTGTGTGCATACATACTTGGAGGCCATTGCAACACAACAACAAAATAAACAAAAGATGTTTGAAAGAACAAGTGCTTTGTAAACAAAACACAAAAAACGAACAACACGTAGTGACCTGTGTGCTAAAGACAAACAATGTATCGTCAGGAGTTTTCTTCATAACACATGACAAAATGAGTACACCATCATGGTTGGCATGACAAACGATGACTTCCCCACTAATCTTATTACTACATCTGGCTGCGGTCACATGGACGCCGATGAGTGCTCTGCATACAAAGGACGATAAACAGAACTTTCTCCCTTCAATTTCAGAATGAGAGACAACACATCCGTACAGTTTTCAAAAAACAGGGACAAATTACACAAACATGGACAAACAGGTGTGACATTACAAATGCCATGCCAATACATTTCACAAGCACCACAGGGGGATAGTCCTGCAGTCCAGGTAGTTATAAAGATTCTCTCTTGTAATAGTTTTACAGGTTGGTGGCATAGTTCATAAAGTAATTGCTGCTACAGGATGACAGCTCAATGAAAGATAAGAAATAATTGGAAAAGAAGTTTAAAGGAAATCCAGTGAAAGCATTAATGAGGGCGAACAGGATGGCCGAACTCGAAGGTTGGCAGAACACTCACATCTGAGTGTCCAACCTGGGTTTGTACAATGTTCAACATCTACAATTCAATTGAAATGAAGTTGTTCCTCAACGTGGAAGGACGTCTGCAGACAGATGTGTTCCCGCTTTGTCAACGTGGGGTAATAAAGGGGGTAAAGCAAGAGTCTCTGATAGTTATGAGGTGGAGGGGGTTGGGGGTTTGGGTGGGGGAGGGGGGGAGACAGGTTATTCCACTTCAGGTCAGATGCCAATCAGGTACAATATTAATTTCTTATAAAGAAAGTAACGGCTGAGTAAACAGATATGGACATACAATCAAATTATTAAATGGAACGGACAAGTCAACTAAATTGGTGTCCTAATTGTCATCATTCGACCATTTTGGGACAATCACCCATGAGTAAACAGCAGGGTTAAGGTGTGCACAGTCACACAATCATGAATTATCGCCGTTGTAGTGAAGAAAACACACGCTGCTTCGACACCGCCACGCTCAGAACGCGCAAGCACAGACACGCGCACGGCTGCTCAGACACCGCACGACACAACACAACCAACGCACACGGGACGCACAGCCACAACCACGCTCAGATCACGCGTCAACTGCACAGACACTGCGCAGCACGACACACACACGCACAGTACACACACACGAACAGACCACACACACGACAGACACACACACGAAGACACGCGCACAGCCAAGAACCACGGCACGCACAGACACACACACGCTCAGCACCAAACCGCCAGCCACACGCGACGGCCAGCCACCACACGCACCCAGCCACAGACACGCACAGCCACACACCGCGCACCAGCCACCGCACGCTCAGACACACGCCGCCTCAGATCAACGCACGCTCAGACACACGCATTACGCTCAGACACAACGCACGCACAGCCACAGATCACGCAGCACACACACGCACAGCCACACACACGCACGCCACACACGCACAGACACACGCAGCCACGAACACATGCACGCACAGACTAGCGCAGACACACACACGACTCACGCACAGGACAACCACGCTTCAGACACCACGCACGCCACAGCACACGCACGCTCAGCACGCGCACACACAACCCAGGGGGGGGGGAGGGGGGGGGGGGACCCCCAACCCATCACACGGCTTTCTAAGGGGGGGGGGGGAACGCGCAAGCACGACACAGCCACAGCATGCCCAGCCAAGTGTATAGACAAGGACGCATGCACACATAGACGCACAACGCCTCATCGCAAGTCAGACACACGCACGCACCAGACACGCGCACGGCACAGACACGAGCACGCACAAGACACGACGCAGCACCCAACACAATGCACAAGCCACCAATGGCACGACACACACGCACAGCCACACACATGCACAGACACAATCAACAGCCACACATTCACAGACACACGCATGGGCTCAGTAGATGGTGACAAATGTTGGTTGTTCAGTGAGTGGATTAGGGTTTTGAGATTATGGTTAGTTACAGGGTGTAAGAGGTGGAGGTGAAAGAAGACTAGAGGTAGTAGAAAGACCTAGAGGGTGCAGAGGACCCGAAGGTGGTCAAGAAGAACATGGAGGTTGGTAAGACCTGAGGTGTAGAAGAACCCCGAGGTGTAGAAGACCTGGAGGTGTAGAAGACCTGGAGGGTGTAAGAAGACCTAGGAGGTGTGAAGAAGACCTGGAGGTGTAGAAGACTGGAGGTGTTAAAGACTGGAGAGTGTAAGAAGACCTAGAGTGTAAGGGAAGACCAGAGGTGAAGAAGACCTGAGAGTGAAGAAGACTGGAAGGTGTAGAGACCTAGAGGTGCAAGAAGGACCCCGCGGTGTAGACACCTGGAGGTGTAAGAAGACCCGAGGTGTAAGAGACCTAGATGGTGTAAGAAGACTGAGGTGAGTAAAAAGAAGTAATAAATATAGGAAAAAAGATCTAAAACAAAGAAAAAAAAAATGAAAAAAAAAGAAAGAGAGGTAAATAAAATCGGAAGCATAAGGAAGAGGAAAAAAAAGAAAATTTAAAAAAAAAAAAAAGAAGAACATCGACGAAAAAATAACAAGTAAAAGAAATGAAATAAAATAAAAAAAATTGCACGCTAATCTATAATATACCATGATCTAAAAAAAAAAAAATCTATTGATAGATGTGAAGAAAACAACATGGAATAATAATAAAAAAAACAAAAGATATACAAATAAAAACAAATAACAAAAAAATGATATAAAAAAGATAAATATAAAAGAACAGACTTATAAATAAAGCAAGGATAAAAAACTAAAAATAAAACACACGAAAAGAAAAAAAAAAATAAAAAAAAATAAAAAAAAAAAAAAATCAATAGGAAAAGGAATAACAAAAATAACATAAAACTAAAAAAAAAAAGAATAAAGAAGAAATCTTAAAGAAATAAAAAGAAAAAAAAAATAAGAATAAAAGAAAAGAAAAATAATTAAAGAAGAGTAAAAGAAGAGGACGGGGGGCGGGGGAGGCAGCGGGAGGTGTAGAGAAGGGGAGAATGGTGGATGAGGGAGGGGTGTGGGCGGTGATCGGGAAGCTCGGGGGGGATGAGAGAGAAGTGGGCGCTGGAGGTGTATGGTAGTTGTGGGAAGGGAATGGAGAGAACGGAGGAGCGTATGGTGAGGTAGGGTTATTGTAGATAGTAAAGAGATATTTGAAAAACAAAAAAGAAAAAATAAGTAATGAAATCAATAAAAAAAATAATCTCAAGATTAAAAGATCTTGGGGGGGAGAGTGGTAGAAGGAACTAGAGCGTTGTGAAGGGGAGGTGAGGATTCTATATGGTTAGTCTTGTGTAGATCGAAGGTACCATTGGAAGCGCAGTGAGTATAAGCAACATGTGTAGATGTGGCGATTTATTCGTGTGAATAAATAACCGCTGCAGACTTTTGGAGTGGGTGGGTGATAGGCTTGGATTTTCACGGTAGAGACCGTTAGCGAGGGAGACCCGAGGGTGAAGACGACTAGATTCGAGTGCTAAGAGACCTGAGGTGAAAGAAGACCTTGAGGAGTAATAAGAACTAGAGGTTGAAAGAGTACTAGAGCGTGAACGAAGACCGTAGAGGTTGACAGACCGAGGGTTCCTTTTGCACGTGGACGCACCATGACTCAGCTTGCTGCAAACAAGATTGCACCGCACAGGCGTACTCGCTTCATCATCTTGAGCGAAGTAGTAGACTGAGTCGTGTTTCCTCGGAAGAAATCAGACCGCAGAGCTGCTGGCCATCCAGCAGTAAGTGCAGGGATAGATTCCAAGGTTATAGAGTGATCCGCATTGCTCACGGGCGGTGATTCCTCCTGGACGAGCGCACCTCTCGTTCGACTACTGCTCGGAAACTACGTTCCCAGATCCCTGCGTGTCTCCATCGCGGCGGAACGACTCGGAGCGAGCAGGGCTAAAATCGACACACTGTGGAAGCAACGCAAAGAGTAGGTCGCGCTTCGCTCACGAGGATTATCAGGTTTTGCTTGGGTGGGAGATGGGCGATCGTCGACGAAAGGCGGTGGGTAAAGAATATATAATAAATATATCATAAGTAAAGATTTCATAGGGGAGGATAAGAAAAAAGAAAAGAGGGGGTTTTGCACGATGCCGATTAGGCTTGTTCAGTGTGCGGTTTCACGGCAGAATCCACTCACGCAGCGACGAGCATCGCATGGATTTTACAATATTCCACGAGACTCTTCTTAGTGAAATAATTTTATGGTTAATATTGAAATGTTCATTACAGTCAACATTTCAAAGTTCACATTTTAATAGTTGGAAGTCAATGTGGATCCTGAAGGGCACTTTGGTGCGACTTCCGCGGGATTCGCTGGAAATCGCCTTGTGCTGCTGCAGGCAGTTGTACTATACTATTTATGGTAGAATAACATCAGATTTTCTGAATCCTCACCTCGAATCCGCAGCTGGGCGCAGGGTAAGACTATCGGTGTTGTGTCAAATGTTATTTTTGTAAACTTCTGTTTATGTATTTATATATAAAGTATTTTCTGTTTTAATATTTTAAGTTGTATGGGTCTTTGTTGTTCACTTGTTTGTATAACTACCCGACTGTTACTCAAGTTGACGATCAGTTGTATTCGAGCATGATCACCTGGTGGTTACCGTGAGACTGAGGATTTGTTTAATATGTGTGGTACGTTCGAATAGTTTGCTTTGGGTGTAGTTTGAGTACAGGGTCGATAGTCAGCCAACAAGCAAACACAGACTGCAATAAAGAACGAACGAAAAAAACAAAAAAACAATAAAAAATCTCAAACACTGCGAAGAGCTGGAGAATTTCATGTCAATTGTTGTTCTACTTTTTCCTTCTGCCTCGTCAATGGAAGAATCTTATTCATTCAGTTCCAGATAGTTAGTGTGGACATTGGGGTGTGACGTTTCGCGGGTCACTGGAGTGAAAAAACACGACACCATCAAAGTCTGACTGGGTTATTTATTCACGATAATGCAACATTACATGTGCATTGGATAAGACAAGAAATTTAAAACCCCTCACTCCCCAAACCTCCCCAACACACCTTTCCCCCAACCCCCCCACCCCCCACACCCCACCCCCCAACTCTCCCCAACACGGCCCCCCCCCGACCCCCGACCCCACCAGCCCCCCCAACACTCCCCCCCACACGCCTACACCTCCCTTCCACTCCCCCAACCGCTCCCTCCCCCCAAGCCGCTCCCCCCCCCAAAAGCTTTGCACCACACTGCTCCCCCTACCATGCTCCCCCCCAACCCATTCCCCATCCACGTCCCCAGACCTTCCCCCAGACCTCTCCGCAAGATCTCGCCAGACTCTCCCAAACTGCTTCTCCCACACAACCGCTCCCACACGTCCCCACCCTCACCACTACCCTCCCCACACCCTCCCCCACCCCTCCCCCTAACACCTCCCCTAAACCACCTCCTCTCACCACTCCCCCTCACACTCCCCTACCGACTCCACAACACTACCATACACCATCCCCATACGCCCTCCCATCACCACTCTCCCATAACACTCCCCTACACCACTCTTCCTACACACTCACCTACCCATCCCATACACCATCCCCTACACCTCCCCCATCTACACCCTCCCCCTACACCTCCTACACCCTCCCTTTTACCCTTCACAAGCCTTCACAGCCTCTCCACAGCCCTTCCACACCTCTCCCAACTCTTACACCTCATCCAACTCTCTACACCCTCTCCCAACTCTTACACACCCCTCTCCCCAAACTCTCTCACACCCCTTCCCCAATCTCTCCAACCCTATCCACTCTTCCACCTTCCCACTTCACCCCTTCCCAACTCTCTCCAACCCTCTCCAACTCTTCCACACCTCTTCCACACCCCTCTCCCACTTTCAACCCTCTCCTCTTCACACCCTTCCAACTCTCTCCAACCCCACTTCTCCACTCTCTCACCCTTCCCCAACTCTCTCCACACCCCTTCCCAACTTTCCAAACCTTCAAACTCTCTCCACACCCTCTCACATCTCTCACACTTCACGTACACACCCCTTCCCATCATTCCCCTTTCCTGCACTCCCCTTCGCCTCACCCCAGCTCCTCAACCCTACCCACTTTCCTTTGCCCCGCCCATCCCCAACTGTTACCTCATCCCTTCCTAATCCACCCCTCTATCCTCACACATTCCTCGCTCCACCCTCACCTATTTCGTACCCAGCAGATCCACGCTGTGGGTGCAGGGGAAGTCCATTGAACACTGATGTGTTCAGACATTTGGGTTTGGTATTGTTAATTAATTGGATATTTTGAAAGCTCAATTTAGGGTCAACATTTGGTTTGGAGAATGGTGTTCTATTATTTCGGCCAAGCTTCAGTATGTTTATGTGCTGTATGTCGATTATACAATTCCACAACGACTAGGAGGGCACTTGGATACGACGCGACACCTCCGCACGTAATGTTGATCAAGAGAACATATCGGGCCATACATTGTTGAAATATCGCCGATGCATTGTTTTTGGCGCCGATTCTCATTGTGAAGGACATCACTTTAAATTAATATTTCCTATCCATTATCCGTTCGGAATCTTCACAAAAATCTAATCGTTGTCCCTTGTCACCAACCACTCTTCACAATTTTCGGATCCGTCACAACTTTTTGAGAGATATCATGACAAAACAAAAGACAGAAGAGGTTGAACCTAACCTCTTTACTATCGGTGGGGAGATTAATGGTTGCATTCGATGATAATGTGATCGTGAGCATTATGTCATGACCGGTACGGTACAAATCTAGGATGAGCAATTGATGAACGTGTAACTGAAGCCGTGTCTCGTGATCAACTTCGCTTTACTTGGGTCATAACTCTGGAAGCTCGTTGAATGGTCGGGCGAAGCGTTCTTTAGCATTTTTACTGAAAATTTATCTGTGCGAGTGGTTGCGTCAGTGGTTGTGCGCGGGTTGTGTCTTTGATGCACAAAAAAAACGTGGCAACTGGTGTTTTGAGAGCCAAACAGTATTACCTTCTTGTTACTGCTGTATTTTAATCACCTGAACAGGCTCTCTAAAGGCCAGTACACCTGACGTTTTAGCTTAGTATGCCGATTTTTGAAATTTTGTCCTACACCTGGCACGTTGAATACGTTATGGGTTTAGGTTTTAGATAACATTGAGAGCCGTGGGAAAACACTTGCATACGTCGTTGCCGCTGCTTTAACGTTTATCTGTACTTATCGGTTGTCCTTCAATTTTTGATGCTTGAAATATTCACGAGTTATGCGTCGTATGATCACACGTTCCACTACGCTGGCCTAGTTGTAGGCCGTTATGCGATCGTTGCAGACGTCACAATGTTCTTGTAGTTAATGCTAAGTTGGGCACGCGAGGTATGTTTGCGTACCGAAACTTATTCTGGTATGAGTACGTGTGTAGGCCTTACGCGATCGTTGGACCACGTCGAAAGTTAATTTTAAGTTACTTGATAGGTGAAGACGTCGGTATAATGCTTAGCGTGGCCTAAACTTATTATTACCTATCAGTGACAATGTTTGCTAACCGCTACGCGATGTGGACATTCGAACTCCTTGCTTGAAAGTTACTTGTACGTGAATCCGCGGTTATTGTTTAGTAGGGCAAAGAGCATGTATCTACCTATGGTGAGTGCTTTTGACTGTGTTAACCGCACCTACGCCCATATGGCGTATGTAGGACGTTATTTGACGTTTACGGACGACTACAGAACGACGGAACGACGTTCAACTAAGTAAATATTGAATGTAGAATGGCGGCGATTGGGAATTTTGGTAATAAAAGGGGTTTCACAGGGGAACCGTTCGTGTTGCAGACTACATAGTAGGTCATGTCCTGACCATTACGAGAATGGAGTATCGGCAACGAGACTACAAATTTACCTGTTCATCCAACTTCAGCATACCCTCATCGATTTGGCACTGCACCGTGCGTGCCATAGAAACGAGAGAAGAACGTGAACGGAGGAAGAATACTGGGTGACCCATGGATCGGGATTTGATTTGCACCGTAAGATTTGCAGTAAGATTTGCACGATAAGACACAGTGTTGATTTGCACCGTTTAAGAACCGTAGTGTAAACATTTGCGATTGTTTGGCGCAAGCGTCTATTTTTTCATAGTGGGTTTGAGGATTTAGCAGTTCAATAGAACGTTCAAATTTACTGGAGGCCAGCGTCAAAAAAGGCGAGTGACAGCATTTTAATCGTTCATTGTAACATTAATAAATAGTAGAGTGCCCTGTTTTAAAGTGTTGGTGTAACAAGATCCAATTGTGAGCGCGAAGGTTATTTAATAGTGGAGTTGAAGCCATTTGCATCTTTGAGTGGAGCTATGAAGTAGCAACCCAACGTCACGGCAAGGATTAAACTTGACGCGTATGGATTAGTTAGGTATTCGTTGGCTGGTTGTGAACGCCGGGGGGGGTTACACGATATTATTCGGTGGTATACGTATCTCTAGGTATCGAAGCGCTCTATGCTACTTTAGTATTTGAGCATTTGGACTCGTTATGCATAACCTGAAATCGTACAAAACAAGACCATAGTCATTGTTGAAACCCAAACAAAATTAGCCGCGAAGAACTTCGACAATGGTGCAGATGTCTCTACCGTGCACTGCTGGACGCAAGGGGATCATCATACCCACCTCATACATCACGTATACTGCAACATTGAAATATACTAATTGTACTGTACTGATTATGTTACTGTGGAATGGAATCGACTCAAAAGGGAGTTCGGAAACACCTGATGGTTCCCTTGTGAAGCCATTTTTGTATCCAATTCCCAAACGCTGGGAAACTGTTCATTATATGGCAGTTGTAGTTTAGGAACACGTTCATTTAGTTTTTTTGTCCGACGGAGAGTCATGGATGTTACATACGTCATGTGCAGTTGGACTAGCGTAAAGTTGGTTCAAAGCACGCATAAGTTGAATAATGTTTCGCGTAAAGTACTACGCGATGTTTTGCAACTTATGAGTAGTTACATGCCTTTGTTCGAGTGCTGTAAGCGTCGCTATATCGTGTTACAACTTATTCCATCGCATGCGGAGTGTGTCATACGCCAAGTTACGTCGTAAATTGTGACATCGTTTAAATTACGACGTACTCCATTACTACGACGTATTGATACGTATTTAGCATTCTATTCAGTTATACAATTCATACTATTCGACGTGGGCCAGCGTTTTAGGACAATTTTTCTGTAGGTCGGCATAGTGGCAGATCGCAGGTGTGACTGCGATGTTGACTTCATTTCTGCGGTGGTTATGATTTTTAATGTTATGCGTTCAGCGTATTTAATAGGCTTACGTCGTTCATCGTCGGCGATTGTGCAGCGAGTATGCTAAGTTAGACTATCGTTGCTAGGTGGGTGTAGGCCGACAACAGGTTCAGCATTCGTGGTTAGTTAGTTTAACAACGGAAACGTTCTGTGTCCGTTACTAAACGTTATAACACCAAAGACATCGTTTGATGTCGAATCTTTTTAAATCGATCAGTTTCGTAAGACAGGTTTACATACATTTTAATGTTGCATCGCTGGGCTAAAACGTCAGTGTGCTGGCCTTAAGCTTGACCATTCAAAGTGGGTTGAAAGTGGACAGCACTGCAAGTCTGTTGATATATTCAGTTTAAGTCGTCCTGAACACAGTGCCAGGTGAATGATCTTTTCATAATTATACAATAGGTAAAGTATGGTGGCAAATATGGACGTAAATCTTACAGGTGATTCACGTCCAGGATGATGGGATAAATTATAACCATCGAATGAGTTCATAAACCAAAACATTTTACCCATTATCGCGTACGTGTATCCTTTGTGTGCGGACCATGGGTTTCGGGGCCAGGACCACGTGTTGAACGGTGCTTCAGGTAGGTTTGGTGGTGCATAGCACGGAACAATGCCGAACGTAGCTCTCTGGATCTATCTTTAACGCACCAAACGTGGCTCTGGACTGACTTCATGGTTGTTGCCCAGTCAGTACTGGGTGTGATTATTGTAGTTCAAAACACGATCATTTTACATTAGGGTTGGGGGGGGGAGTTGTGGTATAATACCTGTTTTCCACAGAAGCACAGAATGTAATAGCGCTAGTTTTGCGAGCAGGATATCGGTCTCACTTTGTAGTGGAGTCGAGATTACAGTTGACCATATGCCACTGCATAAACATTATCAATTGGGTTGGATCCACTTTTGTCCATGATTAATTTGTGTGGAAGTGATTGAGATTATCATGGTAAGATCTTTACATAAAAATCTTCCTGGTAGGAACTCACAGGGTGACACGGGCATGGTTAACCTACTCAAGCTAGCAAGACAGTTCATGCCTGAACTGGTACATACATTGTGACGAATGTGGAACTATCGCACAAATTCGGTCCTATGATTAGTTATATCGGTAGTATGTGTTTATAGATAGTTCCTTTCCTTGTTAATGGTGTAACTAATGTCATGCGCTGTGATTTATTTCTAGTTTAGGGTCTTGATTGCAAATAAAATTCGCAACGACAACAGAAACGGACCGTTGCCGGCAGTTGCAGAGATGAGAACAGCCCCGGGATTCTCACGGCCGGTGGGGAAAGGGTCGGGCGGGAGATAAAGAGGGAGCGAGAGTTGGTTATGGGGGAGAGCGGAGAGAGAGCAGGAGAGGCAGGACGGAGGATGATATGGGCGGAGAGCTCAAGGTGGACGAAGGCATTTTCCTGACTGGCTTCGTCTTTGCTGGAGCGCTGTCCAGGGAAATTGTCTGGGCGGTCATGGTCACGCCGGTCCTTCTCTCAGCCCAACGAGAAGCATCGAGCGGGAGCCAGTCCCAGGGACGAAGGGTCGCCCAGCCGGTTGTCCGGGTTTGGCTCGCTCTGCCAGACGACCAGCTTGAGGACGATGAGGCGGACAGGTCAAGATAGGTCTCATCACCATTTGGTGCGTTCATTTGGGGATTTGTTGTGTGGTGTGTGTGTCCTGTGGGCCGTCTTGAAGTTAGTAATTTGTTAAGTGCTTGTGCTGGTATATTAAATGCAATTCATCAATGTCGGTTGCCTGCCCTTACGTGTTCCATTTCCTTTTGTATATGATCTTTTTATTTTTTTTTTGATATACTTGTCGAGGCTCGTATGAGAGACTAACCACAAGCCATCAAGGGTTGCATGAGACAGAGGGGAGGGAAGTGGGAGGAACGAATAGTGGGGACCAGAGAATTGGAGATCTGTGGAAGGTGAGAGGGATGGATGGGGAACATGGTGGAATAGAGAGGACATTCAGGGACTTTCAGGAAGGAAGCAGGGGATGCGGAGGTTGGGTTGGGTGGGGATTATGGAGGGTAGAAAAAAGTGGGGATTTGGATGGGATGATGAGAGGTGGTGGTGACAGTGTTTTTGAAAGGGCTGGAGGGAAAGAATGGGATGATAGAGTTGAGGGGGTTATTCCAAGGGGGTAAAAAGAGGATGAAAGTGAAGGTTGGCATGTTCGTGATTTTGGTAGTTTTACCGAGGGGTTTTTGGCGGCTTGAGCGCCTGTGGATGTGGTGGTGACAAATCAGAGAGGCCCCGGGGGGGGGCGAGGATGGAGAGGAGCGGTAGAGACAGAAGCCCACCGACCAACCTGCCGGTGATTGAGTGAGGGGCCCAAGATCAGCCTCATTGGCGGGGAGTTGCCAATATGAAATGCCTTGGTTTCTACGCTGTTGAGTGAGGAAAGGTGGGATGGCAGGAGGCACCAAGCAGGGGAGAAGCACAGTACTTCATTCAGGTGGGACAAGCTTTGTAAGTGGTCGGAGTCAGGTGGGCCGAGGAAGGACTTGCTGACGGAGGATTCCCGTCGGCGACGGCTTTGGGGCGAGGTTTGAAATTGCTTTCCCAGGAAGGTCATGGCAGTAGTGGACCAGAGTGAAGAAAGGACTTCTTCCGAGGTTGCTTGAGAAAGTGGATAGGGGGGTTTTCTAACCAGGTTCCTTTCGGAGGACATAGTGAGAGTGTGGTTTGTCGGTTGACGACTGTTCACGTTTGCAGTTTGTGATTTTATCCAGATAGAGAGAGCGAGAAGTGTGTTGCGGTCTGAGGGTATGATCGATGGTACGGCAGGGGTGGAGTTATCAGCAAAGAGTTAGAGGATTTTCAGTAGAGTCGGAGAGTTTCATTGATTGAAACAAGAAAAGACCGGGCCCCCAGACGCTACCTTGAGGATCACCTGAGAGGAAGGGGGGGGGTGAAGACTCATTTAGGCCAGTTGACTGCGACGGAGATGGGAAGGTCTGTGGCCATGGTGGAGTGGCCTTGGATCCATGGAAGGAGTTTGGTGAGAGGTAGGGTTGCAGCTGTGTCAAGACGTTGATATATCAGGATACGGCTGGTTTCTGTTTGGATTGGGGCTTCCTCATTGTGGAGAGCAGAAGGCGCATATCCAGGGTAGAGGTGACTGGTCTGAACAAAAATTGTTCTGAACCTTGGTCTGACAAAAAAAAAAATTGTTCAATGTTTCGCTGTTCTTGTCTTTCTTTTTATTGATGAGGTGTGCGTTGCTGGGGACTTAGCGGCCTCTGCCGTGGCCGTCTGTAACGGGGACAATCGGACGACGTGAACTCGGCATAAACGTTGGGCGCCACGGACGAGGCCCAATAAGACAGTCAGTTCGTTACGGGTGCTGTCGAGGTGTGAAGTCGTATAGATGCCCGTGGTCTCTCGGTATTTTGAAGAGTTGGCATTAACCTCTGTACAGTGGTGAATATTGACCTTCCGTCCCAAAAAGGAACCCTTCACGGTGCCAAAAAGGACCGTACTTTCGACTTTCGAGGTAAGGACGATCTGAATTCTGGGCGATCGGTTGAGCGACGCCTGCGGCTCCATCTCGCCCGGTGTTTGTGCGGCCGAATTCCGGCCGCACATATAATGGTCATAGCCTGAATTCTAGATGAAGGCTAACGTTTGCCTCCAGCCTCCTTTCGACCAGGGTGATCATGCATTCAACATTATCAGGTTTATGGAGATGTTCAAGAACGGTGCTCAGATTTAGAAGAATTGATCAAGAGTTGACATATCGGAACGCTTTTTAAGTCGGTTCGTGTTCGTCGGAGTGTTGCAGATGACTGCTTCCCCAGTCGTCGCTTGTTGGGACTTGTGCCAAGCAGTGGCATAGGACGAGAATTTATTCTGGATCTTTAAATTACAACTCGTTTCGTTTCTTCACAAGCCCTTTGCAGACGTTTGGAATGCCTTCAAGCGTTCACACGTGTTCGGCATCAGTGTGGCCGTTTGTGTCTTTAAACTTAAACAGTAGTTTTGTTGGAATGATTTTCATTTGTTGTTGCCAGGCGGCAGGAAGGTAGACTATATGTCAATCTGTTTGCGCTGCGCATGGACATTACAGCCAAGTTCTGTATGGTTAACGGAAACTTGTTTCCTATCATCTTTTTCTTTATTTTTTCATTTTATTTTTATGATGTTTAAATATCATTCCCAATTAATGTTGTTTTCGTTTGTCCTATAATGCGGACAGCGGGCGGAAGACATGAAGATTGCTTAACCATTTTCGCTTTGCAGTGGTGGGGTTAAATTAAATAAAATTATATAGACCTGGTTGGGATTTCCAAAATCAAGCATTGTCCTTGTCACACCCTCCGTGTCCCCATTGTCAATATGGACCAACTTTTTCTATTATCGTGCTATGTATCGTTTTGGCCTATTTTCCATATGAAGATACTTATTAACCTGTATCCGGATCTTCACCAAAATCTAATCATTTGTCCTGTCACACACCACTATCAACAAGTTTAGTCCTTGGTCCCCGAAATGTGGGCTTATGAGATTGGGTACGTACGTCTGATCCGTCTGGTCATCGCCATTCGGCAGTTGAACATTTTGTTATTGGCCCAAGCTAATGTGTGTATTTAGCAATCATGTTGTTGCGTGATTTGATGAAATGGATGACTCGGTGGCATTTAAGTAGTAAATAACCTGATGATGACCGTCTCAACGTTTCTCGGAATTGATTTACGATGTTGTTCAAATTTGGCACACAGATAATTGATGTGGTTATATGCGCTTTCTTTTTTCGAATCAGATCCAGATTGCGACTGGCTGGCCTTTTTGTCACTTAAATGTCCCAAATTTCCTTTTTTTTTCATGCAACATTTCCTTGAACGTCATGTTTGTAATTGGCAGATGTCACATGTAACATGTTCTCTGTTAATGACATTCAGTAGTTGCGATCAATAATCTTGATATGAGATATCTTCATTTCAGCCATTATAAATGGGGCGCTGTGACTTTTATGTCTTTTTTCGTGTGTTTATCAGGAATGTTGGCACGTGGTGATGACCGTTTGTGCTGGTTTTGGAGGCCAAATTTGAACATGGTCAGCAGGGTTTGTGGACCTTGAGTTCACAGAAGCTACTTTCCGTGGTGAGCCAAGCCTGGTGGGCACATTTTCGATCTTGGAGCGGACGGTGAGACTGAGATTTTCCGAGTTATGGAGTGTTATTTTCACATGGCATCTATCAATTATCGTAGAATTGATTGATACAGATCTATCCCCCATTGAACAATTTTTATTCTGCTCACCAGTGCATTTAACCAATGTTACGTATTGGTGTGTTACGCATAATGTCATGCATGTACTCTGAGTGCACTGACCTTTCTGAGATTTGTCATTGATTACTTTCCATTTTGATTCCCCATTCTCTCCCTCATTTCTATGTCCTTCGAATCTCTATTTTATTTTCAAGCTATTTTGTCATTTGTTCATCTTGTTTATTATTGTAGTGCCTTGAAGATTGTTTTTTGGGATGTGATGCTTATTGGCAATGTATGAAGTTAATTTTTACATTGCTTTGCCCATTTTAAATTGTGGACAATTTGAGAACTTAAAGTTTTCTTTTGAATGGCTTTCATTTTCTTTTTGTTTTTTTTCCTCCATGAATGCTGTGTGTAATTCTTTGGTGATGTTAGGTGGTGCATTGGTTTTCACGTGCATATGTTAGACATGTTGTATTGGTATGTCACAGTCGAATCAGTGGGTCGTGCACACAACGATTGTTAAGACCTTATGTTTTGACACCATTTTTTTCTATTTATGAAGCAGTTTGAGTGGGTACTGCCTTTTCATTGGAGCATTTGGTGTCCAGGCCAATTGCTTAGGGCCAGTGTCTGATGTAATGGCAGCTGGATTTCATGACAATCGAGAGCCAGCAACTTCTGAACGAGCTCACTTTTCGAGTTTAGCAATCTTTAGACCCACCAATCAGAATGCTACTAAATTTGCGTTACAACATTAGCCCAGGGAAGGGATGCTAAATTGCGCAAGTCATGCTGATCACGTGACCAGAAAGGTGTCAAAATGGCCGACAGCCAATTTTTGGGAAAAATCATATAAATTCCTTCAAAAATCTTCTCCAGAACCACCAGTCAGAATGCCACCATGGGTCATAACATTACGACACGGTCCTGATGTTAAATTGTGGAGGCATGCAGATCACGTGACTGGAAGTGTGTCAAAATGGCGGTCGTGCAAATTCCTTACAAATCTTTTTCTCGAGACCCATCAGCCAGAATGCGACCAAATTTGGGTTGCAACGTTAGGCCAGGGTGGGGATCGGAATAAAATTGTAGAAGTCATGCTGATCACATGACCAGAAGTGTGTCAAAAGGGCCGACTGTCAACTTTTGGGAAAAAATCACATTAATTCCTTCAAAAATCTTCTTCTCCAGACCTACCAGTCAGAATGCTACCAAATTTGGGTTACAACATTAGGCCAGCACCCAGATAAGCTACAGCTCCAGTTGTCCTATTTTTATTTTTCTTCCATTTGATTAATCAAAATACACAATTATATCGCACACATGGTAACTCGCTCCGCAAAAATTATTCCGACTTGGTTCTTGTTATGACGTATTCAAAGCATAACGGGATCAAATTTATTAAAGCGCACAAAACGAAGCTTTACCAACAATTTGCAATTCATTTCACACCACCTGGAAATATCACTACTACTCCTAGTAGTAGTAACTGGTAGTAGTTAGTTTCCCCAAAGATAATGTGTAACTGACGATTTCAATACTATTTTTACAATCATTTTTCAGATTCAATGCATCATTACATTTTAACTTGTGGATTGTAATTTTGCTGCAAATAATACAAGGCTTACAAAGTTATATGTCAGTGTAGTCTAATATACAATTATTTTGACGAAAAGGTAATGTCGGTCCCCTGACTTTTGGACCACTCGTATCCAAAAATACATTTATACATCTTGCTACATATACAAGGTGTGGCACAAATATGGGGCAGATTTCAGTGTGGAATAATTCTATGATAATGAAGGTAATTATGTTTCTTTCTTTTCAGGATGTATCAAACGAATTGGAGATTAAAATAAATTAATCCTCGGGGATGGCAAATTGGACACGTGAACAACTAGCATTTTTGGTTGAGCAGTATTTCTTCCAGAGATATTCTACGATTTGGGCACAAAGAGAATTCAGAAGTCAATTCCAAGTTCGTGATGCACCATCAAGAAAAGTAATAAACAGATGTGTGGACAGCTTCCTTGAAACAACAAAATGGGGCAAATACATGCGGCATCGCAAGGCTGTGCATGGAAATGTTGCGAGAGCATTTTCTTGGAAAGCTGATCTCCAGATTTGGAGATGTGTTCTCCAAATCTGGGGGTTCTACAAATGAAAGCTGATCCAGGTTCCTACTGATGACTCCATCTTTACTCTTTACTTCTTCGGGTTCCTTCTTGGTCTTCCATTACATTATGTTTGTACCATATCCTGATGTTGTGTGGACTGTGCTTCCCTGCTGACAGACCTCCGATAGCTTGGACATGTTGCTGCGTTGAGCCTGGGAGTAAGTGCTGAAATCTGTCTGGGTTCTTCCTGACATCTTTGTTCCTTTCACATTTCTTTCTTCTATTTTTTTTTTACACAATTTTTTTCTCCATTCTAATTCTTGCTTTTTCTTCTCTTTTATCTTTTACTCTCTATTCCTCTCCTTCTTTATCTATCTCTCAAGGAGAAGTGAATTCTTGCAGGAATTTTTTCTGTGAGGCTCACTTGGCTGCGCCTGGGTGTGGTTTGAGGGTTGTGGAGTAGCGGTTGAAACCAGAATCCTAATCCAGGTCACTCCCTGATACTCCATGTTTGCTCTTTACTTCTTCGGGTTCCTTCTTGGTCTTCCGTTTCATTATCCACCAAGGGGGACATTTAACAGACATTTTCAAGACCTAGTGTGTTGCGAAGAAATGCCAATGCCTGTACTTTACAAATGTTAAAAACAGTCAAATAAATAACTTCTGTTATTAAAAGATATTTATATTTCAAACATGTCCCATCTTTTTGCCACACCCTGTACTTTTACGTTGAAAAATAAAGGTTGGCGCATCGTGGACCACTGTATCTAATTTGATAGAAGTTTTGAATACTTCTCATAGGTACCGTAAACACAACTACACTCCCCCCAAAAACTAAAAACGAGAACAGCACATTTACATTTTGGATCCACTGGTAGGCTGGATCTGGATTTGAAACTGTACCAAAATCGAATTGGCTTGACCTTCTCATCTATGCAAACTCATCCACCATCCAACTCACAATCGTTTTTGCTCCCATCTCTCAATGGTGAATAATCACTTAAAAAAATCATCGTACCCAGATCCGGATATGCACCGAAATCGAATCAATTCAGCCTTGTTGCACACCCAATCTGCCCATCAAATTACGTCCGAATCCATCAACGACTTTTTGAGATATCCTGCTCACAGACAGACAGACAAACAAGAAGAAGTCGCCGTGCAGAGCACGATACTCGCAAAATCCATTAAACGAAATTGACCTCAAAAATAATTGGTGGTTGAATTCAATGACCAAATATGCAAATCCTCTTCAAATTTCAAGTGAATCGGATGAAAACTGACAATTTTAGAAACTTGGCCAATGTTGACCTTTTGGTTGATGTTGACCTAAAAAAAAAAAAATTGGTGGTTGAATTCAGTGACCTGAAATATAAATCCTCTTTAAATTTCAAGTCAATCGGATGAAAATTGAAGACTTTAGAAATACTACCTTAGTTGTTGACCTTTGGCTTATGCTGTCCTTTTGACCTCAAAAACAATAGGCTTCTTGCTTATGCCAAACTCTACCACGTGGTGATGTTTCGTGAAGATCGGTCTAAAATTGCAACCTGTAGGCACCAAACAGACAGACAAACAGAAAGACAGACAGAGACAGAATAACAAAATTGACGAACCAATATACTTGAAAAAATCTTCGATTTTGCAAATAACAAACAGACAGACAGAAAAAGGTGAAATCATAACCTCCTTCATCTTTGGTTTCGGAGGTAATAAAACACACATGGACAGAGAGAGGGACGCAACACACACACAGACACAACATGATCAAGTGCACATTTTCCAACAACACCTGCTATAAGCAGTTTGCAAAAAAACATGCGGATTCTGATTGTGATGCACCACACGGTGTTTCAGAGCGTCAGTGCTGCCAAAGCAGTTGATTCTTGGCAAAGATTAAACAGGGTGGTTTGTCATTGCCTTCCCAGCAAGAGTTAGGGCAGGAATTAAGGAATTTGGCCATGATGCAGGCGATGGCTCGCCTACTCTTTGTGAAAGACACCGTGTGGTTTTTAACATCCACCGACTAATTCCGGAGGACGGGACACAGGTTTAACATCCATCCTCGGGACGGCACAAACATTGATGAATCGCCCGCCCTGCTTGTGAAACGCTGGCGTAGCCGTTTATAGCTGGGCCGAGATACAAACCCAGGCTAGACGGCCGAGAGGAGTGTGTGCATACATACTTGGAGGCCATTGCAACACAACAACAAAATAAACACAACAGATGTTTGAAAGAACAAGTGCTTTGTAAACAAACACAAAAAACAGAACAACACGTAAGTGACCTGTGTGCTAAAAGACAAACAATGTATCGTCAAGGAGTTTTCTTCATAACACATGACAAAATGAGTACACCATCATGGTTGGCATGACAACGATGACTTCCCCACTAATCTTATTACTACATCTGGCTGCGGTCACATGACGCCGATGACGTGCTCTGCATACAAAGGACGATAAACAGAACTTTCCTCCCTTCAATTTCAGAATGAGAGACACACATCACGTACAGTTTTCAAAAAAAACAGGGACAAATTACACAAACATGGACAAACAGGTGTGACATTACAAATGCCATGCAAATACATTTCACAAGCACACCAGGGGGATAGTCCTGCAGTCCAGGTAGTTATAAAGAGATTCTCTCTTGTAATAGTTTTACAGGTTGGTGCATAGTTCATAAAGTAATTGCTGCTACAGGATGACAGCTCAATGAAAGATAAGAAATAATTGGAAAAAAGAAGTTAAAAGGAAATCCAGTGAAAGCATTATGAGGGCGAACAGGATGGCCGACACCTCGAGGTTTGGACGAACACTCACATCTGAGCTGTCCAACCTGGGTTTGTACAATGTTCAACATCTACAATTCAATTGAAATGAAGTTGTTCCTCAATCGTGGAAGGACGTCTGCAGACAGATTGTGCTTTCACCCCGCTTGTGCTTCACACGTGGGGTAAAAAGGGGGGTAAGCAAGAGTCCTCTGATGAGTTATGAGGTGGAGGGGGTTGGGGGTTTGGTGGGGGGAGGGGGGAGACAGGTTATTCACTTCAGGTCAGATGCCAATCAGGTACAATATTATTTTCTTTAAAGAAAGTAACGGCTGAGTAAACAGATATGGACATACAAATCAATTAATTAAAATGGAACGGACAAGTCTAACTAAATTGGTGTCCTAATTGTCATCAACTTCGACATTTGGGACAATACCAGAGGAAACAGCCAGGTTAAGGTGTGCACAGTCAACAATCTGAAATTCTGCCGTGGTATGCAAAGAAACACACGCATGCTCAGACACGCGCACGCTCAGACACGCGCACGCACAGACACGCGCACGCATGCTCAGACACACGCACGCACAACCACACGCACCGCCACACGCACGCACAGCCACACGCACGCTCAGACACGCGCACGCACAGACACGCGCACGCACAGACACACACACACGCACAGACACACACACGCACAGACCACACACGCACAGACACACACACGCACAGACACGCGCACGCACAGACACGCGCACGCACAGACACACACACACGCTCAGACACACACACGCACAGCCAACGCACGCACAGCCACACACACGCACAGCCCACACACACGCACAGCCACACACGCGCACAGCCACACGCACGCTCAGACACACGCACGCTCAGACACACGCACGCTCAGACACACGCACGTCAGACACCCACGCACAGCCACACGCACGCACAGCCACCACACGCACAGCCACAGCACGCACAGCCAAACACACACGCAAGACACACGCACGCACAGCCACATGCACGCACAGACACGCGCACGCACAGACACACGCACGCACAGACACACACGCTCAGACACACGCACGACAGCCACACGCACGCTCAGACACGCGCAACACACAGACACACACACGCTCAGACACGCGCAGCACGCACAGCCACACGCATGCACAGCCACATGTATGCACAGGACACATGCACACATAGACGCACACACGCACTCATACGCAAGCTCAGACACACGCACGCACAGACACGCGCACGCCACAGACACGAGCACGCACAGACACGCGCACGCACAAACACACATGCACAGCCACAATGCACAGACACACACGCACAGCCACACACATGCACAGACCACATGCACAGCCACACATTCACAGACACACGCTGGGCGCTCAGTAGATGGTGACAAAATGTTGGTTGTTCAGTGAGATGGATTAGAGTTTGAGAGATGGATTAGTACAGTTAAGAAGGCTGGAGGGTGTAAGAAGACCTAGAGGTGTAAGAAGACCTGAGGTGCAAGAAGACCCGAGGTGGTAGAAGACCTGGAGGTGGTAGAAGACCTGGAGGTGTAAGAAGACCTGAGGTGTAAGAAGACCTGGAGTGGTAAGAAGACCTGAGGTGTAAAAGACCTGGAGGTGTAAGAAAGACCTGGAGGTGTAAGAAGACCTGGAGGTTGTAGAAGACCTGGAGGTGTAAGAAGACCTAGAGGTGTAAGAAGACCAGAGGTGTAAAGAGACCCTGAGGTGTAAGAGACCTGGAGGTGTAAGAAGACCTAGAGGTGCAAGAAGACCCCGAGGTGGTAGAACCCTGGAGGTGTAAGAAGACCCGAGGTGTAAGAGAACCTGAGGTGTAAGAAGACTAGAGGTGAAAGAAGACCTAGAGGTGTAAGAAGACCTGGAGGTGTAAGAAGACCTGGAGGTGTAAGAAGACCTGAGGTGTAAGAAGACCGAGGTGTAGAGACCGTAGAGGTGTAAGAAGACCTAGAGGTGAAAGAAACCTAGAGGTGTAAGAAGACCTAGAGGTGAAAGAAAGACCTAGAGGTGAAAGAAGACCTAGAGGTGCAAGACCCCGAGGTTCCTTTGCAACGTGGCGCACCATGACATCAGCCTTGCTCAAACAGATCGCACCGCGACAGCCGTACTCGCTCTCATCCTCGGAGCGGTAGTAGCTGAGCGTGGTTCCTCGGAGAACAACCCAGCGCTCCTGCCATCCCAGCAGGTAGTTGGTCCATTTACTGAGTGCTCCGCATTGCTCCACGGGCGGTGATTCCTCCTGGACGGCGCCCTCGTCGTCCTCCTCGGACACGTCCGATCCCTGCGTGTCCTCCATCGACGACGGACCGACTCGGGCGAGCGGAATCGACAACACTGTGGAACACGAAGAGAGTCGCGCTTCGCTCACGGGATTATTCAGGGTTTCTGTTGGGAGTGGAGAGGGCGATCAGTCAGACGAAGGGGTGGGGAATAAAATATATAAATATATCATAATAAAGATCATGAGGAGGAAGAAGAAGAGTCCACATGCCCGAATTACGGCTTCGTTCAGTGCGTTCCACCAGGCACGACTCCACCAGGCACGACGACACAGCACTGATTTACAATCTTCACGGAATCTCTTAGTGAAATAATTTTATTGGAATATTGAAATGTTCATTCCAGTCACATTCTCAAACGGTTCACATTAATATTAGGAATCAATGTGCTCCTGAGGGCACTTTGCGTGGTTCGGGTTCGTGGAAAGTCGCCATTGTGCTGCCCTCAAGGCAGTTGTACTATCTATAGGGGTAGAAACTCGATTTTCTGATCTCAACTGAATCGCAGATGGGCGGTAAGATATTTCTTGTGTCCAAATGTTATTTTCACCTTTGTTTTGTATTTATTATAAAGTATTCTCTGTTTTAATCATTTTAAAGTCTGTGGTCTTGCTTCGTCACCTTTTGATAAACTACCCGACTGTTACTCCACATTCGAATCGTTACACAGTCAAACAAACTGGTGTTACACGAGCTCGGGGGGTTAAACTGTGGTGTCACTTGGTAGTTGGATGACACCCGATGAAATCTTAAACACTGACGAGGAGCCTGAGATTTCTGTCAAATTTTGTTCTATTTCCTTCTGCCTCGTCATGGAAGAATCTTCCTTCATTCAGTTCCGTGTTAGTGTGGACATCTGGGTGTGACGTCTCCGCAGGGTCACTGGGTGAAAAAACACGACACCACTCAAAGTCTGACTGGGTTATTTATTCACCGATAATGCAACATTACACATGTGCACTTGGCTAAGACAAAGAAAATTTAAACACCCCCTCCCTCCCCCCCACACACCTCCCCCCCCAACACAGGCCTCCCCCCACACCCCCCCCACCCCCCCACACCCCCACCCCCCCACACCTCCCCCCAACCCCCCACACACCTCCCCCCCACACACCTACCCACCCCCTCCCCCTCCACTCCCCAAACCGCGCTCCCCCCCACACGCGCTCCCCCCCCAAACCGCCTCTGCCCACCACTGCTCCCCCTACACTGCTCCCCCCCCACCCCTCCCCCTCACTCCCCCAGCCTCTCCCCCAGACCTCTCCCCAGTACCTCTCGCCAGACCTCTCCCCCCAAAACTGCTCTCCCCCAAACCGCCCTCCCCCCACACGCTCCCCCCACACCCCTCCCCACTACACCCTCCCCCACACCCTCCCCACACACCCTCCCCCCCTACACCACCCTCCCCCTACACCACCTCCCCTACACCACCTCCCCCTACACCACACTCCCCCTACACGACTCCCCCCTAACACCACTCCCCCCTACACCACTCCCCCACTACACCCCCTCCCCCTACACACTCCTCCCACACCACTCCCACCTCACACCACTCCCCCTACACCACTCCCCCTACACCACTCCCCCATTTACACCACTCCCCCCTACACCCCTCCCCCCTACCACCCCTCCCCCTACACCCCTCCCCCCTACACCCCTCCCCCTACCCCCCTCTCCACAGCCCTCTCCACAGCCCTCTCCACAGCCTTCACACCCCTCCCCTCTCTCCAACCCCTCCACCTCCCAACCCTCTCCCAACTCTCTCCACACCCCTCTCCCCAAATCTCTCCACACCCCTCCCCCAACTCCTCTCCACACCCCTCTCCCAACCTCTTCTCCACACCCCTCCCCAACTCTCTCCACACCCTCTCCCCCTCTCTCCACACCCCTCTCCCAACTCTCTTCCACACCCCCTCTCTCCAACCCTCTCCCCAACTCTCTCCACACCCTCTCTCCCAACTCTCTCCACACCCCTCTCCCCAACTCTCTCCACACCCCTCTCCCCAAACTCTCTCCACACCCCTCTCCCCAACTCTCTCCACACCCCTCTCCCCAACTCTCTCCACACCCCTCTCCCCAAACTCTCTCCACACCCTCCTCCCCAACTCTCTCCACCCCCTACTCCCCAACTCACCCCACTCCACCACCCTCCCCTCATTCACCCCCTTCCCTCACTCACCCTTCGCCTCCACCACAGTCTAACCACACCCCTCACCCACTCTTCCTTTGCCCGCCCACTCCCCAACTGTTACCTCATCCCTCTCCTCTCCCACCCCTCTTATCCTCACCACATTCTCCTCCCACCCCTCACCTATTCCTACCCAGCAGACTCAAGCTGGGATTGCAGGGGAAGGTACACATTCTGACACACTGAAACTGTGTCAGACATTTGGGTTCTGGTACTTGTTTAATTAATTGGAATATATATTGAAGCTCAATTTCAAGAGGCTCAACATTGGTTTGGAGGAATGTGTTCATAATGATTTCGGCAAAGCTTCAGTATGTTTATGTGCTGTATGTCCATTATACAATTCCACAACGACCTAGGAGGGCACTTGGTAGAGCGCACACCTCCGCCACGTAATGTCTGATCCAAGAGAACATATCGGGCCCAATACATTGTTGAAATATCCAGCGATGCATTGTTTTTGGCCCGATCTCTCAATTGTGAAGAATCACTTTAAAAATTAAATAATTCTCCTATCCATATCCAGATCCGGAT
>CM068956.1:119569062-119579282 GCA_035128595.1 Eptatretus atami
TAACACATTGACCATACACATTGGGTTGGATCCACATTTGTCCATGATTAAATTTGTGTGGAAGTGATTGGAGCATTATCACTGGTAAGCACTCCTCGTTGACATAAAAAAAATCTCTCCTGGTACAGACACATCACCAGGGTGAACAGGCACTGGTAACCTACTCAAAGCATCAGCACAGACAGTCTCACTGCCTGAACGGTACCATACATTGTGACGAATTTGGAAACCTATCGCACACAACATTCAGGTCCTATAGATTAGTTAAGGTTACCATACATTGTGACGAATTTGGAAACCTATCGCACACAACATTCAGGTCCTATAGATTAGTTAGGTACCATACATTGTGACGAATTTGGAAACCTATCGCACACAACATTCAGGTCCTATAGATTAGTTATATCGGTAAGTATGTGTTTTTATAACATAGTTCCTTTCCCTTGTCTAATGGGTAAATAAATGTCCATGCGCTGTGATTTATTTTATAGTTAGGGTCTTATTGAAAATAAAATCAGAAACGACAACAGAAACGACCGTTGCGGCAGTGCGGCAGAGAATGAGAACAGCCCCGGGATTCTCCGCGGCCGAGTGGGGAAGGGTCGGGCTGGCGGAGACGCATAAAAGGGAGCGAGAAGCTGGTCTACGGGAGAGAGCGGAGGAGAGAGCAGGAGAGCATAGAAGGGAGGAGAGAAGGGCGGAAGAGCTCAAGAGCTCCGGACGAAAGAGCATTTCCCGACCTGGACATCTCGTCTTGCTGGAGCGCTCGTCCCGGGAAAGCCTTGTCTGGCCGGTCATGGTCAAGCCGTGGAGGCCAGTCATCTCCTCTCCTCAGCTCAACCGAGAGCTCGAGCGACGCCAGTCCCGAGGGACCGCAAGGGTCCCCGCCGGTGTCCGGGTTGCTCGCCTCTCGCCGGACCGACCAGCTTGAAGACCGCACGAGGCGGACAGGTCCAAGATAGGTCTCAATAAAGACCATTTGGTCGCGGTCATTTGGGGTATTTGTGTGTGTCCTGTGGGCCCGTTTTTAAGTAGTAATGTTTAAGTGATTGTGCTGTAATATATTGCAATTCTCAATAGTCGGTTTCGCTCTGCCCTAACATGCTTCCCCCATTTCCCTATTGTAAATAAATATCCTATTGTTCAATGTTTCAGCTCGTTCTCGTCCTTTTCTTTTATTGAACTGAGCGTGTCGCGTGCTGGGGAATTAGCAGGCCACTGCCGTGGCCGTTGTAACGGGACAATCGGACCGACGGAACTCGGCGATCAAACTGCTCGGGACGCACACAGAACGAGTACGCTAAGCAGCTCGTTCCGTACGGGTGCCGTTGAGGGTGTGAAGACTCGGTAGATCGCCACGTGGTCTCTAGGTATTTTGAAGATTTGGCAAATAACCCTGTACCACGTGGTGAAAAATATTGACCCTTCACGGTCCAAAAAGGACCCTACCCTTCGGACTTTCTCGAAGAAGTATGATCTGAATTCCGGGCGATCGGTTGAGCCGACGCTGCAGCTCCATCTCGCGGTCGTGCTCGCGGTCCGATCATCCGGCCCCGCAACAATATAATGGTCATAGCCTGCCAACTTCTAGATGAACACAGCTAACGTTTTGCCTCAGCAAATCCTTTCGACACAGGGGTGATCACTGCCATTCAACACATTAACCTCAGAGTTTATGGAGATGTTCAAGAACGGTGCTCAGATTTAGAAGAAAATTGCATCAAGAGTTGAACATACCTCGGAACGCTTTTAAGCTCGGTCGTGTTCGTGGGAGTGTTAGCAGCATGGACTGCTTCAGTCGTCGACTTGTTGGGCCTTGTGCCACAAGCACTGGCAATAGGACCGAGAAATTCTACTTCTGGAATCATAAATCTACACTCGTTTCGTTTCACTTCAACACCAGCTTTGACAAGACGTTTGGAAACTGCCTCAAGGTTACACAAGTGTTCAGCATCAGTGTGGCCAGTTTGTGTCCTTTTATAACTTAAAAACAGTAAGTTTCCTGTTTGGAATGATTTTCAATTTTGTTTGTCTGCCAGGCAGGCAGACAGAGTAAGAATATTATGTCACTCCTGTTTGCGCATGCGCAATCGGGACAAATTCAAAGCCAACGTACTGTACTGTAAAACGGCAAACTTGTCTTCCTATTCATGTTCCGATTTGTGTTCAAAATATAACATTCAATTTAAATGTTGTTCGTTGATCATAAACTAATGACAGACAGACAGACGGACGGACAGACATGAACCGATTGCTTAACCCCACTTTTCGCTTTGCATGCGTGGGGTAAATTAAATAACAATTATATCAGACCTGGATTGGGATCTTCACCAAAATCAAAGCAATTGTCCTTGTCACACACCCTCCGTGTCCACCAATTCGTCCAAATCTGGACTAAACTTTTTCATATATCGTGCTATGTATCGTTTTTGGCCCTATTTCTCAATAATGAAGAATCACTTTATAAACCCTAGTATCCGGATCTTCACCAAAAATCTAATCAATTTGTCCATGTCACACACCCAACATATCCAACAAGTTTAGTCCTTGGTCCGAAATGGGGGCTTATGGATTGGGTCACGTCCGTCCGTGCATCCGTCCATGCGTCCATCCGCAGCCATATCTCGGACATGTATGAACCAATTTTGTTCAAACTTGGCACAAAGACAATACATGATGGTATATTTAAGCACATCATGTTGTTTCGTGATTTGATGAAAAATGGCTGACTGGTGGCCATTTAAGTAGTAAAATAACCTGATGATGAACACGTCCTCAACCGTTTCTCGGACATGCATTTACCGATGTTGTTCAAATTTGGCACACAGATAATGAATGATGGCTTACATATGCGCCTCATCTTTTTTCGACATCAGATCCAAGATTGCCGACTGGCGGCCATTTTGTCACTTAAACATGTCCCCAACCATTTCTTGAACATGCAACCATTTCTTGAACAGTCCAATCTTGTTAAAACTTGGCAAATGTCACATGTCACAAATGTTCTTCCATGTTACATGACCACTCAAGTCAGTTGCGCATACACATAAATCTTGGAAATATGAGCTCATCCTTCAACTCCTTCCAGCAAAATTACTAAAACCATGGGGGCTGTGACATTTTATGTCTTTTTCTCGTTGTTTATCAAGGAATGACTTGGAACGATGGATGATGACCGTTCTGTGGCTGGCTTTGGAGGCCAAATTTGCAACATGGTCAGCCAAGGGATTGTGAGACCTTGAGGTTCAAGAAGCTGAACCTCTTCCAGTGGCTGAGCCAAGCAATAGGTGGGCACATTTTACGATCCTTCCGGAGCGACAGAGTGAGACTGAGATTTTCCGAGATTATAGGACGTGTTCCATTTATCACATGAGCATCTAATCAATTATACGTCAGCAAATATTGATACAGCATCTAATCAATTGAAACCAATTTTTGAATTCTGCTCCACAGTGCACTTTTCAAACAATGCTTACGTATTGTGTCGTTAGCCATGAAATGTCATCGCCCATGGTCACTCGAGCTGGCACATGCACATTTCCTGAAGATTTGATCATTAAGATCTGACTTTCCATTTTCTGCCACTTCCCCAACTTCTCTCCCCTCCCATTTCTCCCATGTCCTTCAGACTTCTCTATTTTATTTTCTCAAGCCTATTTTGCTCAATTTGTTCCAACTCCTTGCATACATATTATGTAGTTGCCCCTGAAAGATTGTTTTTTGGATGATGATGCTATCATTGGCAAAATGTAAATGCAAGTTAATTTTAAACAATCATGCTTTGCAATTTTAAACATTTGTGAAACAACCTTCTGAGAAACTTAAAAGTTTTCATTTTGAAATGGACTTTCATTTTCTTTTTGTTTAATTTTCTCAATCCCTGACATGCTGTGTTAACAAATTCTCTATGAGTGACTGTTAGGTGGTGCATTGGTTCAGTGCATAGTTAGCACATGTTGCTATTGGATTGTCACAGTCGACATCCAGCTGGGTCGCTGCACACCAACGATTGATTAAAGAACCTTCATGTTTTGACACCAATATTTTTTCTATTTCATGAGAGCAGTTTGAGTGGTACTGCCTTTATCATTGGAAGCATTCTGGTGTCCAGGCCAAATTGCCCTTAGGGCAGTGACTGATGCTAATGAGCCAGCTGGATTTCCACTGACAATCCGAGAGCAACACAGTACTTCTGAAACGAGCTCACTTTCGAGATGCTTAGCATCAAATACCTGAATACTGCCATCTTCAGCTGGATCTGAACCCCTTAGTACAGTGGTTTTCAAACATTTTTTAGTGGTGACCCAATTTCAGAACCTCTCTACATCGTGTGACCCAAATGATTCAAAACCCAATTCATAATATATAAGATAAGATTTCATATGACACAAGAACATTTACTGTTTCTTTATTCACCATCGTCATGTTTTCATAGACGAGTAAACGGAGAATAGCCGACAGTATCCAAATAGTACAGTTGAATGTTTTAGAAGTTTAGTCCGAATGACATTAGATATATCATGAGAAGGATGAGCCTGTTTTTCAGAAACCAACTTCTCTATTCGTGAGAAGTAGATGACAATGCCAGGATCATATCATGCTCCATTTCTAGGCGATTTCTGTACTTTGTTTTATCACCACCATGGTGGAGAACGACTGCTCACAAAAGTATTATGAAGGATATGGCATGAGAACCTTAATGGCGCGCCGTGACAGGGTCGGTACGACGGCAGCATTTGCACCAGAATGTCGACAACGAATTCGTCCGCGCAAGAGCCTGCACTCCTGAATCCTGCTGGAGCTGTACAAGCTCTTCCTGTGCTGTATCATTTCATCAGCAATCGATCCAGTGGAGCTGAAAGGGTCCTGAACCACAGAAAAGGACTGCACATCCAGCTCAGGAAATAGTGCTCGAACTGTTCAATGAGCGACGAAGGTGACGTGCTATCTCCCCAGAAAGACTGTCGAGCTCAGTATCATCGTACTGGCAGGTTGTTAGATGCTCCACCAGATGGGGGGAAAAGGCTGAAGCGCTTAACAGTTGCTTTGTCTGCCAGTAATTTTAGTCGCCAGAAATCCGCTCATTTTGTCGTGAAAAATCATGAGGTTGGCTTGCTGTTCTTTGGTCTTGGAGCGATGAGCGATACTATGAGCGTGACACATTGAGGACGTTCAAGGCCAGAAGCTAAAGTATCGTAACTGAGTATAGCAACAGTTCTGAGCAGCCAGGGAAGTCCGACTCAAGCAGCACGGCTGACCATGCTGCCGTCTCCGTCCCCTTATGGTGCGGTATGGATTTAGAAACTCCTTCGAGTTCATCTGGTTGACGGCTTTCGTGTTGAATAACATTAGCACCAGATAAGTTTAAGACAGCTCTTATCTTCCGATGATAGACAGAAATATCTCAAACATACTGAGACGTGGAGCAATGTAAGAAAGTGCATATGGAAACTCTTATTGGTCGGACTTATTTTGTGACGTCACCGCATCTCCTAAGCGCAGACAGAGCTGCGTGACACGTGAAACGCGTTATGTAAGATTGAGTCCAAACATCGGCGTGGTGTAATGCGCGCGATTGGTTATGATGTGAGAATTGTTATAACATAAGTCCATAGATGTTTCATTGACTATGTGAGTCACGCCAACGTCTCTTGCTGAGGCCAGGTGTTCGCAATGACGAGATACCGCGTTTACGAGCCTGACATATTGGCACAACCTGACGACTATATCATCAGGCAAAGAGATATGAAGGAATTTCTATCCAGAGGACAGTCGGGATACCGAGATCATATGTATGATCTGAAGGGCCACCCAGAATAGCAGAGATAACTGTAGACGCGCCCTTAGAGATCAGGAACGCACTCTTATACATGAGCTGGACTCGCCAGGCGCGCTGGGCAGCATCGGATATGGTAGGGTGAATAGAACCGAAGAAACTTCCGCAAGACCTAGGGACTCCATATCGAGTGTCATGATCTGCTGAAAGGAAGAAAAGAGGGGAGCGTTCTGCGAGCACATGACTGTTGCGAAATTGTGCTTGTGCACTGACTATTGAGGGATAGAGGCGACTCGGCTAATGTGTCGGTTGTATGAGGCAGGGGCTAGGGTGCTCAGAAAGGGCTGCATATATCCGCAAGCTCCGATAGAGAAGTATACTGCTTAGCCAGCTTGATGGAGAGATACGATGGCTCAGCATCTATGCACGTGCACTTGGAGTCTGATGCGTGAGCTCACGAGTTCCGAGCGTATCAGATGGGACTGCGGTCCAGTCTGTGCATGAGGCGTCGTATGAGCTTGTGCGGAGGTCACCGCTATGAGTCTTAGCAAGTCAAGCTCGTGTCCAGGGTAGAGAGACCCTGTGGAGCCGTCTAGAGATCCAAATCTCAGGATAGCACTTGCGAAATAATCTCAGTGCATGTTCGTTGAGAAGCGGTATAGGGATTGGTTAGATGCTGCTCTGAGAAGAGATGTATGGTAAGTTGGTAGCTCATAAATTGCTGATGATTGGGAGAAATCTGTGTCATTTTTATCATTGTATCACTGCAGATGATACGCTGTGTCCGTTCTCCGACACTCTCATTGTTATAGATCAGCGAATGTGCGTTTGGTGATGTTTGCTAATTTCCAGATGGCCCAAATCTGCAAGTAGCAGATGTATCCTTTCTCGGCAGAACATAATTGAGAGGTGAGGGGCCACTATGATACAGGTACCACGTAGGGTGAGCAGAGCACGCACTGAGAGGCAGCACGAGCACGACGTTTACTGATAGAAGCTACTCATGCGCTGTCGGAGGAGAGTGCGTTACTGTACTTGGGCGTATGGACCGTTGCGCAGTAATCAGTCTGAGGTATCTCGTAGTCGAAGTCCTCAACACACGCTGATTTGTCTCGCAGTGAGGGAGAAAAAGTGATGTATCAACTCGCTCATCTCAATATATAAGGGAACAAGTCTCTTCCTCTAAATATATTCATTGTACCTAGTCCAGCAATGGATTCTCTTTGGTTAGGTGACACAGGATATGCCTGCTTGCATCTTGACTTTTTGTGTTCTAATTGTAGAACTCTTTATGTTATCCGATTATAAATTAGTATTCTGTAAATATTTACATTGACAGCACTGGTGTGTTATTGGCTCTTGTTTGTTGTCTTCGCTTATCTAGCTCTATATATCTATCGCCAAAACAGCACTAGTTAGAAAATTCGAAATGTCGGAAGATTAATTTGAGTGGTGAGAGGATGATTGGTTTTATACAGACGTTGCGTCGATCATTTGATTAGATTTGGAGGGTAGCGTATCTGGCTGGGTCAAAAGGTCAGGAGTGGTCTCATGAGCCACGTCAAATACTAGCATACATGTTTTGATCTCGGTATTAACTGGCGCAGCAGGGTACAGTGAAATTTGAGCTGTTCAATCGAATTTAGGAGCTATAGCAGCATATGCCGAAGATCATGATAGGACTCAGGATCATTCCATGTGCACTCCAACGCCACCTATCTTATGTCCGATATTGTGACACAATAGAACCGCCTTCAGCGAGCCCGCGCATCGGCGGTTGTGATCCGGCATTCCAAGCGTCATGTGCTGTGACACACACTGCAGTCTCTCGCGTATAATTAATCCTGTAAGCAGGATATGACTCGCATATAGGATTAAGGGAGCGATCCCAGGGACCATTGAGAGAGGCAAAGTGTGCGACTTTATAAGAAGGATGACATTAAGACATCGGAATTCTCTAATTTTCGTCCTATATGAGAGATTTGCATAGGAACGGCAACAACAAAATGTTCACTCGTCTCGCTTTCGACCCACAACCCTAATACAATTACAAAATTAAGAGTACAGAAGGTAAGGTTCGAACGAGAGTCTATGCGTAGAAGCGGCCTACACATTCCCACTTGGTGGTCCGCGCCCCCTGGGTTTGAAAAACCAAGTTCTCTTAGTGGATCAGGCATTCTTGGTGTGAGGTACAGCACTCTGACCGAGTGCCAGCTTACCAAGTTTTATGATTATGGTATCTATCTATGTCAAAAGTAGACGGATGCGTATCATGAAAGAAGATTGTAAGCAAAGGGGAAACGTCGAAATAAATGCACTAATTTTCAGCAAGCGAGCCAACCTGCCCAGGGACCTGCACGACAGACACGCAGGACAAAATGCAAGGAGAGTTGGGGCGATTGGAATTTTGTTCAAAGTCAATCGATTATATTCAGTGTGACAGTGGCGAATTATTGACTTTTGCTTTTGTTCGGTGATAAGGGGCCATGTGCTGTGGAAATTGAATGACAGCTGCGAGTCTTGCCAAGGTCGATTAAGCATTCAAGGCAAGCAGGCTCCAGAGCGGAGATGGTATCATAAGAAACAGCTGGCTTGGCAAGCGATTAGGACATCGCTGCGAATCGATATTTCATTAGTGTATTTGTTGTGGTGGCCGGGTTCGGTGGCGAGGGAAGAACGCGCTAGATGGAGCATGTTGGGCCATCTCCCACGCGGATACCACTGGTGGAATTGGACAGGTCGTTACCTTCGGTATGAACTCACAGAAGGGTCACGTGGTCCCTAGTTGGACGCGTGGACGCTCATATTATTTGTGAGCAGGGCGATTGGGGTTGAGGTGTTGTAAATTGTGTCTATATTCGGCATATTAAACCGTAAATAATCGCACGCCGTCTATACGACTGGGGAAGGCCGATTGACGACCTTTCTGCCATCTTTTTCGCGATACCGAGTTCGGCTGTTATCCGTGAGCTTCTGATTCGGCGTAACCGAGTGGTGGATTATGCCAAAGCATTGTCCGTGATAGCCAAATGAAACAATTTACGGGGACACATGAACGGTCTCTCTCCTATTTCCAGCCGCTGCACGACGTGCTGGGTCATAGTGAGTGATAGATTTAACCTGTACATTAGGACAAGCGAACTGGAAACATTTTAACAGTTAGGTTTATTTACAATTGTAAGAGGGAGGGATAACCAGAGCAGGACTTTTAACCACGACTAAGAATGCAGGCAAAGTGTACAAGTGGAATTCAGCTTAAACAGTTTTCTTACTTACATGACTTGGCCAGCTAGACAGAAAGCAGCAGTCACACACTTCAATAATAGATTATGGACCTGTGTGGTCTTTATTCGGATTTCCCTGTCAGCTGGAATGGAATTGGAGGCATGACGGCGCAAGTTTAGTCTTTGGCCGGTGTATGGCCGTGGCGCCCTTGTGAGCGGTTTTATATGCAAAGTAAAGTGATGTCCGTGGGACGGGAATCGGGGTCCCCGAGCTCGAGCTTGCTTCATATCAGCACGCTCTTACGACTGGTTGGGACTGAACCCAGTCGACCTGTCTCAGTAATCCAACGATGTCGATTCCTGGGCTGCCACGAATTGACGATCGAGTCGACAACGTGAGCACCATCCACGACCAAGCCGACGCACTCAATGGCACCCCGAAAAAAGTAGATCCTAGACGCACGGACATAGTTATCAGCCACCTAACGTTCAACCGTGGATTATGTGCGAGGCCTTCGTGATCGCTTCTTATTCCTCGCGCCGCCGGGCGGAATGAGGGATCCGCTCTGAGGTAATCTGCGCCTCGCGATTGGTCGGGGGGGCATGCGAGGGCGATCGGGTGTTCTTCTCCGCTTCTATGGTGGATGCGGGGCGAATGTTTCCATCTGGCTGGGGCGGTTGTCGTGCCCTTGTGAGGTGATCTCTGTACTCCCGGTCGAGTTGGAGCAAGGGAACATTTCCATCTTGGTCTGGGGTCGTGGATCGGACCTGGTGTTGTGAGGGGGCTAATGCGCCCACGTCTCGTTTAGGCTCGTCTGAACATTCGTGGGCTATTTGGTTGCTGCGTGGTGTGAGAGGTGAAAGCTTGGGGCGGGTGAATAGCGCTTTTGTTCGGCTCGGCTGAGGTAGTGTGGTGAGGTAGGAAGTGATAGCGAGGGTTATTGTTGGCATTGTGCGAATTAAGAAATGTAATAAAGATTCTGACTATTAAATAGAATACCCGCAGCGAACACATGAAATTCCGCATTAGACAAAAGGGATGGATTTATTTAACTATTCGTCATCATATTATTCTTAACGAAATATTATATGTAGATCCTTTGGGTCATGACTTGTAGATTGGTTGTGAATTGCGAATGGTTTTCCTATGATTCTGGTAACACTACGCTGCTCCCCCTTCCCCGTGTTGTTTATAGACTTTCGTCCGAGTTCGTAAATTC
>CM068956.1:119624550-119635127 GCA_035128595.1 Eptatretus atami
TGATAACTGGAACGGTGTCACCTGGCATGAGGCTGCAACAAGTAGCAGTCCACAGAACAGGTGTGGGTGGAACACAGGTCACGGAGCAAATGGTGAAGGAAGGTGAGTGATGTCTTGATGGAGAACAGGTGAACCATCAAGGCGAGCGATGGATTACTGCAGAACAGGCTTGATGGTCCTGGGGCAGTGGCGAGACAAAGCGAAACAGCAAGGCAAAAAGCAAACAAAACGAAAAGAACAAAAAGGTAATCCAGGTAATGCCAAACACCAGGTCCGACCAACATGGTCAGCCGGTCCCTGGTGTGCAAATACCTGGGGCAGTGGCGGTGGTGCCGGGAGAGAGAGAGCTCGAGGTTGGCCCTACTCGTCCGCAACATCCTGTCTTTCCCATATAACACTACCCTGCCCCCCTTTTTTTTTTTTACAATTGGTCACTATGTCTCGTCTCCTATATCCCACTATCCCCATTGTCAAATTCGTACCCAATCCCCCCAAGGTTCTCTCGGAAGGAAGAGCCGAACTACATGCAATCTTACACTTGCATCGCGACAAGTCTCGTTCTCAAGCCCGACAGGAGGGCAAGTCCAGCAGCCGGCGATCATCCCGACAGTGGATAGTGCGAAGGGGTCTTCATCAATCCTAACAACGCTAATCTTGTTACACTTGTTGCGAATTCGCGCCCGTCGGCGTGCGATCGGCCACGTGACTCGAATCGCGACCGCCTCGCCCACCGGACGGACAATTCAGTCGTGACCCTCCCGGCTTACGCCGGATCCAGTCACGGGTGGCCTTTCGGCCCCACCACGATCGTGCCAATCGGCCACGCCGCGTGGATAGGGTTGTTCGCCAAACTCGACCTACTCTAAGTACCCACGCGGATGGTAAACCGGGCGATCGCACTCGCCGCAGGTCGACTTCGGACACGGACCGCTTAAGCGGTCCCGTTCCTGCTATCGGGATAACCGAGCGGTGTTATCGTCGCCTCGACGTTCCTGTTAATTATCGCGTATCCAGCCACTACGAACCCTTT
Source organism: Eptatretus atami (assembly GCA_035128595.1). Classification (NCBI taxonomy): domain Eukaryota; kingdom Metazoa; phylum Chordata; class Myxini; order Myxiniformes; family Myxinidae; genus Eptatretus; species Eptatretus atami. Next base: position 119,625,581 of record CM068956.1, read on the forward strand.
TACGTGAAGCAAGATGGAGGTTCAATTAAAGAAAAGACGAAGCGAACGGGCACAGTTCAACAAGTAAGACATTTAATTCACACACACATAGAGCCACACATATAGCACGTATTTACAGCCACAATTAGCAAATGCACATATATTCCAATTTAAAGACAAAAACAATAAATGCAAGCAACGCAGAGCTACGACGACTAAACGCCGAACACTCGGCAACACTTATACAGTTTCTACTACAAGACAGCGGCGCCACAACACGCATTCACCCTAAGCAAAGGAAAGACCCCTCAAGGCAAGGAGTCAGACGGCCCGTGGCCTAATGCGCGTGAACCTGATGAGTGGCCAGCGTCCACGAGACGAAGGGTCCTACCCGCGCCCTCGTGGCGAGCCGCAAAATGTCGCTGCACGGCGGTTTCGTGGCACTCTGCTGGTGTAAAGTGGGAACGGGCCCCTTGTCGCACCTCTCTCGCGCGGGGGGGGAAAGGGGGAATTGTTGATGCTCTGGGGAGGGAGTATGGCTGGCTTGCTCGAGTCCCGCGATGCGCGATTCAACCGACCGTCGTCGCTGCTTCCTCGCCCGCCCGAGCCTCCAGGTCTCCCAGCGATCTCTCCCCTCCGCAGCCGTTCGCCTCCGTAGCCGTTCGCCTCCATAGCCGTTCGCCTCGCGTACTCATCTGCCCCACTTCTCCAACTTGACTCACTGCCACACTTCTGCCAACTCGACTCACTGCACACTTCTGCCAATCGACTCACTGCACACTTCTGCCAACTCGACTCACTGCCACACTTCTGCACGATTCGCCTTGCGCTCGTCTCTTTATCGGCTCCAGGAACCCACCATATGCAAATTCTCGGACCCAAACGACCTCCAGGGGCGGAGCCACGCTCCGCGATTGGACGGAGAAAAGGGGCGTGAATCTTTCCTGATCCTCAAATTTGCATATCCCGATTTCCGTCAGGCGCGTCTGGAGGCGGGGCCAAGCCGCCCCGCGCTTCCTATTGGATGGACAATGTGGGCGTGTAGCATTCCTGATCCGAATTCTCCTCGGAAAAACGCCATCTGCACTCGCGGCTCGCGTGTATCGCTGCAGATAGCCCGACGCTCGGTGTCCACAGGGGTGCGGAGTGGCCGTGGAGAAGGTGGTGGAGGGTTTTCGGCGGTGTCCGATGGCCATGGTGCTGTTGGAATGGCGGGATGTGAGTTTGCGGTAGCGAGTGGTGAAGGTAGGTTGTGGCTGCTGGCGTTGTTGTTGTTGTTGTTGTAGTGGTTGGCTCAAAACAAAGGTAGAACAGAAAAACGCCTACTCAAAGGATCGCAGCCCGAATGAATCACATTAATTCCCTCTATACAACGGGTTTGGAGCTAACTACACATGTACTTCAGAAACCTCACCTATGGGACCTGGATGGTGTTCGCGAATTTCCACAGCCGTAACACTACCCCTCCCCTTTTTACAGACTCGTCCCGAGTCGTCAAAATTATCGTGTGCCATCATGTGTAGTTCTCCCCTAGTACGTTTTACCTACGGATCCTGAGTGCGACATTCATGGTATTCGTGTCCCAAAATAAATAACCTGAGGGCTGAGTAACAACTAAACAAACTCACCATCAGGACGACTTAAATAAAATTGCCGGCGCTAGACAGACATGCCGGGGCGTACTCAAATTTACATTACACAATACACACTTAGCCTTAACCTTATAATTTACACTAACCATGGCCCAGGATCAATGGCCTCTGCAGGGAACAAGAAGGAGAGTCAAAAGAGAAGCGGTCACGGGCCGCCACTGCAGGCCCGTGTTGCACTGCCAACAGGACAGTTCCTGCAGCTTGCAAACTGTTGCTTTGTTGATCCTGGCGCACATGGAAATGAACAAGGGGGGCAAAGCAAAATTGAACGGGGGAAACTGATGAGGGCAGTGGCATGGCATGGCATGACAAGGCCGCGCTGTAGCAAACAGCCGGCAGAAACGATTCGGCCGGCACAGGCCTTGCAGGCACAACGCAGCAGCCGACGAAGTTGGCCGGCACAGGCCTCGAAGTAACACATGCGTCGACGATCCGACCGGCACAGGCCTTGCAGCAAAACACAGCAGACGAAGTTGGCCGGCACAGGCCTTGCAGCAAACAGCCAGCCGCAGACGATCCGGCCGGCACAGGCTTGCAGCAAACACAGCCAGCCGATGAAGTTGGCCAGCCTTTGCCTTGCAGTGGAGGTTGGTGGAGGGAGTGCGGTGGTGTCGGCCACACAGAGGGTGGGCTCGGACCTACCTCTGTCGTCTCCCTACCTATCGCCTTTGCCTGTTACTGTCTATACCCACTCCCTTAATTTGTAAAACCAATTTAGCCCAAATAATTATTATTATTATTTTTTTTGTTTTATCTTACTTCCACTTCCCACCACTATAAATCGTCCCCTAACCCCCTTTATCGTCCTTGTTCGCTAACCTATTCTGTCACCTAGCTACTCCAACCCCTACGTTCCCTTCCCAGAGGGAATAAGGGAGAGCTAGCGTCCTGTGCTGAGGCCAATGAAGCCTCAGATGGCCTCCCCAGATCTCAGCGATCTAACCCAAAGTGGGTCCAGCGGCCCACAACGAGAGCGAAGGGATGGATGGTGCGGAGGGGTACACTTCCTAATCTACTCTATCCATTTAACTGTTAAACTACCCGGGGCTTTCAACAAGCGCCTCTCGCTTAATCTATTGGTTCTAACAACCCAGATTCCCGTCGCCTGTGTTGGTGTCCTCGCAAATTTCGGCCTCGCCCTCCAATTTTCCCTCGTCCCTTGCACGGTTTCGTGGCTGGGACGCGTGGCTCCCCCTGGCAGGCACGACCCTCTCCGAATCCCTACGATGGCACCCCCGGCACTACACTGCCTCCGAGCCTACCAGCTCCCTAAACACCGGGGAGTGCCCCCCATGGCAACTCCCCTGAAACGCACACGTGGCAGGCTGGCGCCCCGCACCCCTTCCGAGGTCACCCGTGCCCACGACACTGCCACGCGGCTAACGGCGCTCCGGGCCCCCGCACCAAGCGCGGCGGCACCCGTGCCCACACGCTAACCCGGCCCCCCATGGGCCCTTGGCCTACCACGGCCGACTAAGCCCGGTGCCGCGGGTACCACACTCAGCGATACTCACCGTTCGCAAGCCACGCTCCCAGCCCGTCAACAGGGCTCCTGCACCCCTCCAAACAGGTTTCGAGCCTACACTCGCCACCAACAGCAAAACGACCTCGCATTTTTCAATTTAACTAACCCAGCTACTCACTCTACACTGACCCCGGGGTCCCTTGGGCGGGAGTCACTCCTCCCCCAATCACTCATCGCACCATGCATTCCACCATTCGCTCCACTCAACAGACCCGCTGGCCTCACCCACTCCACACGTCTCCACACAACTTTCAACACACACATCGCTGAATCCTGCCATCCTTTATCTACCTCCCCTAACTACCTCGTGCTCCCACGTCGTCCTTAAACTAATAGACGTTCCCTTTAACACTACGTGAGCTAAGCTACGTCCCCTCTACACATCACAGTCTGTCACTGTCTCCAAATCTTTAAAATTAATTTCCCATCCTAAAGCTCACCTAAATCCCTCTACCTATTCCATTCCACGGGCCCCATGAGGACTTACCCCTGCCATGGAGCCGGTCTAACTAAGCTAACCTTCCCCTAGCTAGTGTCCATCCTGTGCCCTGGTAAGGGGGTCTTTCACCCTTGCCCAGGGAATCCTGTTCACTCCGAAAGCGAGGCTTGCTTTTGTTAATTTTGTCTTTCCAATTATGCGCAGCACCAGCGCGGCAACTCACAGCTCGCGCACATTTGCACCTTGCCCGTGACGTCATGCAGCTGCACGTGCACCTCGTCCCTCTTGACGGTACCATCCGGCAGGGATTCACCCTCCTGCCGGATTCCAACCCCACGTGCAGCCATGACGTCACCCTGCGCACCCCAAAAGCAACCCTCGCACTCCGAGGGGCTCCCCACGCGAACACATGTGCTCTGCCCGTTGGAGCTTAACACAGCTCGCGTGGAGAACCCATCCGGTCCAAATCCATCGTCCTGCCTAAACTTTTGTCCGTCCGCGGGATCGGCAACATCCACCGCGTGCGTTTCCGGATCGGCTTCACTCCCGCAAGCGAGCACGTGGGGTCTCGTGCGTTGCACAGCACGGACCTCGCGCTCGCTGCTGGGTGAACCCGGCACGGTCCCCCACAACAGCTACGGCCGCTACCCGGCTTCTGTCCCTCTGTCGCCGTCGTCTCCGTTCCACCCACGCACACCTGCGTGTCACGACGCACAGATTCCATTCCAACACACTCACTTCCATACCGGGAGACGCGGCTGCAATGCTCGCGCATGCCACCCGACATCTCCCTCACACACCGCGACCTAACACACACTGTCTCCTCACATAGCGCTTCTCACACACAGTGCTTCGCACACGCGTGCCGTTTCTGGCGCACGACGGCCGCTCCATCCCACCCGTGGTCTTTCACCCGCACCCGTGGTCCCTCCCACACGGTGCCTCATCCACTTGCGGTGCCCCTTTCACACACGCACGCTGGTAAGCACGCACTCCGGCACACATGCCACCACAACCACTCACACACGGGGTCGCACTCACACCTGGGGTCTCATCCACACACGGGAGCGCACTCACACTTGCACCCCACACACCGGGACAACCACACTGGGGATTCGTGTCCCACAAGGGTTCCCGGGGCCTCTATACCCCCAAGCTGCACGTGCACCCGTCCGCAGCACTCATTCCCTCGACCTCGCAAAGCACGACCGAACCCACCTGGTCGTGATTCGCCTCAAGGGGGCATACTTCCTCCCCTCGTTCCTGGAGGCAGCCATCCAGCTGCTCACACCAGGTCTCTACCCAGTCCGCGAGCTCACCCCCATCATCCTCCACTACTTCTGTGTGTGTGTGTTCTGTTCCTTTAACCCCGTCATTATCATGCAGTCTCTCCTCTATTTTCTCTATCTCCCTGGTCTCTATACATCTATTAGTTTCTGTTTCTTTCTGGAGTTTTTCCAATCTCTCTGGATTTCAATTTTACTCTCTCCTTCAGTTCATTAATTTCAAACTCGTATAGTTTTTGTTTTCTCTCCCACTCTTCCTCATGCTTCTCACTTTCCAATCTCATCGTTTCTTTCAATTGGCTCATTTCCTTCCTGTGTTTCATTCGCTGTTCTCTCATTACTACTCTTCCTTGTTTCCTCTCCTGTCCTCTTCTCCAGTTTCATGGTTGGCTTCATTTGGTTAATCTCCTTCTTGTGTTTTCGTTGCTGCTGTCTCATTACTCTTCCTTGTTTCCTCTCCTGTCCTTCCTTCTCCAGTTTCATGGTTTGCTTCATTTGGTTAATCTCCTTCTTGTGTTTCAGTTGCTGCTGTCTCATTACTCTTCCTTGTTTCTTCTCCTGTCTTTCCTTCTGCAGTTTCATGGTTTTCTTCATGTGGTTAATTTCCCTTTTGTGTTTCATTCGCTGTTCTTTGTCTACCTCTTCGCACTCCAGCCTTGCCTTTTCTTTCAATTGGTCAACCTCGGCTTCATGTTCTTTTTGTTTTATCCCATTGTTCCTCTCGTTCTTCCTCTCCAATCTCGTTGTGTCCTTCAATCTCCTGATTTCTCCTTCCTGCTTCATTCCTTGCTCCTTCATTTTCTCCTCGTATTCCAACTTATTTTTTTCCTTTGTCGTTCAGTTTCAAATTCATACTCTTTCAGTTTTTCATTCCACTGTCTTTCTTGTTCCTCGTTCTGCAATCTCATTATTTCTTTCAACTGACAGATTTCTTTCTCCTGTCTCATTCCTTGTTCTTTGTATTTCCTATTCACTGTTTCTTTCTTGTTCCTCATTCTGCAATCTCGTGGTTTCCTTCCATTGATCGATTTCCTTCTTCTGTCTCATTCGTTCTTCCATCATTACTCTTTCTTGCATCTCATTCCCCAATCTGGCCTTTGCTTCCAGCTGTTCGATCTGTACAGCGTGGTTCCTTAACGTCTCATTCTCCGTTCTCGTTCTTTCCTCTCTCAACATCCTCAGCTCGTTTTGTAACTCAGAAGCTTTCTTTTCCAATTCCTTTCTCATCTCCGCACACTCCAACTTTGCTTTGGCTTCTAATTGTTCAATCTGCTCAGTGTGGTTCCCTAACGTTTCATTCTCCGTTCTCGTTCTTTCCTCTCTCAACATCCTCAGCTCGTTTTGTAGCTCAGAAGCTTCTTTTCAATTCCTTTCTCATCTCCGCACACTCCAACTTTGCTTTGGCTTCTAATTGTTCAATCTGCTCAGTGTGGTTCCCTAACGTTTCATTCTCCGTTCTCGTTCTTTCCTCTCTCAACATCCTCAGCTCGTTTTGTAACTCAAAGCTTTCTTTTCCAATTCCTTTCTCATCTCCGCACACTCCAACTTTGCTTTGGCTTCTAATTGTTCAATCTGCTCAGTGTGGTTCCTTAACGTTTCATTCTCTGTTCTCTTCCTTTCCTCTTTTAACATCTTCAGTTCGTCTTGTAATTCCGTCTCTTTGTTCTGGTGTTTCTGTAACTCAGTTTTCTTCTCTAATTCTTTTCTCATCTCCGCACATCCGACCTTGCTTTGGCTTCCAACTGTTCTTCCATCTTGCCCTTGTGTTTGTCTATCAGTCTTCCCAGTTCCTCTGTCTCCGTTTTTACCTCCAGTCCCAGCTTATCAACTCTCTTCGTCATGTCTTGAAGTCTTTTCTCACACTCCACTATTTTAATTTCCTTCGTGCACGTCTCCGTCACCCCAATTAATTTTTCCCTCTTGGTCACAGTCACTTTTTCCGTCACCTCCACGCTTCTCGCCCAACACGTCTCCCGAATTATTTTTTTCTCACCCGCCTTCACCGCGGGCCCTGACAACCGTTGCACCCCTCCCAGCTCGTTCGTCCCACAACGTGGCGTCGCCATTACGCACTTCGTTGTTGCTTTCATGCCCGCCTGCAGGCATTGGCCTATTTGCTGCGTTTCACCCCGCATTTCTTTTATTTCTTCTTCATTTCGTTTTTGTTTGTTTCCATTCTGAGTGCGTTTCCATCCATTTTTTCGTTCATTCCATCCATTTTGCCGTTCATTTCGTTATTCATTCCTTCCATTTTGTTTGTGTTGTTTCCATCTGCTTGTTCACTCCTTTTTATTTCGTTTTTCATTTCGAGTGAGTTTGTATCCATCTGCTTGTTCACTCCTTCTATTTTGCGTGCGTTTCCATCCATTTTTTCGTTCATTTCTGCCAGCATGGCGAATAGCCGGGCCATGTCGGGTGCACTCAGCTGAGCCGATGCGGCCAGGATCGGGGGTTTTGGTGGAGAGGGGGAGGGAGGTGTTATACACCGCGGCCTCTGCCGCGCCGCACCAATTTCGGGCCCTGGATTCGTTTGGGGGGGAAACTGTTCCTGCACACCAATGTCCTGCATGGGGATTCCATCCTGAGCCATGGATTCTAAACATACTACATCCATATCTACCCCGGCACCCGCTCGCCTTGAGACGCCATCTTATTCCACGTAAGGGGTTAATTTAATCGCTCGTAATTTAGAGGGAATCGGGGTCGCTCCTCTCACCCCTGGACCGATTCCCTATGAATTTAGCTGGAGCCAGGAGAGTTCGTTATCCCACTCCTGACACCAGTGTTGCGAATTCGCGCCCGTCGGCGTGCGATCGGCCACGTGACTCGAATCGCGACCGCCTCGCCCACCGGACGGACAATTCAGTCGTGACCCTCCCGGCTAACGCCGGGATCCAGTCACGGGTGGGCCTTTCGGCCTCACCAACGATCGTACCAATCGGCCACCCGCGTGGGATAGGGTTGTTCGCCAACTCGACCTACCTAAGTACCCGCGGATGGTAAACCGGGCGATCGCACCTCGCCGCAGGTCGACTTCGGACACGGACCGCTTAAGCGGTCCGTTCCTTGCTATCGGGATAACCGAGCGGTGTTATCGTCGGCCTCGACGGTTCCTGATTAATTATCGGGCGTATCCAGCCCACTACGAACCCTTTTACGTGAAGCAAGATGGAGGTTCAATTAAAGAAAAGACGAAGCGAAACGGGCACAGTTCAACAAGTAAGCACATTTAATTCACACACACATAGAGCACACATATAGCACGTATTTACAGCCACAATTAGCAAATGCACATATATCAATTTAAGACAAAAACAATAATGCAAGCAACGCAGAGCTACGACGGACTAAACGCGAACACTCGGCAACACTTATACAGTTTCTACCTTACAAGACACGGCGCCACAACACGCATTCACACCTAAGCAAAGGAAAGACCCCCTCAAAGGCAAGGGAGTCAGACTGGGCCCGTGGGCCTAATGCGCGTGGAACCTGGATGAGCGGCCAGGTCCACGAGACCGAAGGGTCCTACCCGCGCCCTCGTGGCGAGCCGCAAAATGTCGCTGCACGGCGGTTTCGTGGGCACCTGCTGGTGTAAAGTGGGAACGGGGCCCCCTTGTCGCACTCTCTCAGCGCGGGGGGAAAGGGGGAATTGTTGATGCTCTGGGGAGGGAGTATGGCTGGCTTGCTCGAGTCCCGCGATGCGCGATTCAACGCGACCTCGTCGCTGACTTCCTCGCCCCGGACCCGAGCTCCAGGTTCTCCTCAGCCGATCTCCCTCCGCAGCCGTTCGCCTCCGTAGCCGTTCGCCTCCGTAGCCGTTCGCCCTCCGTACTCATCTGCCCCACTTCTCCCAACTCGACTCACTGCCACACTTCTGCCAACTCGACTCACTGCCACACTTCTGCCAACTCGACTCACTGCCACACTTCTGCCAACTCGACTCACTGCCACACTTCTGCCACGATTCGCCTTGCGCTCGTCTCTTTTCGGCTCCAGGAACCCACCATATGCAAATTCTCGGATCCAAACGACCTCAGGGGCGGCAACGCTCGCCGATTGGACGGAGAAAAAGGGGCGTGAATCTTTCCTGATCCTCAAATTTGCATATCCCGATTTCCGTCAGGCGCGTCTGGAGGCGGGGCCAAGCCGCCCGCGCTTCCTAATTGGATGGATCAGATGTGGGCGTGTAGCATTCCTGATCTGAATTCTCCTCGGAAAAACCGCCATCTGCACTCGCGGCTCGCGTGTATCGCTGCAGATAGCCCGACGCTCGGTGTTCACAGGGGGTGCGGGAGTGGCCGTAGGAGAAGGTGGTGGAGGGTTTTCGGCGGTGTCCGATGGCCATGGTGCTGTTTGGAATGGCGGTGATGTGAGGTTTGCGGTAGCGAGTGGTGAAGGTAGGTTGTGGCTGCTGGCGTTGTTTGTTGTTGTTTGTAGTGGTTGGCTCAAAACAAAGGTAGAACAGAAAAACGCCTAACTCAAAGGATCGCAGCCCGAATGAATCACATTAATTCCCTCTTATACAACGGGTTTGGAGCTAACTACACATGTACTTCAGAAATACCTCACCTATGGGACCTGGATGGTGTTCGCGAATTTCCCAGTCGTACACACTTTTAAACTCTCCCCGGGGTTATACCCTGCCAAGAGGCCTTTGTTAAAC
>CM068956.1:119648490-119675381 GCA_035128595.1 Eptatretus atami
TGTGTGTGTGTGTGTGTGTGTGTGTGTGTTAGTTCCACGATGAGCCATAAAACACGGAAGAAGATAAATGGGTATGAACTGAGTACCATCAATAGTTCCGTGCATATTTCGTACAGCATACATGCCTACTGAATTCAAGGACATAGAATCCATGTAATGAAAGACACTTTAGCTCTGTTTGCTTTTCTCCATAATTTACCTCCTTTTACTCCACTAGACACATGTATGTGCAATCGGAGGCTCAGAGCTCAGTGTCACTTTGGGTGCTGTATAATTAATGCCTCTTCTAAGCTCGGCGCAATGTATTTACCGTGTTCATGCTCACTTTGGCCCGCGACTCTGATGGTCTTTGTTTATAAATATAATCACATTCGACCATACATTGAATGAAATTTAGTTACAAACACACCACTGAGACATATTTATCTTTTGATACAATGTTCATTCATTCATCATCATTGTCAACAAGTCTACAAGCTCAAGCCTCAAGTTAAGTGTCAAGTCTTTAAGACCAAGTCTCAAGTCAAGTTGCAAGTCACGAAATTTGTGACTCGAGTCGTCATATTCTGAAGCTGATAGTTCTGTAGTTGAGGGAATTTGTTTTTGCACCTTTTTATGTAGTGCAGTGATGTTGGTGGATTTCCAAGCAAACGGAAGATGCCCTAGCGCAAATGACAGGGTTAAAATGGGCAGAGAGACCATGCGCAAGACCAGCAGGTTTTGAGGACACATAAACTGATGCCGTCTGGTCTAGTAGCAGAATCAAAGTCCAGGGTTGAATGGACCTTCTCCACCTTCTCAGGTGCGAAAGACACAGAGTCTAGGAACAGTGTGGTATGACAGGGAAGGATGGGAACCAAGAGTGAAGGATTGGGAACACAAGATTTGGAAGCAAACATTTTAATGATAAAAGCATGACATTAAAGTTGATGGCCTTGACCTCAGATCTATATGTTTTATCATTAAAAGGGATATTTTGGCAGTTTGTTTGTTTATAATTATTTAGTTCTGCTTCAGCAAATCTTATGGCCACGCAAGTAATACTTGTTTGGAGAGTGAAGGTAAATATACTTGACTTAATTTGATTTGTCTGATGGCTGATTCTTCACATCACAGCTTTATCAACAGGGATTTATCATTATATTGTGTATTGTTACATGAAGGCTGGGTGCAAAAATAACAATGGCTTGATATCTGAATGTCTTCATTATGTACCTCAAAAAATATTTATTTTATTCCAGGTCTCGGGGATTGGGAAGGTTACAGAGAAACTGCTGAAAGCCCTGGGTATAACCACTTGCCAAGATTTGTTTGAGCAGAGGGCAATTCTTGCAATGCTTTTCTCGGAAACATCCACGAGACATTTCCTTGCCATTTCCCTTGGGATAGGTGCTACACGTTTGGAAAGGTCAGTGTATTTGTCAGATAATTTTTTTTTTAACCCATTGCACATTAAAGCTAGTGCACCATTTTTGGCCATTGTCATCTTTCTTCCAGGCCCTTCATACGTATTGCATCTTTGATTTGCTGCTGAGTAGAAGTCATGCACATTGCAGCCTATACTTTAACTCATTACGTTTTCAGAAGGTGTGTACTGTATTTAAACCCACTTAGCTACATAACATTTCAGTAATTTGTTGTCACTTTTTTAACACATGTGACGTGAGGATGGCCTAGCGGTACGCACACTTACCTCAAAGCCGTCTAGCTTGGGTTTGAATCTCGGCCCAGCTATAAATTGTCATCCCGGTGTTGCACGGGCAGGGTGATTCATCAATGTGTGTGCCATCACTCAAGAACGCCACGGTGTCCTTCAAAAACAGTAGGCGAGCTTTTGCCGGTAGGTCAGGTGATGTATGTGAGCATGCGCAGGAGCAGTGCATCGCCACTTCCACTTTCCGCTGGTACTCCAGCAGGGGCTTCCGTCTGGCCATTCCCCAGGCAGTTACGTGGCCCATCTCTATCTCCTCGAGTTGATGATCAACCTGCTGCAACCAGGAGGCATGTGGTTGGCCCATTGGCCTCCTCCACTCACGAGGCGGCCTCACTGAGATAATCTGGTGAGCGGGATCAGCATCAGGACAACGAGCCACATGTCCATGCAGCTACGCATCTAATGCTCACGGATTATCCAGGTAAAAAATCTCATCTGAGTCTCTCTCTCTCAGCAAATGTTCGTTGGACACAAAGTCTGACCAGCGACAGCCAAGGATTCTCTGAAGAGACCTGTTACCGAAGGAGTTAGGTCTCTGTCTCAGATCCTTGGTAACAATCCAAGTCTTGTATCCATAGAGCAAGACTGGAGGCACCAAGGACTTAATGACTCGGACTTGCATCCTCCTGCACAGGTACTGACAGCACCACACTCCATGATCCAGTGACTCCTTGACTCGCCAGGCCCAACCCAGACGTCAGTTGACCTCTGGCTCACAACATGCGGAGACAGAAATATCACTGCCAAGGTAAGTGAATCTCTCTGTGACGACTTCAACATCCTCACCACAAACAACAAGATAGCAGCATCCAAGATATAATTGAAAGCTTGGAGCTTAGTTTTGACCCAGGATTCAAGCTCCGACTCATTCATTGCCTGGAGGGCCCCCATCAGGATATCCAGAGTCTCCGCAAAAATTACTGCATCATCTGCGAAATCGAGGTCAGAGATCTTGACATTCCCAAACGATGCACCACAGCTTGATCTCTCTGGCATCCTCACCAGAATCCAGTCCATAGAAGTGCTGACCAGTGTGGGGGTGAGTACACACCCCTGATGAGGTCCATTAACAACTGGAAACTAGAAGGGAACTTGGTAGAGCGCATACCTCCGCAACGCAATGACTGATCCATGAGAACATATCGTGCCTAATACATTTTTGAAATATCATGCTATATATTTGTTTAGCCCTATCTCTCAATGGTGAAGAATCACTTAAAAATTGTCATAGCTGGATCCGGATCTGGATCTTCAAAATCTAATCAGTTCATCCTTGTCACACACCCAACCTGCCCACCAAATTTAATCCGAATCCGTCCGCAACTTTTTGAGATATCCTGTAAACAGACAGACAAACAAACAAGAAAAAGATGTCTTGCGGAGCACCCCTCTCCAATTCACCCCCTCTCCAAAGGTTGCCGTGAATACATTAAATTGTCCATTTCATGAATGTTCAAATTGAGAATCTTAATCAAAGCTCAGGTCAATCGGATGAAAATTGATTATTTTTCAGATTGAAATTGATCTTGGAAGTTTGACCTGGAGTTGACTTTTGACCTTTTGACCTCAAATAGTTGATTGCCCAATTCAGTGATGCAATATGCAAATCCTGTTCAACTCTCAAGTCAATCAAATGAAAATTGATGATTTTAGAAATTTGACCTCAAGATGACACTTGACCTCAGAATCAATAGGCTTCTCAGTTGTGACTACCTCCACAACTTGGTAAAGTTTCATGACGATCGGTTTAGAATTGTGACCTGCAGGCGATTGACAGACAAAGAAATGAAAAATTACTCATAGAGCGACACTTGGCAAAACAGAACAAAGTAGAATGGCACTTGGTAGAGCGCATACCTCTGCCAGGCTGAACAGTTCATGTTTTGTATCCCACTGATGGCCTGGATCTGAACCAAGATCTAATCCGCTTGTTCTTGTCACCTAACCCACTCATCCACCTAGTTTTGTGATAACTCATCCACAACTTTTTGAGATTATAATGATATCATGACATATGTATATATGTGTGTATATATATATATATTTTCTTCTTCTTCTTTCGGCTGCTCCTTCGGGTCGCCACAGCGGATCATCCGTATGATCCGCATAGTGATTTGGCACATGTTTTACGCCGGATGCCCTTCCTGACGCAACCCTGGTCGCCTCTTACGACACAGGGATATGGTACACCTATTTTAACCGGGGTATACACCGGCCCAGTGCACTGGTACTCATTTCGCCGACCTCGGAAGGATGACAGGCTGAGTCCACCCCCTGGTGTATTAATTCAGTGGCCCAACGGGGCTTGAACTCAGGACCTTTTGGATCCCAAGCCGCTGCCCTAACCACTGCGCCAACACCAGGCTATATATATATATATATATATATATATATATATATATATATATATATATATATATATATATATATATTGTTGCGAATTCGCGCCCGTCGGCGTGCGATCGGCCACGCGACTCGAACCGCGACCGCCTCGCCACCGGACGGACAATTCAGTCGTGACCCTCCCGGCTAACGCCGGGATCCAGTCACGGTGGGCCTTTCGACCTCCACCACAATGTGCCAAATCGCCACCCGCTGATGAGTAGGGTTGTTCGCCAAACTCGACCTAACCTAAGTACCCGCGTGCAGAGGATGGAATCGTACCGCGCGTGAAGGCGTACGGTACCTCGCGGCAGTCGACTCCGAACAGGGCCGCATTGGCGGGGTTTCGCTAGTATCGGATGAATTCGAGCGGTTTTTATCGTCGACCGACGGTTCAACGTTATTAACCGCCGTTTTGAGCACCAGCTACGACCCTTTACGTGAAGCAGGATGGAGGGTCAATGAAGAAAAGACGAAGCAAACGGGAAAACAGTTCACACAATGCACATTTATTCGCGGCACACGGAGCACACCTAAGCACGTATTACAGCACAATTAGCGATTGCACATATATCACATAGAACAAAAGAAATGCACATATAAAAGAGTTAAAACCGACTACACGACACACGGACCACTTATACCAGTTACTACCTTACAAGACACGGCGCCAACAACACGCATTCACACCGAAGCAAAGAAAAACCCCTCAAAGGCAAGGGAGTCAGACTGGGCCCGTGGCCTAATGCGCGTGGAACCTGGATGAGCGGCCAGGTCCACGAACCGAGGGGTCCTACCCGCGCCCTCGTGGCGAGCCGCAGAATGTCGCTGCACGGCGGTTCCGTGGGCACCTGCTGGTTAAGTGGAACGGGCCCTTGTCGCACTCTCTCAGCGCGGGGGAAAGGGGAATTGTTGATGCTCTGGGGAGGGAGTATGGCTGGCTTGCTCGACTCAACGCGACCTCTCGTCCCGAGCCTCCAGTCTCCTCAGCCGATCGCCCCCCGCAGCCGTTCGCCTCCGCAGCCGTCTGCCCCACCTCTGCTTCGAGCTCCGTCTCCCGATCCGCCCCACCGACACTCTCACCGATCTCCTCGAGCTCCGTCTCCAACGACCAGCCCAACTCGACTCACTCCACGATACTGCTCGAGCTCCGTCCTCCGGAATCTCCCCACCGACACTGCTCGATCGACTCACGCGCTCGCCTTTTATCGCTTCGGAAACCACCATATGCAAATCTCGGATCCAAACGACCTCAGGGGCGGAGCCACGCTCGCCGATTGGACGGAGAAAAAGGGGCGTGTATCATTCCTGATCTCAAATTTGCATATGCCGATTTTCGTCAGGCGCGTCTGGAGGCGGGGCCAAGCCGCCCCGCGCTTCCTGATTGGGTGGATCAGATGTGGGCGTGTATCATTCCTGATCCGAATTCTCCTCAGAAAAACCCGCCATCTGCACTCGCGCTCCGCGTGTATCGCTGCAGACAGCCCGACGCTCGGCGTCCACAGGTGGTGCGGGATGCCGTAGAGGAAGGGGTGAGGGTTTTCGGCGGTGTCCGATGGCCATGGAGCTGCCTGGAATGGCGGCGATGTGAGGTTTCGGCAGCGAGTGGTGAAGGTAGGTTTTGGCTGCTGGCGTTGTTGTTGTTGGCTGGGTGGCTCAAAACAAAGGTAGAACAGAAAAACGCCTAACTCAAAGGATCGCAGCCCCGCCACGCCCCCAGGGGCAGCCAGTGACTTAGCATACCCGTAGCATGGGTGTTTGGGCGGGTCACGAGGGGAGGTAGAAGGAGTGCCTGGGGATGGCCGTAGGCTTATGAGGTGGTGGAGTTTGTCGCGAGGTTGCCGATGGCTGGAGTGCCTGTAGAGGGCGCGACTCCCCCTGTGAGTTGGACAGGAGATTGGTGGAACGGAGTTTGCTGCTCGGTGTGTAGTTGCGCCTGTGCTCAAATCAGTTGCAGAAGCGCTATCAAATCAGCGAATGAATCTAGTATTGCCCCTCATATATCAGGTTGGTATACAACTTACTAAGTGATTATCGCCGACCTGAGCAGGTAGTCTTTCATGGAGTTTGCGAATTGTCCCGGAGGACTAGACATACCTCACACGTCCGAGCGTATATCGTAATTGCTCATGGTAGTCCAGAGTTTTGCTAGGTCTGTGCGAATATGGGGGCCCAAATATACCGTGAGATGAGAACTAACTAACACTCTGTGAGCTCGAACTACGGCGAGCTTAAAGTAAGAGGATTGCCGAGCGCTTTATAACATACGGATGTCGCGGCCATCTCAAGGTATTATACAATACAACTTAACCATAACCTTAATTTACACTACTCAGCATTAGGCCCAGGATCAATGGTACTCGTGCAGGAAAGAGTGAGTCAAAGGAAACTGCGGTCACGGGCCGCGCCACTGTCGAGGCCCGTGTTGCAGCTTGCCTACAGGACAGTTCCTGCAGCTTGCAAAACTGTTGGCTGCGATCCTGGCCGGCGCATTGGAGATGATACAGGGGGTAAAGCGCAAAGATTTGACGGGACTGCGATGGTACGTAGCGTTCTTAGTAAGGCATGGCGAACAGTGGGCATTGGCCAGCGATGGCAAAGGCCTCAGCAGGCAATGCTGCAGAAACCAGGCCAGGTGCGTTGCACCAAACACAGGCCGGGCCAGATGACGAACTCGGCCGCGTAGCGTAAGGGCCATGCAGTAGATAACAGCCGTCGGCACGAGTCTTGGCGCGGGCGAGCAGTGCCTCGTTTGCAGCTATAAACACAGCAGCCGATCCGCCGGCCAGCGCCTTGGCCAGAAACAAGCCAGGCCGATGATAGTCGGCGCGCCAGGACGCCGCAGCACACAGCGAGCAAACGAGTGCCGCGACCGGCCGAGCACGCCTTGTATGCAAAATCAACAGCGTGCGATGAAGTTGCCGCCAGGCCCGCAGCATCCACCTGAGCCGCTAGACGATCCTGAAGTTGGGCCAGCTTTGCCGGAGTGTTGGGAGCATTGTGAGTTGCTCGGTGGAGGGAGGCGGTGGTGTGAGCCACAACAGGAAGTGGACTGCGGAACCTACCCGTAACCTGTCGCGCGCACTCACGCCCACCTGTATGGCCTTTGTGTCCACCTGCTATCAACAGTACCACACGTCCCTTAATTTGTCTCAAACCCCAAACCATGTAGCCCAAGCCAGCCCTAATGTGTCTTCTTATCTGTCCCTATGTTATTTACTTCCTGGACATCACCTCTACTATAATTCGTCCCGCATCAACTCTGCAGGTCCTTACTTTAGTACCTACTAGGGGGCGAGCCGATTCTGACGTGTTCGTGCTAAGACCATCAAGCTAAGCCCGCCTAGCCACTCCCCCAAACCTCCTACGTTGCACTTCAAGCGGGTACCGGAGTAAGTTTAAATGAAGATGGAGAGGCTAAGCGTCCTATGTACGAGCGAGGCCCAACAATAGCGCATCAACATGGCACTGCCTCCTCCGCCGGGCAGCTGATCGTCAGCGACTAACCCAAAGTGGGCCGTCCGAGCGCCACAAACGACTGAAATGCGAAGGGATGGATGGTGCGGAGGGGTACACTTCCTATCTACCCTAACCATTTAACTATTAAACTACCCCGGGGCTTTCAACAAGCGCCTCTCGCTTAAGCTATTGGTTCTAACAACCCAGATTCCCGTCGCCTGTTTGGTGTCCTTACAGTTTCGGGCCTCGCCCTCGAATTTTCCCTCGTGCCCTTGCACGGTCTCATGGCTGGGACGCGTGGCTCCCTTTGGCAGGCACGACCCTCTGCCGATTCCCCAACGATGGCACCCCCGGCACTACACTGCCTCCGAGCCTACCAGCTCCCTAAACACCGGGGAGTGCCCCCATGGCAACTCCCCTGAAACGCACACGTGGCAGGCTGGCGCCCCGGGCCCCTTCCGAGGGTCACCCGTGCCCACGACACTGCCCACGCGCCAACGCGCTCCGGGCCCCCGCACCAAGCGGGCGCACCCGTGCCCACTACGCTAACCTGGCCCCCATGGGCCCTTGGCCTACCACGGCCGACTAGCCCGGTGCCCGGGGTACCCACTCAGCGATACTCACCTTTCGCAGCCACGCTCCCAGCCCGTCAACAGGGCTCCTGCACCCCTCCAAACGGGTTTCGAGCCTACTTCCCCACCAACAACAAAACGACCTCCATTTGTCAATTTAACTAACCCACTAACTCACTCTACACTGACCCCGGGTCCCTTGGGCGGGAGTCACTCCCCCCAATCACTCATCGCACCATGCATTCCCCATTCACTCCATACACACAGACCCGTGCGGCCTCACTCACTCACCATGTACTCTCCTCACAACTTTCCAACACACACATCGCTGAATCCTGCCATCCTTCTATCTAAATCCCCTACCTAACTCGTGCTCCCACGTCGTCCCTTACACTACAGCACGTTCCTTTTAACACTACGTAGCTAAGCTACGTCCCCTCTACACATCCAGCATCTGTCCATGTCTCCAAAATCCCAAAAATCATTTTCCACCTAAAGCTCACTAACAATCCTCTACCTAATCCATTCCACGGGCTCCATGAGGACTTACCCCTGCCCCATGAAGCCGGTCTAGCTAAGCTAACCCTTCCCCCTAGCTAGTTCCATCCTGTGCCCTGGTAAGGGGTCTTTCACCCCTTGCCCAGGAATCCTGTTCACCCGTAGCGAGCTTGCTTCCGTTAATTTTGTATTTCCAATTATGCGCAGCACCAGCGCGGCAACTCACAGCCTGCGCTCTTGCACCTTTCCCGTGACGTCATGCAGCTGCACGTGTACCTCGTCCCTCTTGGACGGTACCATCCGGCAGGGATACCCCTCCTGCCGGATTCCAACCCCATGTGCAGCCATGACGTCACCCTGCGCACCCCCAAAAGCAAACCTTGCACTCCGAGGGGCTCCCACGCGAACACATGTGCTCTGCCCATTGGAGCTTCACACAAGCTCGCGTGGAGAACCCATCCGGTCCAAATCCGTAATCCTGCCTAACCTTTGTCCGTCCGCGGGATCGGCAAATCCACCGCTGGCGTTTCCGGACCGGGCTTCACTCCCGCAAGCGAGCACGTGGGGTCTCGCGTTGCACAGCACGGACCTCGCGCTCGCTGCTGGTGAACCCGGCACGGTCCCCAAAACAGCTACAGCCGCTACCCGGCTTCTGTCCCTCTGTCGCCGTCGTCTCCGTTCCACCCACGCACACCTGCGTGTTACGACGCACAGACTCCACTCCAACACACTCACATTCACACCGGGAGACGCGGCTGCATGCTCACGCATGCCGACCGACATCTCCCTTACATACAGAGACCTCACACACACGGTCTCCCTTACACGGACCCTCTCACTCACACCCAACCTTCACTTGCACAGGGGTCTCACTCACACCATGCGTGCTGGAAAGCACGCATCTCCGCACACTCGCAAACACACACCCCTGCACAACCACACTGGGGATTCGTGTCCCCACAAGGGTTCCCGGGCCTCTATACCCCCAAGCTACACGTGCACCTATCCACAGCACTCGTCCCTTCAACCCGCGAAGCACGACCGAACCCACCTGGTCGTGATTCGCCTCAAGGGGGCATACTTCCTCCCCTCGTTCCTGGAGGCGGCCATCCAGCTGCTCACACCGGGTCTCTACCCAGTCCGCGAGCTCACCCCCATTATCCTCCACTACCTCTGTGTGTGTGTGTTCTGTTCCTTTAACCCCGTCATTATCATGCAGTCTCTCCTCTATTTTCTCTATCTCCCTGGTCTCTATACATCTATTAGTTTCTGTTTCTTTCTGGAGTTTTTCCATCTCTCTGGACTTCAATTTCATTCTCTCCTTCAGTTCATTAATTTCAAACTCGTATAGTTTTTGTTTTCTCTCCCACTCTTCCTCATGCTCCTTATTTTCCAATCTCATCGTTTCTTTCAATTGGCTCATTCCTTCCTGTGTTTCATTCGCTGTTCTCTCATTACCCTTCCTTGCTTCCTCTCCTGTCCTTCCTTCTCCAGTTTCATGGTTTGCTTCATTTGGTTAATCTCCTTCTTGTGTTTCAGTTGCTGCTGTCTCATTACTCTTCCTTGTTTCTTCTCCTGTCTTTCCTTCTGCAGTTTCATGGTTTCTCATGTGGTTAATTTCCTTTTTGTGTTTCATTCGCTGTTCTTTGTCTACCTCTTCGCACTCCAGCCTTGCCTTTTCTTTCAATTGGTCAACCTCGGCTTCATGTTCTTTTTGTTTTCTATCCCATTGTTCCTCTCGTTCTTCCTCTCCAATGTCGTTGTGTCCTTCAATCTCCTGATTTCTCCTTCCTGCTTCTTCAACTTCTCCTCTATTCCAGCCTATTTTTTCCTTTTGTCGTTCAGTTTCAAATTCATACTCTTTCAGTTTTTTATTCCACTGTCTTTCTTGTTCCTCGTTCTGCAATCTCGTTATTTCTTTCAACTGACTGATTTCTTTCTCCTGTCTCATTCCTTGTTTCTTTGTATTTCCTATTCCACTGTCTTTCTTGTTCCTCATTCTGCAATCTCGTTATTTCTTTCAACTGACTGACTTCGTTCTCCTGTCGTAATCCTTGTTCTTTCAGGACTCTTTCTTGTTCCTCATTCTGCAATCTCGTGGTTTCCTTCCATTGATCGATTTCCTTCTTCTGTCTCATTCGTTCTTCCATCATTACTCTTTCTTGCATCTCATTCCCCAATCTGGCCTTTGCTTCCAGCTGTTCGATCTGTACAGCGTGGTTCCTTAACGTTTCATTCTCCGTTCTCGTTCTTTCCTCTCTCACCATCCTCAACTCGTTTTGTAATTCCGTCTCTTCGTTCTGGTGTTTCTGTAACTCAGTTTCTTCTCTAATTCTTTCTCATCTCCGCACACTCCGACCTTGCTTTGGCTTCCAACTGTTCTTCCATCTTGCCCTTGTGTTTGTCTATCCGTCTTCCCAGTTCCTCTGTCTCCGATTTTACCTCCCGTCCCAGCTCATCAACTCTCTTCGTCATGTCTTAAGTCTTTTCTCACACTCCACTATTTATTTCCTTCGTGCACGTCTCCGTCACCCCAATTAATTTTTCCCTCTCGGTTACCGTCACTTTTTCCGTCACCTCCACACTTCTCGCCCAACACGTCTCCCGAATTTTTTTTTCTCACCCGCCTTCACCGCGGGCCTGACAACCGTTGCACCCTCTCCCAGCTCGTTCGCTCCCACACGTGGCGTCGCCATTACGCACTTTGCTGTTGTGCCTTCATGCCCGCCTGCAGGCTCCGCCCATTTGCTGCGTTTCACCCCGCATTTCTTTTATTCTTCATTCATTTCGTTTTTGTTTGTTTCCATTTTGAGTGCGTTTCCATCCATTTTTTCGTTCATTCCATCCATTTTGCCTTCATCGTTTGTGTTGTTTCCATTCTGAGTGCGTTTCCATCCATTTTTTCGTTCATTCATCCATTTTGTTTGTGTTTGTTTCCATCCGCTTGTTCACTCCTTCTATTTTGCGTGCGTTCCATCCATTTTTTCGTTCATTTCTGCCAGCATGGCGAATAGCCGGCCATGTCGGGTGCACTCAGCTGAGCGATGCGGCCAGGATCGGGGTTTTGGTGAGAGGGGGAGGGGAGGTGTTATACACCGCGGCCTCTGCCGCCGCCGCACCCATTTCGGGCCCTGGATTCGTTTGGGGGGAAACTGTTCCTGCACACCAATGTCCTGCATGGGGATTCCATCCTGAGCCATGGATTCTACATCACTACACATATACATTTCTATTACCCCCGGCTCCCGCTCGCCTTGAGACGCCATCTTATTCCACGTAAGGGTTAATTTTAATCGCTCGTAATTTAGAGGGAATCGGGGACGCTCCTCTCACCCCTGGACCGATTCCCTGTGAATTTAGCTTGGAGACGGGAGGGATTAGAATCACACTCCTGTACACAGTGTTGCGAATTCGCGCCCGTCGGCGTGCGATCGGCCACGCGACTCGAACCGCGACCGCCTCGCCCACCGGACGGACAATTCAGTCGTGACCCTCCCGGCTAACGCCGGGATCCAGTCACGGGTGGGCCTTTCGACCTCACCACAATCGTGCCAATCGGCCACCCGCGTAGGATAGGTTGTTCGCCAAACTCGACCTACCTAAGTACCCACGCGGATGGTAAACCGGGCGATCGTACCTCGCCGCAGGTCGACTCCGGACACGAGCCGCTTGGGCGGGCCGTTCCGTACTATCGGGATAACCGAGCGTGTTATCGTCGACCTCGACGGTTCAGATTATTTACCGGGCGTTTTGCACCCACTACGAACCCTTTACGTGAAGCAGGATGGAGGGTCAATGAAGAAAAGACGAAGCGAAACGGGAAAACAGTTCACACAATGCACATTTATTTCGCGGCACACGGAGCACACCTATAGCACGTATTTACAGCCACAATTAGCGATTGCACATATATCACATAGAACAAAAGAAATGCACATATAAAAGGAGTTAAAACCGACTACACGACACACGGACCACTTATACAGTTACTACCTTACAAGACACGGCGCCACAACACGCATTCACACCGAAGCAAAGAAAAGACCCCTCAAAGGCAAGGGAGTCAGACTGGCCCGTGGGCCTAATGCGCGTGGAACCTGGATGAGCGGCCAGGTCCACGAGACCGAGGGTCCTACCCGCGCCCTCGTGGCGAGCCGCAGAATGTCGCTGCACGGCGGTTCCGTGGGCACCTGCTGGTGTAAGTGGAACGGGGCCCCTTGTCGCACTCTCTCAGCGCGGGAAAGGGGAATTGTTGATGCTCTGGGAGGGAGTATGGCTGGCTGCTCGACTCAACGCGACCTCGTCGTTCCGAGCCTCCAGGTCCTCCTCAGCCGATCGCCCTCCGCAGCCGTTCGCCTCCGCAGCCGTCTGCCCCACCTCTGCTTCGAGCTCCGTCTCCCGACTCCGCCCCACCGACACTCTCACCGATCTCCTCGAGCTCCGTCTCCAACGACCCAGCCCAACTCGACTCACTCCACGATACTGCTCGAGCTCCGTCTCCGGAATCTCCCCACCGACACTGCTCGATCGACTCACTGCGCTCGCCTTTTTATCGGCTTCGGGAAACCACCATATGCAAATTCTCGGATCCAAACGACCTCAGGGGCGGAGCCACGCTCGCCGATTGGACGGAGAAAAAGGGGGCGTGTATCATTCCTGATCCTCAAATTTGCATATGCCGATTTTCGTCAGGCGCGTCTGGAGGCGGGCCAAGCCGCCCGCGCTTCCTGATTGGGTGGATCAGATGTGGGCGTGTATCATTCCTGATCCGAATTCTCCTCAGAAAACCGCCATCTGCACTCGCGTCTCGCGTGTATCGCTGCAGACAGCCCGACGCTCGGCGTCCACAGTGGTGCGGGAATGGCCGTAGGAGAAGGTGGTGGAGGGTTTTCGGCGGTGTCCGATGGCCATGAGCTGTCTGGAATGGCGGCGATGTGAGGTTTGCGGCAGCGAGTGGTGAAGGTAGGTTTTGGCTGCTGGCGTGTTTGTTGTTGTTGGCGTGGGTGGCTCAAAACAAAGGTAGAACAGAAAAACGCCTAACTCAAAGGATCGCAGCCCGAATGAATCACATTAATTCCCTCTATACAATGGGTTTGGGCTAACTACACATGTACTTAAGAAATATATCTCACCTACGGGACCTTTATGGTGTTTGCGAATTTCCAGAGCCGTAACAAATATATATATATATATATAAATACATACATATATATGTAGTTTTTGGCCTGATCTATCAGTTTTAGAAATTAGGCCTGTGTTGACCTGTCGACCTTAAAAATAATTAGTGGTTGAATTCAATGACCTGATATGTAAATCTTTTTCAAATTTAAAGTCAATCGGATGAAAATTGACATTTCAGAAACAATTAAAGAATTTGGCCAATGTTGGGTTCACCTTATGGCTTATGTTGACCTTTTGACCTATGTTAGCCTCAAAAATAAAAGGTAGTTGGATTCATTGACCTGATATGCAAATCCAATTCAAATTTCAAGTCAATCAGATGAAATTTGAGGATTTTAGAAAATTTGTCCCAAATTTGCCTTTTGGCCTATGCACACCTTTTTGGTCGACCAAATTTTATGAAACTTCAATGTGGAGCCGTCACAGGGTCAGTGGCCATAATCTCCGAAAATTTCAGACCGATCGGTTGACTGGTTTGGGCTGGAGGCGAGCGGACATCCAAACAAACAAACAAACAAACAAGCTGAGGCGATCAACATACTTGTCAGAAAAAGAAAATTTTTGCCAAGTAGCAAACAAACGGAAGCCATCAACATACTTGTCAAAAATTTTTTTCCTTGCCTCGTAACAAAAAAAAGAGCAATGAGAGTTTATAAACCCTCGCCAGGACTTCTTTTTTGTGGTGTTTGTGTAGTTTTGTGTTCTGGTGTGTTACGTTATTAATGGACATAATTAGAACTGCCACTTTATAACCGCTGGCAATGACCGGGTACCAAGATGTCCCGCTTTGATTGGACCCTGGCCCTGACCCATGACGTTTTTTAAATTATTGTGAAATTAAATTCAGAATGGGATTAAAATATATTCAATTCAAATCAAATGGAAGATCAAATAGGTACAGTCCTGCATTGGAGTAATCAGGAGGAACCCAAAACAAGCAAAAAGTAAAGATGAAGTCATCAGGAGGAATCTGCATAGGATTCACATTACAGCTGCTACTCCTCTACCCTCAAACCCATCCAGCACAGCCAAGTGAGCCTTATTCAAAAAAAAGCAAACAAACAAAAAACCCAACATCAAAAAAAGATCTGGCTGCCAGACCATGTGGCCAATCAAGTTGAAATTTAAAACCTGTATTCCCCATCACTAGATCATAATTGTGAAGTTTCACTTAGATTGATTAAGCAGTTCCAGAGAAAACATTATTTAATACAGTATTTTCTTCAATCCAATATGGCTGCCAAACCATGATCTATCAATTATTCCTCAACAAACTTGTACACCCAAGGCTTGAGGAATATTTGTGTGAAGTCTCCCTTTGATCTGTCCAGCCGTTCTGGAGAAGAAGATTTTTATAGGTTTTATGATAAATCCAATATGGCTGCCAACGGCTCAATGCATTGCAGCATCAAATTCTGAACATCAATCGGTCTGACTGTATCTTTTCACGAAGTTGAGCGCATTTTGCACCTTAATACTATGTTCGCGCATCTGATCAGAGCAAAGCTGTATTGGGTCACCCACGTATGTCGTATGGATGACAATAGACTGCCAAAATCAATTTTCTCTTCTGAAATCTACGCTGGCCATAGTAATCGTGGTGGTCAATATCTATGCTATAAAGACCATCTCAAAATATATATATTTTTTAATGTGAAGTTAATGTTTCCACGTGGGAACCATTTTGCCACCACCGTAACAATAGGAAAGACTTTTGTGAAAATGATCCACAAGCAAAATTATATTCTCGATCAACGCAGTCTTAATTTAAGTCACCCTTATAACCCTAATAATGCCTGGTGTTGGCTTAATGGTAAGGGTGGCGGGCTTTGGATCCTAGGGTCCCGAGTTCAAATCCCGCTCAACTGTTGAATTTACACCAGGTGGGGTTAACTCGGCCTGTCATCCTTCCGAGGTCGGCAAAATGAGTGCCAGCATGCTGGTGTGCTGTGTCGGAGTGGCGACCCGTCCAGGATTGTGCCCAATAGCCAAGGAGACTGCTTAAGCAGCACCAACGCTCTGCACAAAGTATGGTCCCAATTTCCTCCTCCTCTCCTTGGGATCCTAGGATCCTGAGTTCAAATCCCACTTGGCTTTTGAATTAATACCAGGTGGGGTTGTCTCAGCCTGTCATCCTTCTGAGTTTGGCAAAATGAGTGCCAGCTTGCTGGGAAGAATGAGCCAGTCGAGTATCCTGTGTCGGAGTGCTGACCCATCCAGGATTGTGCCCAATAGCCTTGGAGACTGCTTCGGCAGCACTGACACTCTGTACAGAGTATTGTCGCAATGGATTTGGATTTATAATCCTAATCAATAATCGATGACTTCTTCTGCTTAATTTTTTTATACTCCTTGGAATTATTTATTGTAACTTAATGATTGCATGAATTGGCCTCACCCTGTCATCGGATGGCTAATGGTGATGATGATGATGATGGCAAACCAGAATCAGAAAAGACTTCACATATACATTTCAGCCACATGTACACAAGTCACATATACACAAGTCACAGTCACATATACACAAGTTACAATGATATCGGTAGACAACGGACAAACCACCACAACATATGCGATTTGAACCTGGGATTCTGGCTGGCATCATGCGCCATTTGCTTAGATGGGAAACCCCATTCCCACCTCCCTCCAAAATCAGGCCAACCTGATTTTGCTGAAGAAGTGAAAATTTTATCGGCAGTTGAAGTTTTCCATGATTTAAACTGCATTTTATTATTTGTTTTTACTGCCATACTTTTGAGAAGTAAAAGTAATTCTAAAGGCTTTTGTTTTTTTAACACTGCACATTTTGACCCGTCTCCTGATATAACATTTGGACCCGTCTCCTGATATAACATTTTGACCCGTCTCCCGATATAACATTTTGACCTGTATGCATTACAACTGCCTGTTTTGCACTGCATTAAAGAAATTTTATTCTCTTCGAGGTTAGTCACCTTTCATATTACTTGCCATTGCTTTTTCACTGCTACTTTCAAAAGGCCCATGGTACAATGGAACTTTGATTGAACTGCTAACTTTATAAGTAACTGTTGCTTCACAGGAACTCTGAGAGGAAGAGCATGAGTACTGAAAGGTAAAATCTGTCCACACCTCACGCCAAATAAGCTGTTTTCAGATTTCATGAATTGTCTCGCCCCAAAGGGATTGCGAGACTCTTGCAATGTCTGTCTGTCTATCTATCTGTCTGTCGACGTCGATATATTTTCGCTTAAATTATTATTTTTTCTCTTGGCATGTCATCAACTCACCATGCGTTATTTAGGTGATAACGATGACGTAATTGGTGAAGTGATATTCCAGTCAAAATTTGTTGAATCAAAATCCTTATCCGAAAAATATGAAACTTCATATATCTGATCTACGATCCGATATGAGTGAAGAATTAAATTTATGACGTCATCGGTCACGTGGTCTGGTGGCCATATTGGATTACAATTAATAAAAACGTTTAAAAATCTTCTTCTCCAGAACCGCTTAACAAATCTATGCGAAACTTCATACATATGATCGACTAGCCATGGGGAATGTAGTTTGAAAAAAAAAATTCATATTCATCTTCACTGATGTAATTTAGCCCTAATGTGCACAAAGGTCGTTTTTTAATATCCTAATGATCAATCAGTCTATAATAATAAATGTGTGTCAGTCTGTCATTCTGTCAGTGTGTCTCCTCCATAACTCCAAAACCTTGAAACCTAATGGCCCAAACTTTGCATACATACGAAGGGAATTCCAAGGTAGTGCATGAATGAAAATTGGGTGTTTGGGTTAATTTAAACAGCCCTTTTTAAAATTTAATTAACGGCCTTATTTAATTATCTTTTCTCAAGGCGTTCGCCTTGGTCAGCTCCCGAGTCAGCCCTCCGTCAGCTTATTGGGGTCTTAATTCGCCATTTTTTTTTTGGCCTGTTCAACAATGCCTTGACTTGCAACAACTTTATCATTTCTTAACGATAAAGCACTTAAAAGATTTTTTTTTCACCACATCACTCATATTATCAAATGCCTCATCTTCTGACCTAGGAATTGCTTGATACGTCGCAATGCTTATAAACACATGGAGACGCCAGTGTTCATGGCTTTCTTTCATTTCCACGAATGCGATAACGTCTATAATCTCTTCTCATGAGTCAAATTTCAAAATTTTAACTTATTAATTGACCTCAGCAGCAGATGCGACTGCTAAAAAAAAGTGTTCATGTGTCCAATTCTGACATTGTTTGACACTCCAGGCGTCTCCAAGTGTCCTTGCCTTTATTTAGTTTCCGCACAAGCGATAAGCTCGAGAATCTTTTCACCTGAGCTGAATTTCAAAATTTAAACTGCGGAATTGACCTCAGCAGCATTTCCGTCTGCTAAATAAAAGTTGTCATTTGCCCAATTCGCACATTGTTTGATACTCCGGTCATTTACAAACGTCTTCGGACAGTGCTTAGTATGACCCAGCCAGCCGTTCTTTATCAACCGTTTCTTTGGAGTGCTTACTTGAGTGCTTAATAGTGGTGGGCGGAATTCATTCCAAAGTACTGTACTCGGTTCCAACCGCAGAATCAAAAGGAATTGAGTAGTGAACCAGAATCAACGACCATTCCGAGTAATTCCTACTTCATAGAAAGAAGCGGTGTTTTGTTGTTGTCCCTGTTGGGACATCTCTGTTGTTCTGGTTACACATTGCCTGGTAATACATTTATTGAAAAGGAACATTAGGGTGGTCCAGAAAAAATAATGAACACATTTCCTCTCTCCACAAGGCTATTTCTATGCCTTCATATATAACTAAAGAGCACACAAAATTTCTCTTCAAGAAAACAATATTTAGGGGTCACCCCATTTTATTCCGAAATCAGGGGTCCCACATATGATATGATACAAATGTTTGTAACGCAACAATTTATTATTGTACTGCTGCCTTAGTTGGAGTCGGGATCATCTTATGGTGGTTTGATACCAGTCTAAGCAGGAATTGTCCTCATCCTTGGTTAATGTTTCATTATATTTTTGAATTAGGCTGATGCCCCGTTCCGCAGTGTCATTTACTACTTTGAGCTGAAAGGACCGAGCCCGTAGGTCATTGTACAATGGATCATCTGTCCACTGACCAGGAGGTTTCTTCAAGAATGTTTGAGAGGTTGCTATTCCACCTTCTATCAAAACATCAAAGAAGGAACTGGTCCTTTTTGTCACAAGGTCCTCCAACTTGAGGTGTTCCCCTTTATCCTTGATCTGCAGCCGCCGAGGACAGTCAGGTAACTGTGGACGCTGTAGGTTCTGGACCATCTTTTCCTTTGTTAGGGTTAGGGTTAGTTTTCCTAACAGTGCGATTCAAAGAGTTCCCTGTGATCATGAGGCAAAACGTGTAACTATTTGGCAACCATATATACATATATAATGTATATATTATAGGGACATGCTTGGGGTGACCTCTAAATATCCACAAATCGAGCTCAAATTCCACACATGTGTAAGTTAACCCTAGTGGACAAAAATAAGGTATGTGGAGAAATAATTTGACCAACATCATTTTTTACTGTAACAGTTTGGACCACCCTAAGGAACATGTCCTTGGGGCATCCCGTTTGCAATATAGCAGCAAAAGCAAGTCACTTGCAATCAAAACATGCCCCAAGGGGGTCTTCCTTTTAAATTAGCAAGGCATTTAGAGTTGGCTGGTAAAGCGTGCTGATTGCTTTGTTGACGGATGGGTGGCAATACATCGACTGATAAAGTTTTGACAACATGTTGTTCAAAAGGTTCAGAAGTGCAGTTTGGAACTATTTTTGAAAGGTTAAAGAAGACAGTCCAAAAATTGCATGCTGACTTTGTTAAATAGACATTGCTCATCACTGTAATCCATCCAATATGCTAAAATATTTAAAAACCAAACACGAGAGTGAGAGAGAGTACCTATAATTGACGTTTGTGAATGCAGATTCAAAGAAACCAAAGTCTGCAACAGCAACATGGTCACTTTTGCAATTGACGATTGAAAGCACTTTCACCCCAGTAACACCCCGGTACGCTGTCTTCCCTTCCCCTCACGCTGCCTTCTTTTCCCCTCCCCTCACACTGCCTTCCTTTCCCCTCCCCTCACGATTCCTTCCCTTCCCCTCCCTCCATGCCTGCCTTCCCCTTCCCCTCCCCTCATGCTGCCTTCCTTCCTCTCCCCTCACACTGCATTCCCTTCCTCTCCCCTCACGTGCATTCCCTTCCTCTCCCCTCATGCTGCCTTCCCTTCCTCTCCCCTCATGCTGCCTTCCCTTCCTTCCCCTCATGCTGCTCTTCCCTTCCTCTCCCCTCATGCTGCATTCCCTTCCTCTCCCCTCACGCTGCTTCCCTCCTCTCCCCTACGTGCCTTCCTTCCCTCCCTCACGTGCCTTCCCTTCACTCCCCTCATGCTGCCTTCCCTTCCCTTCCCTCATGCTTCCTCCCCCCCCCTCATGCTGCTTCCTTCCCCACGCTCCTCGCACCTTTCTCCTTCCTCACCCCCCCACCCCTCCTCGCTCCTTCCTCCTTCCTCATTCCCCCACGCCTCTTTGCTCCCCTCCCTCTTATCTTTCCCTCTCCCTCTCTCTCCCCCACCCTTCTCTCTCCTCCCGCTTTTTTTCTCCCTCCTCTCCCCCCTCCCCTCAGTATTCCTAGCAGCGAAGTGCCGTGTGGTATTTGCTAGTAATCAATAAAGTTACGGTAATGACAATGGATGTAATATAATAGGGTGCGGCAGCCCAGCCCCTATAATTTATTGACAACTCTGACGTCATAGGTCACATGATATACCATTTTGAAAATCAACGTATGACACCATGATGCAGGTATATGGGCCATAATAGCAGTGGGCAATAATAGTAGTGTGTTCAGTTAACGATGGTATTTCTGTTCAGAATGAACTCGTGAGGCGAGACTATGTGCTCCACCAAGTGCCATTGTAGTTTCTTTAATATTTTGGCACAATTCCAAATTTGATACAACACTTTCAACGTGTTGTATCAAATTTCATGGCCTCCAATGTATGATACCGTTGGTTGAGCACCAGCGCCCAGAGCAGTCAGGCTTTACACCAAAGAGGTCAACGATTGACCGTATCCTTGCCTTTCGGCTCCTCACCCAACGTAGACGAGAGTTTCGGCAGGAGCTGCTTGCAGCCTATATTGATCTCTGCAAAGTGTTTGATTCAGTGAAGCGGGATGCCCTCTGGAGGATTCTTGGTCTTCGTGGGGGGCTACTAAAACGGATCAATCTGATGTCTGAACTATACTCTGGAACTAAGAGTGCTGTGAGATGTGGTGGTATCATCTCCAACTTATTTCCAGTTGTGACTGGAGTTCGTCGGGGTGTCTACTGGCCCCCACACTTTTCAGCACTTGTATGGACTGGATTCTGGGGAGGATGTCAGAGAGATCAAGCTGCGGTGCATCGTTTGGGAATGTCAAGATCTCTGACCTTGATTTCACAGATGATGCAGTCATCTTTGCGGAGACTCTGGATATCCTTTTGGGGGCCTTCGAGGTGCTGAATGAGGAGACTGAGCCGCTGGGATTATGGGTTTCCTGGGTCAAAACTAAGATCCAGGCTTTCAATGACATATTGGTTGCTGCTGTCTTGTCTGTTCGTTTGGGGTGAGGATGTTGAGGTCACAGAGAGATTCGCTTACCTTGGCAGTGATATTCACGTCTCTGCTGGCTGTGAGCCAGAGTTCAATAGACGTGTGGGTCCACCTGTGGAGTCATGGATTCACTGAATCATGGGGTGTGGCGCTGTCTATAGCTGTGCAGGAGGACGAAAGTCCGCGTCTTCAGGTCTCTGGTGCTTCCAGTCTTGCTCTACGGATGTGAGACTTGGACTATGACCAGGGATCTGAGACAGAGACTTAATTTCATTGGTACCAGGTCTCTTCGGAGAATCCTTGGCTATCGCTGGTCGAACTTATGTACAACGAGCGGTTGCTTAGAGAGACTGAAATGAGATTTGTTACCTGCATAGTCCGTGAGCGTCAGCTGCGGCTGTATGGACGTGTGGCTCGTTTTCCCACCGCTGATCCTGCTCACCAGATTCTCTCAGCGAGGGAGCCTCGTGAGTGGAGGCCAATAGGCCAACCATTTGCCTCGTGGTTGCAGCAGGTTGATCAGCATCTCAAGGAGATGGGGATGGGCCAGGCATCTGCCTGGGGGATGGCCAGACGGAGGCCCCTGGAGTACCGGCGGAAAGTGGATCCATCGACGAGCTGCTCCGGCGCATGCTCCCATACCTGACCTGACCTGATGGATGGCATGTATTGATGAATTACTCTGCATGTGAAACACGAGAGTGATAGTTTATCGCTGAGTTGAGGGTTGAACCCAAGCTTGACAGCTCCAATGTGAGTGCACATATATCTTAGCTTTTTTTCCAGCCATGGAAAACGTTCCTTATGACCAAATGACATAAGTGCCGAGTTATCGGGGAAAATGTGGTTGTACAAAGAGAGATTACTCAATCTTTTTTGCACTACTTTTCTTTTAAACCCATGGTAACAGCCCAAAGGCCGACTCTATAAAAGATGCAATGAAATATTTAACAGGCACGTGCATGTGTGCGTGTGCATCTTCATACGTGCGACGTTGGTTCTCAAATGTCTATTTTCATATAAAGTACCATAAAATATTAAACACTCGTGTGTTTGTGTGTGTGCATGTGCGTCTGTATGCATGCGACTTTGGTTATCTCCATATGCGGGTTTCAGAAGGTGGAACAGAGCCATTTCCTAAATGCCCATACATTTGTGCTGCAGTAAATGTTGGAATGCATTACCTGAGTTACATTTCTATTGTCTGACATTTTAACATATGTAATATATGTCGCCTCCTATTTTATGCACAATATATGAACTGTTTGTCTTTCCTGCATCCCAGGACGTTCAGTGAAATCAGGAAGCCTGAAGAGCTATACAGCCTTTGCCAGAAGCTTTGTCATGACTTGGCAAGGGAAGTGCAGGAAGAAGGTCTTCAGGTAAGAACTGTGGCCATGTCACCATGTTTTGTTTTGTTTTCAAATATACTTGGGTTGAACAACTTGCTTTGTATCTTGTGTCGCTCAGATGGTTTTATTTAAATTACACATCATGTATGTTGACGTGTGTGCTTATGACCTGGTAAAAATTTCAATGTGTTAAATGGTCATGAGATTGGATAATCTTTATCGCTGGAATCCATCAATTCAACGTATTAATTCAATATGGTTTCAATATGTTTCACCCTCGATTTATCTCACTTGCCACCATCTTGATTTCAGCACAGGTATTAAAGCAAGAAGCACTTGAGTATAAGTATTGGTTACCACCACTATGCAGAGAAACCCTCTCAAAAATTGATATACCAACATTACTAAATTATGCTTTTAGCACTCTTCCTGTTACCTGTGACTTTTAAATTGATGCTGCAGTATTTCAGTTGGACAAAATACTGTATCAAGTCGAACAATGGTGGCCTTGCAGCCATTACATATAATGTTTGATCATATCTCATTGGATCTGATGAAATGAAAGTTTGGGGAGAATCTCATCAGAATTCATGGGAAGTGCAAAGGTGATGCTCGTAAAGACTACCTGTCAGTAGTTTGTGGGAAATTCCACAAAACCTACACCTCCTTATTGTTTAACCATTGCTTTTTTTCATGTACTTTTGCAATATGGTTCTTTAGGGTCGCACCATTACACTCAAGATCAAGAATATCAACTTTGAGGTGAAAACGAGAACGGTTTCTTTGCCAAGTGCGGTGTCATCAGAAGAGTTGCTATTTGCTGCAGCACGAGATCTACTCAAGATTGAGATAGAGAGTGTGCACCCACAGCCACTTCGTCTAAGGCTCATGGGTAACACTCTTTTTAAAGTTCCATTTGTATTGTTAATAACACCGTAATCGCAGGACCACGTTGGTTGTAGGAAATGCATGTTATTAAAGAAAGGCATTTTAAGAGTGCCTTGGCTTAGCGCAAGCAACTTTTGCAATTGATAATCATTGCTTTCCTATATGCTTCAATAAATTGAGAATTGGGTTCTTCATACTCAACTACTCATTTGTAATACCTGAAAGTATTCTAATCATTCTTCACCTTCTCAATGACAGCTATAATGACTAATTTTTATACGCCCGATATATATATATCGGGGCGTATTATGTGATACCGGTTGTCTGTCCGTCCGTCCGTTCCTGTCCGCACTCTAACTCCCAAAGTTTTCAACTTTCAAATTTCATATTTGGTACATAGGTACAGACTGTGGAGACGGTGTGTCGCGACATACGTTCATCATCTAAAGTGGTTGCCATGGCAACCAGGATGCTGTTTTCCATGTAGTAGCACAATTCTGTATACAGTAATCCCCCGTTTCTCGCGGGGGTTACGTTCCAAACCTCCCCGCGCTAAGTGAAAATCCGCGATGAATGGACGCCTCCCCAAAAAATCGACTCGTCTGGTCTGATCGGTTTGGGAGTGATTGGGTTTGAGGTGCCTGAGATCGACTAGTCTGGTCTGGTCGGTTTGGCAGTGATTGGGTTTGAGGTGCCGGAGATCGACTAGTCTGGTCTGGTCGGTTTGGCAGTGATTGGGTTTGAGGTGCCGGAGATCGACTAGTCTGGTCTGGTCGGTTTTGAGGTGCTGGGTACGAGCAGTGCTCGTCCAACGGCGGCAAACCTTTTTCCTTCCCGAAGCATATATCGAGCACCTTTACCTTAACCTTCTCCTGGAGCGTCCCAGGACCTTCCTCTGGCGCTTCGGTTCCTTGCCAGAAGCCTTAGAAGGTGCAGGGCGTTTGGGCGGCATCGTGGGGCTTGGAGAAAAAACGTAGAAAATATTCGAAGTTCACAAGCGAAACTTAGTCTCGTGCGTTGTGTGACTGGTCGAGCACCACGCGTTATAATTTATTGCTTAAATAATTTATATTTTAAATATTATTACCGCGATGTACCGGGGGAATCCGCAGAAAAAATTAGTTACGTTCCAAGGGAAAACCCGCGATGAACCGGGGGCGCGATAGGTGAACCGCGATGAAGCGGGGGTTGACTGTATACCTTCTTGTTCTTCATAAATTGACGTGTTTGAATATATAATTGTGTGCGTGCGTGCGTGTAACAGAGACTTTTTCGGGCGTATATTGTGCTCACTTGCGCTCTTGTTATTTTTGACTTCGGTCTTCTCAACAGCTTTCTTGACAATCTTATTTTGCAAGATTGTACTTCAGCCTCTCAAACTAACTTGTATCTCATGTTATTTTGTGCTGTTGTGCAGGTGTGCGGTTGTCAAGTTTTGTTGACCGGATGGACCAAAAGAAGCAACAGAAATCCATCGATGTCTTCCTGAACATTGGAAATAAGGAAGAATGTTGTTCTTTCTTGCAGCAGGAAACCAGGGTGCCATGTCCCCAACGTGCAGGGCAAACACCACTGTCATTCTTCCAAAGGGTTGAAGCAGCAAGGAAAAATGAAGCTGCCCAACATGATGTGTTCACATCAACATGTACAGGTCAAGCGCCTGATGGCTCTCTCCAAAGTAGTACCGTACAGGCCAAAAATAATCGTGGAGAAACAAAGGAGTCTGGACTCGTTTGCCCTGTGTGTTTCCAAAAACAAAATTGTAAAGGTCTTTATAACTTCAATATGCACATTGACCATTGTCTTGGCTTAATTTATTCTGAAGATGTTCACAGTAAACACCTCTCTTCTCCAGCCTGCTATTCTGGATTGATAAATTCTGTTTGCTGCAGCAACCAGAGTGGTAACCAAAACCACATTCTTCCTTCAGGAAAGGATCTTTCTACCTTGGAAGCCCATCAGGAAGAAGGATGTTGTACATTTGCATCGCAAGGAAATTCAACAAACAAGGAAGTCTCAGAATCAGATACGTGCTGCCACAGTTGTCAGCAGACTGTGAGTTTGTGCAGTTGTGCAGGGGATGAGAGTGCAGGACTTTTGCCTGATACCATTGTGCTTCCAGAAAGCCTTGCTGATCCCACTGCTTGTGAGGTACCATCAATGACTTGTCCAGTTTGCCATTGTAGTCAACTGTGGGTTGATCTTCAAGCCTTCAACACCCATTTGGATGTATGCCTCAACCAAGGAATTATCTCCAAGCTCACAAGCCATGAATGCACAGATATGTGCAGTCCAGGTAGATGATGTTCATGATCTCAGCAGTTTTACTTGTAGTGTAGCAGGACGATAAATCATTGAACTGTAATTTATTTTTATTTTATTATTTGCGAAAATCGAACATTTTTCCAGTATATTGGTTGGTCTTGTGCGTTATTTTGTCTTTCTGTCTGTTTGCTTGTATGTCAATCGCCAACAGGTCACAATTTTAAACTGATCTTCACGATACTTCACCACTTGGTAGAGTTCGTCATAAGCAAGAAGCCTATTGCTTTTGAGGTCAAAAGGTCAACACAGGCCAGAGGTCAACAACTTTGTCAATTTCTAAAATCCTCAGTTTTCATCCAATTGACTTGAAATTTGAACAGGATTTGCAAATCAGGTTACTGAATTCAACCACCAATTGTTTTTGAGGTGAACATCAACAAAGGCCAGATTTCTAAAATCCTCAGTTTTCATCTGATTGACTTGAAATGTGAAGAGGATTTGCATATCAGATCACTGAATTCAATGAACAAGTATTTTTGAGGTCAACGTCAACATAGGCCATGTTTCTAAAATCCAGTTTTCATCCGATTGACTTGAAATTTGAAGAGGAGTTGTATATTTATTCGTTGAATTCAACCACCAATTATTGTTGAGGTCAACATCGGCCAAATGGTCAACTTAGGCCAAAAAGTCGGCATCGGTCGTATTTCTAAAATTGTCAGTTTTCATCTGGTTGACTTGAAATTTGAAGAGTAGTTGCACATATTTGATCATTGAATTAAACCACCAATTATTTTTTTTCAGTTAATGGAATCGAGTCTCGTATATAAATTTGAGGAGCTTTTCCATGACAGCTAAAAGCAACTGGATATTGCTACTTTTTCATGCTGAGAAGTCCTGCTGAGAGCTTCCCGGATTTTTTTCTTGTTACTACATTACTTCATCTATGTTGTAAAGGC
>CM068956.1:119689502-119713221 GCA_035128595.1 Eptatretus atami
TTAGACACATCTACAAATAAAATAGTAGATCTAGACCAAGTGAAACAAGATGCTGCTATCGTCATTGCCAGACAAGAACTTTCAGCAAATGCTATTTCCAATTTTTTCACGTTATGCATGTCAGAGGTCCTTCAGAAGAAGGCAAGATATTGCCAGACATAAATGTCTAACAACTCACCGACGTGGTGGATAACATACCCAAAGATAAGCCTACCAACTAGCCCAGTCTGTTACTTTGTGGCAGAAAGGCATCATAGCATTCTTTCAAGGTGTGTGTGTTTTTTATTATAAAAAAAATCAATAAAAGTAAGCTAAGGAGTGGGGAGAAAAGGGATAAAACTTGAGGAAGGAAAGTGGATGAGTGGCAAACTATTCTTTTGTGGAATATGTAAATTGACCCACTAGTTCCCGAACCTAGCCTAGATTGTACAATTTCATCTTAGCTGCATCAAAACATTATTTCCTCCTTCTCCCACCCATTCTTTTTTACCCCCCTTCTCCCCCAGCTAAAATGCTCCCTCATCAGCAACCTTTCCACAACTGGACTCAGATGATTGTTTACCCAAAACTTTTGAATATTCACATGGTTGACTCATTCTGTGCATTTTCTTTCCACGCAGGAATAAACTTGTAGAAAAGCCTCCGACGAAGAAGGCAAAATATTCCCCATCCAAGAACACGATTGACAAATTCTTCAAGTAACGTATGATATTTTTATGTAGTTATTATATGTGCCGCTGTGCGTCGGGAACATTTATAAATGCATTTCGATGATAATTTTATTTGTTTGCAATGGTGAAGGAAAGTCGTTCTAATTGCGAGTCGACGGCATCATAATGCTGGCGTGAAAATGTTTTAAAAGCTTATATCACATGCACTTGCACAAATGTAAGTTATTAGAATTTGAATGAATGGACAATAAAGAAAAAGTATTTTTTCTGGTTTCATTGTCCCGTTAATTGTTTCATAGGATTCTCATGGAGGATTTGTGGATATTATTGGTTCATTGGGGAGATTGTACATAAATCACATGCAGTGATGCACAGTAAACATCAGTCCACTTTTACATGAATTGCAAGGACAGTAGACAATGGAACAGCACATATTGTATGTGGAATTTGTAGCTGGATTCCTTTTTTGTAGCTGCAGGTTGGTGAGACATCCATGAGCCAGCGGTTCAGATGGGAATAGGAAACGGCCAACTGGGTTTCAAACTTAAAATGATTTGATTGGAAACAAAATCCTTGGGCTTTCTTAACGTGGCAAAGCGTGGAGAGAAATGGAAAGCTTACGTAAATACGCGGCTGCATTTACAAGCTTTCATCGTGGTGGGAATGGCCGCATCGCAGGGCAGGCGCAGAGTAAAGGCGCTTATCACGGCACTGGGCGTGGCCACACCACCTGAGACCGGCGCACCTAGCACGGCGTTTTGCAGGAAAACATGGACGATATTTGGCTTCGGATGATGATGTCTGTGAGTGCGATCGACACGCGTTATTCCTGTCCGCCGTGCCTATTGTACATGGCGTTCCTCGATCTGCTATTATGTGTCGCTTTCACCATCGCACTGTAGGGTTTAACATTGTTCTTTGGGCGTTTGCGCTACAGTGGTTGATTTGATGATTAGGTCTCTCTGCTGGGATAAAAGTTTCACACGTGCTTGACAGGTGCACTGAAACGAGGCATGAAAACGTGGTTTGGGTGTTTGCAATCGTGATCAATCCCTATCCCACAACACCCTGAAGGGTGTAAATCTATACGCCATTTTTGCATGAGGAGACACTCAGGGTTAATGAAGACAATGTAAGGTTAATGCAGAGGCGGATACAGCATTGTGAAAAAGGAGTGTCGGGAGGGGTGAGTGTTCTTGCCTAGAAATTGTCAAAAAAATTCAGGGCCAATACCATAATTGAGGCAAAAATGTTGTTTTTAACAGATCTAGTTGTT
Organism: Eptatretus atami; assembly: GCA_035128595.1. Classification (NCBI taxonomy): domain Eukaryota; kingdom Metazoa; phylum Chordata; class Myxini; order Myxiniformes; family Myxinidae; genus Eptatretus; species Eptatretus atami. The sequence continues at coordinate 119,691,450 of CM068956.1, forward strand.
GATTTGAGGGTGTAATGTATTTTTCCCTTCCTGAAAAAGGGGGGAAGGTGGGTCGGTGGGTCTACATCTACTGGACTCCCCATCCCACGACTTGTGTCAATGTACAAATCAGTTAGTTCTCGTTTGTCTTATATTCTCACTACTAGTGCTCAAGTCTGAAAAAGATCTCCATGACTCTGCAAAAAGAACGACTTGAACAGAACACCGGAGCTCTTAAGAAAGGGAGTTAACGTGAATGCCAAGAGCTACGTAAGAGGGGTTCGTATTACTTACACTTCTTTGTTTTTGAATGTAATGTCTATCTATCTATGTTCAAAATATAGCAGACTGTCCCGCCCCCCCCCCAGCAATTTTCTCCTACATGTCCCTTCTCTCTGCTTACTCATTTATTCCCAAGCTTTCCTCTTTTTTTGTTATTCCTACCCCGCTTCCTGAAACTCCTCTACGTTGCTATAATCCTCCCTTTCATTATTTCTTTCATTTAAAGTTCTTCAACTTGTCACATCTCCCCCACCACCCATTTTTCCTTATAATAAATAATGTCCCTGAGAGGAGAGGTGACAGACACAACAGGTAATTTGTGTTTTTGCAGACAAACCGTACTGCTTACACCTGGCAGCGGGCAGGGACAAGAGGCTGCTGTGAAGCTGCTTTTGAACCACCATGCACTAGTTGATGATGAAGATAAGGTATGTAAAGGAAGTGGATTTTTTGCATATTTCCAACAAAATGTCATCTTGCAAATGCAATTTGCATCATCTCGGGTTGGCTTGAATCTCGATCCCAACTATAAACTGTCATCCGGTGTTTCGCAAGCAAGTCGAAGCATCGATGTGTATGCCATTCCTTGGATGGACGTTAAACTGGGCTCTCGTCTGTCGGCTTTAGTTGATGGACGTAAAAATATCTCACTGTGTACTTTGTGAAGAGTAGGTGAGCTATTGCCGGCAGCCTGGCAAATGCCAAATTCCTGCCCTAACCTACAGGGGGCACTGTGTCAGTCATCTTAAATACTTAATTGACATTCTTCTTCAAACTGGGAGATCGTAGGATAATTGAAGCACGTTACAGGTCGTGAATTCCAAAGCGAGTAGCATGAGGGATAAAATTATCTCCATCGCTTTTGTTTTGCACTTTGGATCAGCTTCGTGCATGATGTGGCAGAGATGGCAACCGAGTCTTGCGTCCAAACACTCGTACAGGAGGAACAAAGTTAGAAAGTTCAGAGCATTTGCAATGAAAATATCTGTAGAACAGACTAAGAGTGGCATGACCTACGGTGAAAGAGCGGTTGAAGAATGAATCCATCTCCACACAAACCAGGTTCACTAGGGCGCCTATCAAGTAAAGATAAGTGGCAGGCTGGTGCTCCAGCCAAATGTGGCAATAGTACTCCATGAGGGGATGTATAGTTGTCTTAAACAGGTACAAAACGGTATCAGGAGGTAAATACCTCCACGTTCGATAAAGACAACTGGCTTGGAAGCACTCTTAGGTCAGGCAGGTCAGGTATGGGAGCATGTGCCAGAGTAGCGCATCGCTGCGTCCACTTTCGGCCGGTACTCTAGGGGCCTCCGTCTGGCTATCTCCCAGGCAGATGCCTGAACCATCTCCATCTCCTTGAGATGCCGATCAACCTTCTGCAACCATGAGGTACGTGGTCGGCCCATTGGCCTCCTCCACTCATGAGGCTCCTCTCGCTGAGAGAATCTGGCGAGCAGGATCAGCATCAGGAAAATGAGTCACATGACCATACAGCCTCAGCTGACGCTCACGGACTATGCAGGTACCAAATCTCATTTGAGTCTCAGCAACCGCTCGTTGGACCACAAAGTCCGACCAGCGATAGCCAAGGATTCTGCGAAGAGACCTGGTACCAAAGGAATTAAGTCTTCATCTCAGATCCCTGTGCAGAGTCCAAGTCTCACGTCCATGAGAGAGAATGGAAGCACCAAGGACCTGAAGACTCAGACTTTTGTCCTCCCTGCACAGATACCGACAGTGCCACACCCCCTGATCCAGTGAATCCATGATCCCCAGGCCTGACCCAGATGTCTGTTGACCTCTGGCTCACAGCTAGCAGAACATGAATATCACTGCTAAGGTAGTGAACTCTCCGTGACCTCAACATCCTCACCACAAACAGGTACAGACAGGATATCAGCATCCAATATGTCATTGAAAGCCTGTCTTAGTTTTGACCAAGGAAACCCGTATTCCCAGCGGCTCCGACTCCTCATTCAGCACCTCAAGGGCCCTTCAAGGATATCTAGTCTCTCCGCAAAGATGACTGCATCATTGAATCAAGGTCAGAGATCTTGACATTCCAAACGATGCACCGCAGCTTGATCTCTCTCGACATCCTCCCCAGAATCCAGTCCATACAAGTGCTGAAAAGTGTGGCGGCCATTAAACACCCCTGACGAACTCCAGTAACAACTGGAAATAACTCGGGAATGGTATCACCCATCTCACAGAGTATAGTTTAGACATCAGATTGATCAGTTTTGGTGGCACCCCACGAAGACCAAGAATCCTCCAGAGGGCATCCCAATTCACTGAATAACTCTTTACAGAGATCAACATAGGCTGCAAGCAGCCCTGCCGAAACTCTCGTCTGCATTTGGTGAGGACCCGAAGAGCAAGGATATGGTCAGCGTTGACCTCTTTAGTGTAAAGCCTGACTGCTCTGGACGCTGGTGCTCAGAGCAGATGGTGACGAACTCTGTCAATAACCATCTGAGCAAGACCTTGCCCGGCACTGAGAGCAGCGTCACCCTCGGTAGTTGTTGCAGTCTTGGCGATCACCCTTCCCTTTCCAGAGAGGGACAACAAGGCCCCTCTTCCAGTCAGTTGGGATGATGCCTGTGTTCCAGGCAGAACACAGAACTGCATGCAACGACATGAGTACAGCATTTCCACCAGCCTTAGAAGTTCAGCATGGATTTAACAATTCCCAGGAGCTTTACCCCATTTCAACCAGTTCACCATAGCCTGTGTTTCCACAAACGAAGGTGGACCACAGTTGATTGGAGGGTCAACAATAGGGATTGTAACACCCCTGACATCCAACTCGACAGCTGGTGGATCAGCCTGGTACAGCCTCTCAAAGTAACTGGTCCAACGGGCCTTCACTTCGGATTCCTCTGTCAAGAGCCCACCACCCTCTGCTCTAACTGTAGTACACCGAGGGACGGGCTTGGAGGAACGCAATCCGTGAATTCCCCTGTAAGCAGGATGAGAATCTCTTGACCACAGGTGATGCTCTACCCCCTCACAAGTTCCTCGCACAGGGCCTCCTTGTCAACCTTAGTGCATGTACAGTTTTACGCCTCAGCTCCCTGAACAGCTCAGCTCTGCCATTCAGCCTGCCCTGCGACTCTGGGCAATGGTATCCAGTGTCCCTTGAGAGACAAAATTCTTCTTCGCCCACCGGTGAGTTCCAAGACATCACCGGCAACATCAAGGACGGTGGTCTTGAAGGCATTCCACAACTCTTCAGCATCCCCCAAAGCACCCAGACCCCCCCCCCCAAATCTCCACTCAGCCTGTTAGCAAACTCCTCAGCTACCCTCTCATCCTTGAGCTTGCCAACATCAGCCGAGGCTAGGATGGTACCATGTCCTGGATTGGAGCTGCCACTTAAGAGTTGCTACAACAAGCCTGTGGTCGGTATTGAGGAACTGAGCACTCAGATAGACCCTGCAGTTCTGGATCATCGTCCAGCGACCATCAACGAGCACATGGTCATCTCCTTTGCCACACCACCATCGTTGTAATACCGAGTCCAGCGATGAGCTTGTGGGTGCTGAAACTATGAGCCAGCCACCCTAAGTCATGACTTCTTGCAAAGTCAAGGAACTTAGTGCTATTCTGGTTCACATTTCCAGACCCATGGGGACCAACACACGTCTCATTACATCCCTATCAGTTCCAGTCGATGCATTGAAATCCCAAAGACTAGAAGAGTATCTCGCTGGGCATCGATCAACCACGGATTCGAGATGGCATAGAATGCATCCTTCATGGTGAGATCACTCGCTTTAGTCGGAGCATAAACAGAGACCAGGGAAATGACACCCAAGGAGTGACGAATCTTTATTCTCATAATACGCTCGTTGACCGGTGTTACCTCAATTATCATTGGAGTCAGCTTATTGGACACAGCTACAGCAATCCTTGGACATGGTAACCATCAGAGCGACCAGTCCAATAGTAGGTGTAACCACCCACCATGATCTCGCCACAATCCGGTCTCCGAACCTCAGAGAATGCTGCAATACCGACGTCCAAACGCTTGAGCTCAGATGATAACAGGGAGGTGATCATCCTCTCTTTGGGATCGGACATTCCAGGCATCAACCCAAAGGGACCGCCCCAGGCTAACTCAAGGAGACCGCCGTGTGGTGGACGAACATCAGCACCACCCGACACACTCTCCTGCAATCTGACCCGGGAATGTTACCCCGTGGTTTCCCTCCTATCATCAAAGATTGGGGGTCCCGAAGGCTTTGCCCCAATCCCGTCATCCGGTGAGCTGCCCTGCGAAGGGAAGCTGCATGGGAGGTACTCCACAGAGTGGGTTTTCAGATTTTTTTCTGCAAGCACTCTTAGCAATACCAAAAATGTACTTATCCCAACAAAGTTTAGAGCAGATATCCAAACCAAGAAGCCAAAGCTCAGATGATTCTGTTGACGTTGAAGATCAGATGTGGACAGAAGGGAAATACCTGTTTCTCGAGTGAGACATGGACAACAATTTAGTTTTCTTTGCATTGAAGGTTTCCAGCCAGTCATGCCCCCACTTCAGTACATTCTCTAAATCATTTTCCAGCGAAACTCCAACCTCATGACTCATGCTGAGTGAATCAGCAGATGTACTCGAGTATCTCGAAGTAAAAAAGGCAAGTCAGAAAAAAAGGCAAGCTGATACAGAATTATCAGGAAGATCATTGACATAAACAAGAAACAGAGTGGGATCAAGGCCTGAGCCCTGTGAGCACCAGAATTAATGGATCAAGTAGGATAAGATTGACCCTCAAGTACCACCTTCATCATGCAATTTGTAAGGAAAGCTGAAATGATTGAATGCTTCACTGCAGATGCATCACATGACTGAAGCTTGTGAAGCAGACCTTGTGTCACACTTTATCAGAGGCTTTTCAGATATCCTAAGCAATTAATTGAGCTTCACCTTGAGCTCAAATGCCCTGTTGAAATGATCCGTAATTTACGATGGCAGATCACCAGTAGAGCGAAAATGGCGAAAGCCATACTGGCAGTCAGTGACAAGTTTATTGGCCTTCAGATGGCTGAGAAGTTGTTTGTTGAAGCATCTCAATACCTTACTTATTACAGGAAGCAGACTGATGGTGCGATAGTTTCTTGGCTCAGACTGTCACCAGCACCCTGAAAATAGGGACAACAGAAGCCCCTTTCCAGGATGAAGGAAACACGAAGCAGACAAGTACAAGTTGTATAGCTTGGTAAGAATCGATGACAGTTCAGGACAACACATCTTCATACAATCACAGGGATTCTATCAGGATCCGTCACTTTTGAGGCATCTAGAGTACAAATAATTCTGGCACCTTCTTCGGAGTGATGAATATTCCCAGAGACGGGAATATCAGAGTCTGTACGAGATGGAGAACAGGAGAGGGTGCCCCTGATCATTGAGGGTAGAATTAGAAACAAAGCGATTTAAAAAGAGGTTAGCCTTATCCAGAGGTGAAGTAACAACCTCAGGTCCATGAAAGAGGAGGTGTCGAGATTTATTGTGGTTTTGGCAATCTGCAAAAAGTCTCGAGAGCCAAGCCGCTGAGTCACAATGGAATCAGCTGCAGAAGCTGCATATTGCTGCTTAGCATCCTCAAGAACAATTTTACAGAGGTTACTTGTTTTGTGGAACAGACATTTAGACTCCAGAGATCCTTGCACATGGTACTGCTTGAAATAGTGGTTGTGATGAGCAATTGCTGATGCACAAGCTGGAGTGAACCATAGATGGGAATGAACCTTCACTTGATAGATACGTGAGGGAATATAAATGTCCATACTAGTGCAAATCCTTTAGTGGGGCAACTTAGCTAAATATAGCATAACAATTGTGCATTTTGTGAGGAAAGCACCAAATTTGGCACACTAGTAGCCTATCATATTATGAACAGATTTGGATATTGGGCCATCTCAAAATTTTTGATGGCAGTGGAAAATGGCTGCCACAGCCATCAGCGGCTGAATTTGAGATGGCCCAATATCCAAATCTGTTCATAATATGTTAGGCTACTAGTGTGCCAAATTTGGTGCTTTCCTCACAAAATGCACAATTGTTATGCTAAGTTGCCCCACTAGTGGGGCAACTTAGCTAAATATAGAATAACATTAACCTACTACGTAGGTCAGTGTAATCAAACTCACGGCTTTTAATCGTCGGTTCTCACAAAATGGTGTGAGCACCATAAAACAGGAGGGGCACCGTAAACCAGTGCAGTTGTCGTAAAGCAACAGTGCAAACAACCATTAGCTCACAGCACTTATGTAACATGCCAGTCTGCGGACATAGCACTTTCCCTCCCTTTTGGAAAGTTCAGGTGTGGAAAGAGGACACAAAGTCCCGTAGGTAACCTAGGCATGCCCGGACCCAGACAGGCCGAGGTTGAAGTCCATCCAGTGGAGGTTGTGGCCTGGGCAACTGGGCAGCATGCATGTCTAGTGGTGCATTGGCCGGCAGGATGTCAGACGCGTCTTGAAGGGTCACGGACGCCTCCAGCAATGCTGCAGGCATAGCCAGGGGAGCAGGCACGTCCACACCAGAATTTGAGGGAGCCAGCCTGGTGTTAGCTCAGTGGTTAGGGTGGCGGCTTGGGATCCTAGGGTCCTGAGTTCAAGCCCCGTCGGCCGCTGAATTAATACACCAGGGGGTTGACTCAGCCTGTCATCCTTCCGAGGTCGGCGAAATGAGTACCAGTTCCAGTGTGTGTACTGGTAGAGGGGCACTGCATCAGCGACACAGTCACGCTTCAAGAAATGATAGCTACCCCGGCAGCTGAGCTGCCATACGACCACCACCATGACGGAGCCGGCACCTTCCGTAGTCGGCTGGCATGCCAACGGGAGCCGTCAGTCAGCTGGAATGTAGCTGGCCCCAGCTGACGGCTGACCTGAAGGGGCATGGACCAGAAGGAGCGCAGTTTGTTGTCACGATGAGGGCGACGGGTTCTGACCCAATCTAAGACCTGGATGGTGGGCATCTTAGCCCTGCATGCCCTATCAAAGCACTGCTTCATCTTGTGTTGGCACTCCTTAACTGCAGCCTGAGTGTTGCTCGCAGGAACCTGAGCTGCTGAGAGCCGAAGCCTATCCAGGGGCAGCTGCAGCTCATGGCCAACCATCAATGATGCTGGTGAGACTCTGGTAGTGGATTGTTGTGTTGCCCTGTAGTGTAGCAGTGTCTGGAGTAAAGCCGTTTGAAAAGTGGAACCCTGGGTCAGGTGTGCTCGGATGCCGTTTTTCAGCGTTTGGTTGAAATGCTCTACCCCTCAGTTAGTCTGACGATGGTAGAATGCTATGCAGATGTGGCGAACCCTACGGCCCTCCAGGAACGAAGAAAACTCTGCTGGGGTGAATTGAGGCCCATTGTCAGTGGTGATGGCCTGAGGGAGCCCCCAGCGTGCAAAGAGCATGTCCAGGCCGTCTACCATTGCTCTAGTGGTGACCATCCCCACGTGGATTACCTCCGGCCATTTGGAGTGCAGGTCATAGATCACCACCAGAAAGCAATGGTGATGAGGAACATCATGGATTTCACCACAGATGTCTAATTGGACATGTACCCATGGCCTGGTTGGCCAGACGAGCATATGCAGGGGAGGTGGGGCCAGAGAGAGGTTTTGCCACTGACCAGGTAAGCGGCGCTGTCCTTTACCATGGCTTTGATGTCCTGGTCGATCCCGGCTACCACATCAAGTCCCAGCACCTCTGTTTAAGCTTCACTATGCCCAAGTGACCCTCATGTACCATCCCCAAAACATGTGCACGCAAAGCATTTGGGACCACGGTACAGAGCCGCGGGCCACACAGGTGTCATTCCAGCAGGATAGGTCCTCTTTGACACGAGCGAACGGCATCAGCTCCTCAATCAGGCACATGGGATGGCCATCCTGTCCTGATGTAGGTGCAGAGTGTTGAGAGGTAGAGTCCTGTTCAGAGGCCTGCTGTAGCTTCTGCAGGGACACCGTGGCTTGGAGAGGGGCATGAAGCAACTGAATGAGATCATGCGCTCCACTATCAGAGCAGCTGGTAGAGGTCAGTGTGTTAACTGAGCGGGAGAGTAGGTCTGCCACCACATTCTCCCTGGCAGGCGTAAACTAGAGCTGAAAGTTGTACTGATAGAGGCGTTCGGACCACCCATGCAGTCGGAGCGGTTTGTGGCCTGTGCCTGAGGTAGACAGCACAGTTGTGAGTGCTTGATGGTCTGACTGGAGGGTGAATGCACAGCCATCCAAACACATGTGCCACTGTTCGCATGCCCAGACGCAGGCCAGCGCCTCACATTCACTCACAGAATACCGCTGTTCCGTAGGAGTCAGGGCCCAGAAGCAAAGGCGATGGGCTTCTCTACGCCATCCTGCACCTGCGAGAGCACAGCTCCCAAGGCAGTGGCCGACGCATCGCAGCTGACTACGGTGTGACTGGCCAGGTTGAAGTGAGCCAGGATTGGTGATGTGGTAAGCTGGGATTTCAACAGGTGGATGGCCTCAGCAAAGGCCGGTGTCAAAACTCAGGGCTCGTCCTTTCTGAGCAGCTGGCGTAGCGGTGCCGTCGTGGTGGAGTATCACGGCAGGAATTGCAGGAATTACGCCATCATGCCCAGGAAAGAAGCAACGTTGGCTGCTGAGGTGGGCTCCAGAATGCGATGGATTGCCTCGATGTTGGATTGAAGCAGGGAGATGCCCAGAGCTGACAGGCGAAATCCCACAAACTCAATATCCCACACAGAAAACACACCCTTTTCACCATTCAAGGTGAGGTTGTGTTTGGTGAGTGCTGCAAACACCCTGTGCAGACGCTCATCATGGACAGATCTGTCAGACCCGTGTACGACGATGTCGTCTAGGTAAACGGCCACTCCTGAAATCCCTGTTAGGATGGAGGACATCACTTTCTGAAAGCAGCTTGGAGCCGAGCTGAGCCCAAAAGGCATCCTGGTGTAGCGGAATACTCCAGCAAGGGTGACAAACACCGTCAGGTCCCTGCTATTGGGGTGGAGGGGCACCTGGAGATCGCCCTGGCGAAGGTCCAGCTTAGAAAACACCGTGAAGCCAAAGAACTGGGTGGTCAGTTCCTCAGATGTGGGAAGTGGGTATTTGTCTGGGCTGACAGCCCTGTTTACTGCATGAAGGTCCACACAGATACGCAGTCCTCCTGATTTTTTTCTGGCAACCACCAGATTTGATATCCAAGGGGCTGCATTGACTGGTTTGATAATTCCAGTTGCCAACAAGAGTTTGAGTTCAGCAGCTACCTCATCACGGAGAGCGAGCGGGATGCGTCGCAGTGGTTGGATGAACGGGGTCACCGTATAGTCGAGGAGGGGCTGGTGGGTGATGGTGGTGAGGCAGCCCAGTCCGTTAAACAGTATGGGCCATTTCTGCTGCCAAGGGGAGGCGACCTGCAGAACTGCTGACCCATTAGGGAGAAAACTAGCCTTGTGAAGAGGTCGAGGCCCAGGACGTTGGCACCGTGACGGGCGATGTGGAATGAGAACACAGTCAAGTGCTTGGTGCAGCAGCACACAGGTGGTTGGATGGTGCCCATTCCGTCGATTTTGCAACTGCCATACCCCGAGAGAGCAGTGGAGGGGTGCTGCAGCAGGTGGGTGAAAAATCGTTTATAAGTATCCAGGTTGAGTAAAGATACTGTAGCCCGTGTCCAAGGGCAAGGGTACACACACATCATGTAGTTGAACGGCGCATGTTTTGAAAGCCACCAGGCTGGAGCACACATTGTGTATAATGGTGGGCATTGTGTATGGAGGTTGCACACTTGGCAGAGGACTTAACTTGAAATGCAATTTCCACAGTTTTTGAAAACAGTAAATCGTCTGATTCCAATAAAAGTCTCTCGTGCACTTTTACACTCGACGTTTTTTTCGATGAGCAAGTTCCTGATCATCTCATCTTGCAGGGTCCCAAATTTACAGAAACTAACTAGTCCTCTCAAGTTCGCAATGTATTGGTGAACTGACTCACCCGGCAGTTGTTGACGCTGCCTGAAAAGAAACGCCGGAGAAGAACGCTCTGTGGGGCTGTGAAATGTGTTTCCAGAAGGGTCATGGCCATAGCGATTGTGTTAGCAGTGCCCCAGTGTCCCAAATATCCGCTGGCCTTCTGCACCCAGGCAATGGAGCAGCAAAGCTTTTTTTCCTTGCATCACTCACGTCTTCCAAGCCAAGCGTGATGATGTAAGTTTAAAGGAGCGAATCCAGAGAGTCCACAGCACTGGAGACTCGCCTGGCAGAGCGAGGAAGGAAGGAGGAGGTTGGAGAAAAATTTCAGCCATCTTTGTCACCAATTTTGTGCTAGAGGCAGGACACGACTGCATAGATCAGTGTAATCAAACTCACGGCTTTTAATTGTCGGTTCTCACAAAATTGCGGGAGCACCGTAAAACAGGAGGGGCACTGTAAACCAGTGCAGTTGTCGTAAAGCAACAGCTTAAAATTATAATTCTACAATTATAATTAACTCTAATATCTATCTATAATTCCAGCAATGTGTGTGTGTGTGTGTGTGTGTGTGTGTGTCTGTGACCGCTGTTTCTCAAACAACCACTGGTCCGATCTCATTGAAACTTGCCAGGTATATTGCTGGGGACCTGAGGATGTGCCTTTTCAAGGTTTGATATTAATCGGCAAGTGCCTCTCAAGTTAGGCCATTTATTTACCAAACCAATGACAAGACACGTTGTTGCGTGGGCGTGGCCGATGGGGGAAGGGAAGCTCAGCCGTGTTCCATTACGGGTTACAACGTACGGGCTTCCGGAGAGTGATGACTTCGTGTATTATAATAATTTCTCGATTTCTTATGCGCATTTATAGATAAACACAATGCCCCAAGTTATGATCGTTTCATATTAGACGGTGCATAAATTTCGGTAACATCAGAGTGAGCTGGTGTGCCCCGAACCAGGAAGTAATTTTTTTTCTCTCTTCTCTTCTCTTTTTGTTTTTCCTTGCGATGACATTGCGAAAAGGCAAATACGTTGGCGCTAATTGAATAATTGGCCATTAAAACTAAATTGCGAATAATCGTAACTGCGATATGCGAACTTCCGGGCCACGCACGTACGGGCACGCGAGAGCGAAGAAACGGCCTGTGTGGTTGTTGTTTATTGCTCGCGGTTTGAATATTTATTTATATAATATATATTTTTTTACGGGCACGTACTAGTAATTATAATGAAATTATAAAATTATAATATTATATTTAAATAAAAATTCTCAGATTCGGATCCAGATCTGGATCTTCACCAAAATCTAATAAATTTGTCCTTGTCACATACCCAACCTGTCCACAAAATTTTGTCCAAATCCATCCATAACCATTTTGAGATATCCTGCTCACAGACAGACAGACAAATACACAACAAACAGACAGGTGTGAAAACATAACCTCCACCCACCCTCAGTAGTGGAGGTAAAAACTGTAACAGATGCATCCAAGATAATTATCCCAAAAGGCCATTTTCTAAATTTCAATTCCAACTTCACAACAACAAAAAAACAATTCTTAAACAAGGAAATACTCTCAAACAAAAGACAAATTTCAACCTTCACGACCAACAACAAATTTGTCCCTTAAACAACACAATTACCAAACTCTTCAACAACCAAAAACCGAAAAATTGGGAAAAATTCATCAGCAGTCTTGACCATAAAGCACAGGATAAAATTCTGGCGGACTATGCACAACTCACGCAGCAACCCACCCCATCAGACGAATCAGTTATCAATCACGACACCACAATCCCCCCCAAAAAGCAGCAATCAGACAACCTCATGAACTACTCCACTTAACTTGGTCACAAACCCACCATTCCCACCAAAAGGTGAAAGAAATTGAAACTTGACAATAAAGCTCCACAACCTTTCACCTTTCAATCAGTTACAGATATGATTGAAAAAAACTCCAATTCTACAGGACCAACAATGCTGTATCTCAATTACCAATGAACAGGAAACAAACATGTATATGTGGGAAAAATTACACACCCCAGCCAATGATCGAACCCAGGTTCTCTGGTGAACTTGGTGAATTGTACCAGTGCTCTGCCATCTGAGCTATCTGGGTGACTCACAAACTGAGTATGCAATGCTGCTCCTATGGTTGGCAGTGAGTGTCCCAGAAGCAGCGGGGAAAGAGATTGACATCTCTATATGTGGGAGAATTGTGTGCTCAGCTGGCAGGTTTCCCAGATATCTCAGATGACAAAACACTAGTCGAGTTCACCAGAGGACTTGGCTTCATTTCCTGGTTTGGGCACATAGTTTTCTTACATAAACATAATACGGTATCTGAAATATACACCTGAAACACCTGGGTCATTTAGCCATAAATATACAACCATTCATGGACACACAATAAAATTCCCTCTGCATGGAAAAAGCAATAATACCAGGACTGAAACTTAACAAATTTCCCAATAACCCAGCATCATATCAACTCATTTTTCTCTTAAGCACCTGAGCAGGCTCATCCCAAGTAATATCTCCCCTTTTATTCCTTTAGCCCCATCACAGCATGACTTCTGTCCATTACACTCAACAACCACTCATCTTTCTACATGAACACAATACATTCGAGATGGCTTCAACAAAAAACAACCCCCACTGAGAACTGTTCTCGGAGCAATAGACACGAACAAATAGCTTTTGACACCATACCCGCAACATTCTCAAAGAAGAAATCCTCAACTCCAACATGCATAACAACAATAAGAAATGGCTAGCAAACTTTCCGTCGGGTCGTCAAGCTCAGAAAACAATTACCATGCCCTCTCTTCCTTCAGACTTCTACCGATTGATGTTTTACATGGCTCTGTACTATCTTCCTCACTCTTCATTTTATTCCTCCATGGCCTTCCGACCCCTAAAGCAGACTCATAACTTCTATCATATGCACATGAGATAACAATTGTCCCACAACATTCTAATTCCATCCAGGCTACCAACGCCCTTTAGCAGTATCTCTCCAATCTTGAAAATTGGCTCACACTGAATCACGTGTCCACTCAAATTTTCTGTAATCCTTCTCACTCCAGACAGACATTACTTCGATGCACTCCAACCATTACCCTTTTAAATCAACAACTTTTTCTTGACAGGCATCCAACATCACTGGACATCACCTTGGATACCCAGAAGACTTTTACACAACACACATATAAAATCACTGCCAAGGCTAACCACAAAATCAACACTCTAAAAGGAATCACTCATACAACCTTTGGAATCACTTCATACAACCACAAAAGAAAATCACTTCGAAAAACTTACAAACTTCATCTGGGCTACTATCAATTATAACAGCCTTAGCTGGGCAACTGCTTCTTCAGACCATAATCTACAAAAATACAAAACAAAGCTCTTTTGTATGTTTTGTTTACAAAACAAAGTATGTATATGTATGTATGAAGGTATGTAGGATCGTAACAGAATGCACAAGATCTACAAACATAGCCCACTTCCGTGTTGAAACAAATGCACTCTTAATGGTAATCCCACATTATATTAAATAAAGCAATTCGATGTATGTATGTATGTATGTATGTGTGTGTGTGTATGTATGTATCTATGTGTATGTATGTATCTATGTAGGTATATGTATCTATGTGTATGTATATATGTATCTATGTGTGTGTATCTGTGTGTATGTATGTATGTATCTATGTGTGTATGTATGTATGTGTATGTATATATGTATGTATGTATCTATGTGTGTATCTGTGTGTATGTATGTATGTATGTATGTATCTATGTGTGTATGTATCTATGTGTGTATGTATATATGTATCTATGTGTATGTATGTATGTGTATGTATATATGTATCTATGTGTGTGTATCTGTGTGTATGTATGGATGTATATATATGTATGTATGTATGTATCTATGTGTGTATGGATGTATGTGTTTATCTATGTGTATGTATCTATGTGTATGTATAATGTATATGTATCTATTTATGTATGTATTTATCTATATATCTATGTGTATGTATGTATGTATGTATGTATCTATGTCGGTATATGTATCTATGTGTATGTATGTGTGTATGTATATATGTATCTATGTGTGTGTATCTGTGTGTATGTATGGATGTATATGTATGTATCTATGTGTGTGTATCTGTGTGTATGTATGGATGTATATGTATGTATGTATGTATCTATGTGTTGATGGATGTATGTATTTATCTATGTGTATGTATCTGTGTGTATGTATGGATGTAATAGCTGTATGTATCTATGTGTGTATGGATATATGTATTTATGTATGTGTATGCATCTGTGTGTATGTATGTATGTATGTATCTATGTGTGTATGGATGTATGCACTTATCTATGTGTATGTATCTGTGTGTATGTATGGATGTATATGTATGTATGTATGTATCTATGTGTGTATGGATGTATGTATTTATCTATCTGTGTGTATCTGTGTGTATGTATGGATGTATATGTATGTATCTATGTGTGTATGGATGTATGTATTTATCTATGTGTATGTATGTATGTATGTATCTATGTGTGTATGGATGTATGTATGTATCTATGTGTGTATGGATGTATGTATTTATCTATGTGTATGTATCTATGTGTTTGTATATGTATCTATTTATGTATGTATGTATGTATATGTATATGTATCTATTTATGTATGTATTTATCTCTATATCTATGTGTATGTATCTATGTATGTATATGTATCTCTGTATATGTATATGTATATGTATCTATGTGTATGTATCTATGTATGTATATGAAGACCACAAGGGGAAAACCAGAGATGTCAGGATAAGTCAATATTGAAGAAACTGAAAAACAAAGTTTCAAGACTTTGGTGGACTGTTTAATAACTGTCATATAGATTTCTTTTCCAGTAAAAGGAAGAGTGATCATTGGCTGATCAAAGTAAGCATGTAGCATTTGCCAAGCTTCTGTGTTATTTAATTTAAGAGCAAAGAACGATTCAATGTTGCAAACTGACATCACTGGTTATTCCCTTGTTTAATAATTGCCATGCAATTTTAACCCAGGATGTGTAGCAAATTCATGCTTGTTGGTTATTAGCATACATTACATGACTTTGGTGATCACAGATTATTTTTTTCAACATTAAACGGTCATTGTTTTTTTGTTTGATTGGTGTTCAACGCCATACTCAAGGGTATTTCGCTTATATGACGACGGATTCTCCATTTCTTACTCCGTACTACTTAATATGATGGAAAACCGGGAGGAAACCAAGGATAAACCACCCCCGCGATGGCCGAAGTCACCTCATGTGAGTCCCTCATATACCTAAGCAGGTTGATTGGGCGGTGGGTACATCGAATGAGCATGGGTACTCAGACGCGCTAACCATTAAGCCACGGCGTGGGTCCCATAAAAGTCACAATAAAGGTTTGACCAGGCTTGAACCACGATATGCACCAACTACGGAGCCCATGATATAACCAAATAGGCCATTGTAGTGCTCAGAGTTTATGCTGTGAAAGTTTTACAACCTTTCATTTTTTAGTTTCTCAACTCTGAATATTATGGTGGAACAGTTAACATGAATGAAAGGGAGATAACCAGGAGTAAAGTACTGACAACTCTGGGTTTCTACTTGTTCAGCTTTGACAACACTTGTTTTTTTATTGCACGGCTAAACTTTATACCATATAAATTATGTGACACCCCTGGTTATTTGTTAAAGTAATATTGTGAGAGGAAACCTTATGTTGCCAACTATTGGCAGGTGCAATAACCATGAAATTTATAAAAAGTGACATCTCTGGTTTTCCACTTGTGGTCTTCATATGTATCTATGTGTATGTATCTATGTATGTATATGTATCTATGTGTATGTATTTATGTATGTATATGTATGTATGTATATGTATATGTATCTATGTATATGTATGTATATGTATCTATGTATATGTATCTATGTATATGTATATGTATCTATGTATGTATATGTATCTATGTATGTATATGTATCTATGTGTATGTATATGTATCTATGTATCTATGTATATGTATCTATGTATATGTGTATGTATATGTATATGTATCTATGTATATGTACAGTATATGTATATGTATATGTATATTAGGGTTGTCCAAAAACAGCAATAAAAATAAAAAAAATTCAGATGTTGTCTCCACAAGCTTTAAATTATTCCACTATGATTCATTAATGCGCTTAAAAAAATTTAAGTTGATCGGAGGTGATTTAGAGGTCGCTCCATATGACGACTTTTAGTTTCATGAGTTGGTTAAATTAGGGTATGGTCAGGTATGATTACGGGTACTTCTGGATATCCGAGGTGGAAATGGAGTGCATTTTCGAACTCTATGGGGTCGATTTACTCTAAGAAATGACTGCACCGACATTGAATTCACTACCATTTCGAAAATATGACCTAAAACAAGATTTATCATAATAGTGGGGCAACTTAGCATAACACTTGTGCATTTTGTGAGGAAAGCACCAAATTTAGCACACTAGTAGCCTAACATATTATGAACAGATTTGGATATTGGGCCATCTCAAATTCAGCCGCTGATGGCTGTGGCAGCCATTTTCCACTGCCATCAAAAATTTTGAGATGGCCCAATATCCAAATCAATATGATAGGCTAATAGTGTGAATTTGGTGCTTTCCTCACAAATGCACAATTGTATATATTTTTAGCTAAGTTGCCCACTATTACTGGAGTTGAGTACTATCCTACTCATTTCGATATTTTCAAATCTATAATTAATTTGCTGTCCGTCTAAACATTTCTTAGAGTAAATCGACCCCACTGAGTCCGAAAATGCAGTCCATTTTCACCTAGGAAGTTCAGAAGTGTACGGATTCGCATCTCACCATACCCTAATTTTTCAATCAATGGAATTACAAACTATTAAAATATTTCATCTCATTTACCAAATACCACTATCATCTCCGCCTCTATTGCTGTTCCACTCCCGCCTGAACTTATTTCTAGCCGGCCCAACATCCAGTGTTTTAGATTCAATGATTCACGAAAAATATGTTAGTTATTTATTTAGTTATTATTATATTAAATTAGGGTATGGTGAGATGCGAATCCGTACACTTCTGAACTTCCTAGGTGAAAATGGACTGCATTTTCGAACTCAGTGGGGTCGATTTACTCTAAGAAATGTTTAGACGGACCAGCAAATTAATTATAGATTAGAAAATATCGAAATGAGTAGGATTAGTTACTCAACTCCAGTAATAGTAGGGCAACTTAGCTAAATATAGCACAACAATTGTGCATTTTGTGAGGAAAGCACCAAATTTGGCACACTATTAGCCTATCATATTATGAACAGATTTGGATATTGGGCATCTCAAATTTTTGATGGCAGTGGAAAATGGCTGCCACAGCCATCAGCGGCTGAATTTGAGATGGCCCAATATCCAAATCTGTTCATATATGTTAGGCTACTAGTGTGCAAATTTGGTGCTTTCCTCACAAATGCACAATTGTTATGCTAAGTTGCCCCACTATAATGATAAATCTTTGTTTAGGTCATATTTTCGAAATGGTAGTGAATTCAATGTCGGTGCAGTCATTTCTTAGAGTAAATCGACCCCATAGAGTTCGAAAATGCACTCCATTTCCACCTCGGACATCCAGAAGTACCCGTAATCGTACCTGACCATACCCTAATTTATTCAAGTCATGAGACTAAAAGTCGTCATATGGAGCGACCTCTAAATCACCTCCGATCAAGCTAAAAAAATGTATGCGCGTTATTGGATCAGGGTGTGGTGTTTTATTTTTTTCGACTTTTTTGGACCACCCTAATGTATATGTATATGTATCTATGTATATGTGTATGTATCTATGTATGTATATGTATCTATGTGTATGTATTTATGTATGTATATGTATCTATGTACGTATATGTATCTATGTATATGTATATGTATATGTATCTATGTATATGTATGTATCTATGTGTATGTATCTATGTATGTATATGTATCTATGTATATGTATCTATGTATGTATATGTATGTATGTGTATGTATCTATGTATGTATACGTATCTATGTGTATGTATCTATGTAAGTATATGTATCTATGTATGTACATGTATCTATGTGTATGTTTGTATGTGTGTATATGTATCTATGTGTATGTATATTTATGTATGTATATCTATATATGTATGTATGTATGTATATATGTATGTATGTACACTATATTGCCAAAAGTCTGTGGACACCTGCTCGTCCAACATCTCATTCCAAAATCATGGGCATTAATATGGAGTTGGTCCTCCCTTTGCTGTTATAACAGCTTCCTCTCTTCTGGGAAGGCTTTCCACTCGATGTCGGAACATTGCTGCGGGAATTTGCTTCCATTCAGCCACAAGAGCATGAGTGAGTTCGGGCACTGATGTTGGGCGATTAGGTCTTGCTCGCAGTCGGTGTTCCAATTCATCCTAAAGGTGTTCGATGGGGTTGAGTTCCGGGCTCTGTGCAGGCCAGTCAAGTTCTTCTACACCGATCTCGACAAACAAATCATTTCTGTATGGACCTCGCTTTGTACACTGAGGCATTGTCAAGCTGAAACAGGAAAGAGGGCCTTCCCCAAACTGTTGCCACAAAGTTGGAAGCACAGAATCGTCTAGAATGCCATTCTATGCTGCAGAGTTAAGATTTCCATTCAATGGAACTAAGGGTCCTTGCCCGAACCATGAGAAACAACCTCAGACCATTATTCCTCCGACCCCAAACTTTACAGTTGGCACTATGCATTCGGGAAGGTAGCGTTCTCCTCGCATCCGCCAAACCCAGATTCGTCCGTCGTACTGCCAGATGGTGAAATGTGATTCATCACTCCAGAGAACACGTTTCCACTACTCCAGAGTCCAATGGCAGTGAGCTTTACACCACTCTTAGCCAACGCTTGGCATTGTGCATGGTGGTCTTCAGCTTGTGTGCAGCTGCTCAGCCATGGAAAGACATTTCATGAAGCTCTCGACGAACAGTGCTTGTGCTGACATTGCTTCCAGAGTCAGTTTGGAACTTGGTTGTGAGTGTTGCAACTGAAGACAGACTATTTTTCCGCGCTGTGCGCTTAAGCACTCGACGGTCCCGTTCTGTGAGTTTGTGTGGCCTACTACTTCGAGGCTGAGCTGTTGTTGCTCCTAAATGTTTCCATTTCACAATAACAGCACTTACAGTTGACCGGGGCAGTTCTATCAGGGCAGAAATTTAACGAACTGACTTGTGGGAAAGGTGGTATCCGATGACCGTGCCACCTTGAGTCACTGAGCTCTTCAGTACAGCCCATTCTACTGCCAATGTTTGTGTCTGGAGATTGCATGGCTGTGTGTTTGATTTTATACACCTGTCAGCAATGGGTGTGCCTGAAATAGCCGAATCCACTAATTCGAAGGGGTGTCCGCATACTTTCGGTCACGTAGTGCATGTGTGTTTGTTCATACGTCAGAAAATCATAGAAAAGACATGGCTGGCCAGATCTCCACCAAATTTTGCATACATGTTGGTAGTACCAAGGGTCAGGTCGTAAACACACACACATTAAAAAAAAATCCCTCCTCTCCCCCTCCCTCTTGGAGGAGACGACTTGCCAATGCTCCCGAAGGGAGTGGCGAGCGAGTGTTTCCAGTTTACCTCAATATGAAAGGCAATCAATGCATCTCCTCTGCAGTCCAGCATCCCTCTCACCCACATCACTCCATGATTACCCATCCTCTGCCCCAACATCATACGAAATGTACAACTGCTCACCATTACCCTCATATCCTAAATATTATACATCCTCTCCCACAAAACACCTCCATGCGCCATTACATTCACAAATATCTATCATCACAGTCCATAGAACATTGTCCCCCATACAATATTCTCAACCACTCTCCCCCCGAAATTCACTCTTCTGAGGCTACAGTTGGTCGTGAAATGGGAGTCCATCTGGGTAGACTCCAGTGTGGACACAACCCCTCTCTTTTACAATATCAATATAAGCTCCACCCCACACCAAACCCAATGTGCCCCCTCTGTCTATCTGCTTCACAAACTACCACACATATCATGACTAACTGCCCCTCCCCAGTGCAACACAGATACCTCTTCAACGTCTCCACACTGCATCTATTTAAGCGTCTGGTGTACGCTTCTGGATACTTGAGTACTCACTTGATGACGCTGCTCGTTTGACGAGATTACTACAACTACAATAACAACAACAACAAGAACTCTAGTTTCGATTGTTCAAGAAGAATAGACATGGCTTTTTCGTCGCATCAAACTTCCATGATATGACCAAAGTGTTACGTAGTCATTGGGATGTACATCAAGCACCAACCAGAACAATTCGTTGAACTTTGCAGTCCATTAAATAATCACTGAAGCTTCACGCATGCCTTTCATCCGTTTGGTCAATGCATGGTGTCACATGCTGTGGTTTTTTTTTTGTGGAGTGACAATTTCAGTCTGATTGTAGGATCTGAGAAACACCAGTGAGAGACAAAACAACAGCAGATGTGAGTATTATTAAGGATCCAGGCTGTGATTATCACACATAGAGACCCAAAAAGACAAGACATCACCTAACACAAATGCTTGTTATGCATTGTGAATAATGTAGTCTCATGGCTTTTGGTAGCAATCTCACGTTTAATTAAATGTGTAGGTTGTTGTAATTAAATGTGATGTAGGTTGTAATACGTAGCAATGTCATATTTAATTATATGTTCCTTTTCTTGTGTTTCAATTTTGTTGTGCTTAAACAGCTGCCACTCGAAGATGTAGTCAAAAGGTTTTCCCCTTTCCAATAAGTTTGAGGGCAAAAAATAGCATCTAACCTCTCTTCCAACGTCATCCGGACACTCAATCACCACTAGAAATAAACGTGATACTGCGACGACGGGACATATGCAAAAGGATTGACATCTGTGTGTGTTTCTTTTTGCTTCATGGTCGAGGAAAGAGCTTTTTGACTCACCTTCGTAGTGATGCTTCACAGGCCTGATGAGGTTGCTGATTTTACTTGTGCCTCTAGTTTGGAATGAATGCCCTTTTACTGGCTGCCTGGTTCGGACACCTAAACGTTGTACAACTGCTCATCTGTGCTGGAGCAAAGGCTGCTTGTGAAAACAAGGTGTGTGTGTGTGTTTGTGTGTTTGGTTGTGTGCACACACAAGTGCACAACCATCAACATGCACATTTACAGTACATATTCATATAAAAGTTGAGTCTCGTGGAAGAGGCAGAACGCAGAACGGATCAGGATGCAGCAGAACAAAAGGAAGAGCGGAAAGAGATGAAGGAAACACCAACAGCAGGGTCGAGGGACAAAATAAGTGGAGACAGACAGACAAGGGATGCAGGTAAGAATGAGGGGTAGAGGAGGATGCAGAGGGTGGACAAGATGGATACAAGAGCAAGCTCTTAGTAAGGAAAAGCCAGAAATTAGGAAGGAGGTGGGCTTGGTGTGGGCAGGGTTA